>SJXQ01006339.1:0-100730 GCA_006408695.1 Aepyceros melampus | reverse complement strand
ACCTTGCCCCGCACCCCACCCCCCGGCCTAATGTTCATGTCCTCAGGTGTTGATAAGAAACAATATTGTGTTAAAGAGATTAAGTATGAAAACATTATATATTTATGCAACACAGTCACATATATGTGTAAACTGTATGCATATTCTACATACACACAGTACACACTCACATGCAAATATACATTATTTACCAGATATTAATAGAATAAGCAAGGTAGTATTATTATTGCTATTACTATATCTATATTCAATATTCTATACTACCTGACTCCTGTATTGCTGACTATTTTTCTTTGTGTTTACTTCTAGGAGTCAGAGACTTTACTTCTTGAGATCGGAGACACCTTGGTTTCACAAAGGAGATTCTCAATGATGTTTCTGGAAGACAGCCAGTCAGTATGAAGAAGAAGATCCAGGGTTCCATCTCCTCCCTGAACTCCTCGAGGATATTGTGACCAGAAGAACCTCTCCCGTTCTTCTCAGTCTCCCTGCCAGTCTTGCTCTGCATGTGTGGTACAGGGTGCTTTAAAATGAACCTGTACATTTCTCCAAAAAGGAAAAATCTTTTATGCAGAAAAACAGGTGATGGGGCAACTGGAGAAACAGTCATTTCTAATGAAAGTGAATTTCCAGGCAGCTGATCCCACCACGGAGCTAGCTGAAATGTCATCCTTCTTTAGTCTGTAAATACCATACTACAGAGAACACCTTAGCAGTGGCTTTCGAAGGAGACAGACAATGTTGTATGGCAGTTTACTGTCAACCAAAGGACAATACTTTTCTCTTGGATTTAATAAAATGGAAAGGGGGCTGGGCTGCTCCAGAGAAAGGACATGCAATCTGCCATCACTGTATGGTTTCTTTAATAAAATGATGAGAGTTGTAGTCCTCCAAACACCAGTGTTACTTGGACACATTCACTCTTCACTTTCAAATGTGTGGATTCTTGGAATAGGGCTGTGGCCTCCCTTTTAAACAAGTATCTGGATGGTTCTGTGAAAGGCTCTGTAGGGCCTTTTACCCAGAATATCTCCCTAATCCAGGCCAAATCGTCCATTTCCCCATTTCATAGTCTAACACTCTTCTAAGTAAAGATGCAGTTCAGTTAACCAAAGCTTTTTTAGAAAACAAATTTCTCCAGAAATGTAAAGATTATCTTTCTATTATGACGCATTCCTCGCTGTGACTTACATAGTCAGATATCTCTGCATTCATTACCTGGCTAAGAACAGAAAATGAAAATTTCTTTGTGAAGCAGGAAGTAATTTTCAACTTATAGATCAATTCTATTAAGGGCTGGTCTGAGAAGGGGGTTGATATGATAGAGTTTGTGTGGCTAAGGGACACTACTAAAGACTGATGGTGGGGGTGGATGCAGGTGGAGTTTAAGACGGAATGGAAAGCAAAGGAGATGATGAGAAGGAATCAGAAAGAAGGGGCAAGTATGAAGGATAAGCTTCTTCTATTTGGAAACTGAGCATGTGCTACACATACACAAGAAGTTAGGGGCTGGCTTAGAGAGCAGGGCCTGGGTACAGATGACCTGTGAACTAATCCCTGACCAGCTCTGCTCACCAGTTTTGTGACTCTGGGCAATTTACTTAGCTTCTCTAAGCTTCTGTTTCCTTATCTGTAAAATGAAGATGAAAGAGTATTCACAGGTCGTGGGATGGTGTTGAGGATTAAGGGGAGTAATGCATGTGAGATATTTAGCACAGTGTCTGGCACATGTTATGTAGCCTCTAAATGCAAAATGGCTACATTTTTCTTACAAAATTTGGAAATAATGATTATATCATAAATTTTTATTTAGAATGTATTCAGTACATATGATTTTATTCTCTAGCATTTTCTTCTAAGAGTCAATGTTAAAACATCTATGACTAATTGAAACTTTTCACTTACCTGATTAATTTCCCTAAATTAATACTTAATGCCAAAGAATGTTCAAACTACTGCACAATTGCACTTATTTCACATGCTAGCAAAGTAATCTCAACATTCTCCAAGCCAGGCTTCAATAGTTGGTGAACTGTGAGCATCCGATGTACAAGGTGGATTTAGAAAAGGGGGAGGAATGAGAGATCAAATTGCCAAATTCCACTGGATCATCAAAAGAGCAAGAGAGCTCCAGAAAAATATATACTTCTGCTTTATTGACTATGCCAAAGCCTTTGACTGTGTGGATAACAACAAACTGTGGAAAATTCTTCAAGAGATGGGAATACCAGACCACCTGACCTGCCTCTTGAGAAATCTGTACACAGGTCAAGAAGCAACAGTTAGAACTGAACATGGAACAACAGGCTGTTTCCAAATTGAAAGGATTATGTCAAGGCTATATATTGTCACTCTGCTTATTTAACTTCCATGCAGAGTACATCATCTGAAATGCTGGGCTGGAAAAAGCACAAGCGGGAATCAAGATCATCAGGAGAAATATCTATAATGTCAGATATGCAGATGACACCACCCTTATGGCACAAAGTGAAGAGGAACTAAAGAGCCTCTTGATGAAAGTGAAGGAGGAGGGTGAAAATTTTGACTTAAAACTCAACATTCAGAAAACTAAAATCATGGCATCCAGTCCCATCACTTCATGGTAAATAGATGGGGAAACAATGGAAACAGTGAGAGCTTTTGTTTTGGTGGCTTCAAAATCACTGCAGATGGTGACTTCAGCCATGAACTTAAAAGACACCTGATCCTTGGAAGAAAAGCTATGACCAACATAGACAGCTATTAAAAAGCAGGAACATTACATTACCAACAAAGGTCCATCTAGCCAAAGCTATGGTTTTGCCAGTAGTCATGTATGATGTGAGAGTTGGACTATAAAGAAAGCTGAGTGCCAAAGAATTGATGCTTTTGAACTGTGGTGTTGGAGAAGATGCTTGAGAGTCCCTTGGACAACAAGGAGATCCAACCAGTGAATCTTAAAGGATATCAGTCCTGAATATTCATTGGAAGGACTGATGCTGAAGCTGACACTCCAATACTTTGGCCACAAGATGTGAAGAACTTACTCATTGGAAAAGACCCTGAGGTTGGGAAAGATTGAAGGCGGAGGAGAAGGGGATGACAGAGGATGAGATGGCCAAATGGCATCACCAACTTGATGGACATGAGTTTACATAAGCTTCAGGAGTTGGTGATGGACAGGGAAGCCTGGTGTGCTGCAGTTTATGGGGTTACAAAGAGTCAGACATGACAGAAAATGAACTGGACTGAATACTTAATGAGATATTCAGTACTTCATAGGAACTGCTCTAGTGTTCTCCCTCTCCCTTCCCCCAATCCCTTTCTTTCTTTCTCTCTCCATATGTATATATATAGCTCTGTGTGTATGTATATATATATAAAACATATATCTGCACATTTAATGTTCACAATAAACTATTGTTCAGGTGAGATCTTTAAGGCACAGGAAAATTAAGTAACTAGTCTATGGTATCTCAACTATTGTGGTAGAACCAGTGTTTAGCCAAAGGTGATGTGAGTCTAGAGCCTATGTTCATTAACAGTGTAAGGCTTGGAAAGATAAGATGAGTTGTTAAAGACCATGTAGCAAGTGAGAAGCATGATTAGAGTCTATTCAGTTTTCTTTATTTCTTCCCAAATGGATTCTTTTCATACTGGCTTCATCTTTCCTTGATTAAGGCTACGAGCTTCTCTGAGTAGGAAGGACTGCTGCTGCTGCTAAGTCACTTCAGTCGTGTCCGACTCTGTGCGACCCCATAGACGGCAGCCTACCAGGCGCCCCCGTCCCTGGGACTCTCCAGGCAAGAACACTGGAGTGGGTTGCCATTTCCTTCTCCAATGCATAAAAGTGAAAAGTGAAAGTGAAGTCGCTCAGTCGTGTCCGACCCTCAGCGACCTCATGGTCTGCAGCCTTCCAGCTCCTCTGTCCGTGGGAGTTTCCAGGCAAGAGTATTGGAGTGGGGTGCTATTGCCTTCTCTCTAGGAAGGACTAGGCTAGCTATATGGAGGCCTGGGGTACAGCCCAGCATTGTCAGTTAATACTCTTGTGACTTAGGGTAAGGCCTGAATAGGGATTTAGTACCTTGAGCCTCAGTGTTATCATATGCACTTGACTCTAATCTATAAAACAATATTTTGGTTAATTGCAAAGGTCAAATGAAAAAGTTGGTGGAAAATTACTTTGAAAACTGAAAAACACTAAATAGCGGTTAAGATATCAATCTTCTTATTACCAACGTTAGCATCCTTTCTTTGAATTTGTGTTCTCCCAATAGTCTATAGTCACAAATCTGACTGATAGTAATAAATATCTGAAACTCTTTAACTACCAAGTCCCAGAATATGATCCAACTGGGCTGGGATGGGCTTGTGGAATGCAATTTTTAAGCATCTTAAATATTTCTTGTTAAACAGGTATACAAATTCCCAGTCTATGCCATGAAGTGTCACCTTGATTCATGGACCATCTTGAGAATTTTCCATTAATAATTTCTTGAGCCTTATCTTCTGTAAGACCTATTTCCTTAAGAAGAGTTATATATATATATGTGTGTGTGTGTGTGTGTGTGTGTGTGTGTGTATACACAATTTTTTCCTTGTAAAAGTTGTAGAATCCAGATTAGGATTGGGCAGAATAGTTGATTGATGTGTCTGTATTGACTTTATTGAAACCCATTGTTAGCAGTTCAAACTTGTGTAAAAGAATTTTGAAAAGAAACAGAGTTGAAGTTGCAAAGAGAATGCTTTCACATTGAGGAATTACCTTCCTGAATGGCACCCCCAAGGCATGGGTATAGATTAAATGACCTTTTAAGGTAATGACCCTTTAGAAAGGTTAGTCTTGATTCAAAGGCCAAATCTAGAAAAGCAAATCATTTTGGAGAGAGTAAAATAGCTTAATGCAGCCAGCAAACTGAATATTTGATGAACCATCCTTTAAATGAAGTAATATCCTTAGTATTTCCTTAGTGGTTTAAAATGTCATCTAGTGTTTTACTGAGTTGAAGTATTATGGATAACAGACTCTAGAACCAAACCTGGGAGTGAATCCCTGCATCAAGATTTAACACTGTGTCTATGCATGCCTGCTAAGTCTCTTCAGTCATGTCTCACTCTGGGATCACATGGATAGAGCCTGTCAGTCCCCTCTGTCCATCTGCAGGCATGGATACTGGAGTGGGTTGCCATGCCCTCCTCCAGGGGATCTTCCTGACCCTGGGATTGAACCCACATCTCCTGTGGCTCCTGAATTGCAGGCAAATTGTTTACCGCTTAGCCACAGGGAAGTCACCTAACACTGTATATATAACTGTATATATATCCGCAAAGTTCTTACTTTCTCTCAGCCTAGGTTTTCTCACCTGCGCACCTGAAAAAAGACAGGATCATATGAAGTAATAACTACATGCAAAGCACACGTGGTGGCACATGGTGAACATTGGATAGATGGCAGCTGCTGTTATTTTTAGACATAACTGATCCACCCATAACTGTCTGTTTTATCCCTTTTCCCTGATGGTTGGAGAAATTAATGCAGTTGCTGAAGGAGTGGAGAAGAGCATAAAGCACTGGGAAAGGTTGACTTAATACGTGTGATTTAATTCCAGAATGTGTTTTTGAAAATCCCCTGACTTCTTTGTGAATATCGGTTATCTCTCTGTTTTAAAACAAGATGCACAACACTTCTGGTAGCATTTTGGCTGCTTGTTTTAGGAGACATTGATAAATTGGAGAGGATCCAAAAACGATAAAAAGGATTAGAGGCTATGACCTACAGAGAAAGATTATTCAAAGAACTTCATATATCCAGCTTACAGCAATGATGACAGTGGGTGGGGGGTAGGATAACTGAACATAAATGCTAGAAATAGGTAAGGAGTAAGGAAAGGAATTATTGCAAGTGATCAGAGTGTGGGCAAATTAGGATCGATGGCCTTAAACCAGAAAAACAAGCACTTGTGTGAAGTATTCTTAGAAGAAACAAGTTCAACAGAGAGGTCAATTAAGACCTTGATTGTTTTGTCTGAGAGGTGATTTTATGCAGCTCTTTAAACAGTATCTCCACAGGCTGATTCTTCCATTAGAGTCAAACCTGAAGGAAAAGAAAGTAAAGTGTGTCCTGGTGGCCTGTGTTTTTGGGGTCTAACTCTCTTTAGGCTGTGTACAAATCTCCCCTGGGGCAGATATATATCCATTTATTCTCCATTTTTTTCTCCTCTCTCTAGTACAGTGAATAGATTAGTGACTTTCAAAAATGATACATCCTTTTCCTAAATCCCAGAGTCTGTGAATGTGAACATAATTAGAAAAGGTTATTTGCCTGCATAATTAAATTAAGGAGTTTGAGATGAGGAAGTTATTCCGGATAAGTTGCACGTGACTTAAGTACCTTAAAAGGTACCCTTACGAGATACATAAGGTAAAGAAGACATGGAGACACACAATCAGGAGGAAGCAATGTGACCAGGGTTGTAGACAAGAGTGAAGTAACCAATGAAGTTAAGAGTTTCTGGGAGAAACTAGAAGATTGAAGAGACAAAGAAGGAGCGTCCTCTAGAAACTTCAGGGGGAGCATGGCCCTGCCAACACTGTGACTTCAGACTTCTGGTTTCCAAAACAATAAAATCATAAATCTATGTTGTTTTGAGCCACCAAGCTCATATGACTTTGTTTCCTAGTAGCCCTAGGAAACGAATAGGACCTGCAGGAAGATTAATTATTTATTTATATGTAGAACTTTCATGACCTCTCAACAACAACCACCAAGAAAAGTTGATAATTAATGCATAGAAAAGAGTCTTGTGTGATTCCTTGTGGTTCAAATATTAGGATTCAGTGAGCTATGCCTTTAAGTTACTAGTTTATCATGGGAGATGGAGCTAGAAAAATACTGGGGCAAGACGAAGACTGAAAATGATGACCTAGTCCAGGGCTGTCCGTGCTCAGTAGAGCAGCAATCACAGTATCCAGATTAAAGTTGTAGTCCAAATGTGAAGAATATACTCAAGATATGCTTAAGAAGATGGAAAAGGAATAAAGTTGACATGACATTCTCTAAGTGTTGGGTTACATAAAGTTAAACAGTAAAAGCTATCATTTATCAAACAATCAGAGCATGCTAGCTACTCTACATGTATGATATTTCTACTTGGTCCCATGGTATAATTAATGCCGTAGTATTGGCCACCTCATGCGAAGAATTGACTCATTGGAAAAGACTCTGATGCTGGGAGGGATTGGGGGCAGGAGGAGAAGGGGATGACAGAGGATGAGATGGCTGGATGGCATCACTGACTCAGTGGATGTGAGTCTGAGTGAACTCTGGGAGATGGTGATGGACAGGGAGGCCTGGTGTGCTGCGATTCATGGGGTCACAAAGAGTTGGCCACGACTGAGCGAATGAACTGAACTAAACGAAACTGATTATCCCCATTTGAAATGGAAGAAAGTGAGGTTTAGATACATCATTTCCCCAAGACTCTACAACAAAGGAGAAGATCTGAGATTTGAATTGGATCTCTCTGATTCCATAGTGTATGATATTCTATGGTTAATGGGTAGTAAGAGTCAGAAGTGCAATTCACCCATATTCCTGCCATTTGCAAAGGCCGTGTTCTTTCCTCAGCAACTTCTTTTCAAATTACAAAACAGTGGTGGAGGAGGGCAGAAATGCTGTGCATGGTGACATAAATTTATCCACTCTAATCAAGACTAGAGAGGGAAATAAGAAGCTCTACTGAACTGAACTAAAACCAGAAGGGGAACTACAAGTATGAGAAGAACATTCAGGGGTGGGCATGAAAGAATGGACCCTGCTTGTGGATCTTTGAACACTTGGAGGCAAACATCATTTCCCCAAGACTCTACAACAAAGGAGAAGATCTGAGATTTGAATTGGATCTCTCTGATTCCATAGTGTATGATATTCTATGGTTAATGGGTAGTAAGAGTCAGAAGTGCAATTCACCCATATTCCTGCCATTTGCAAAGGCCGTGTTCTTTCCTCAGCAACTTCTTTTCAAATTACAAAACAGTGGTGGAGGAGGGCAGAAATGCTGTGCATGGTGACATAAATTTATCCACTCTAATCAAGACTAGAGAGGGAAATAAGAAGCTCTACTGAACTGAACTAAAACCAGAAGGGGAACTACAAGTATGAGAAGAACATTCAGGGGTGGGCATGAAAGAATGGACCCTGCTTGTGGATCTTTGAACACTTGGAGGCAGCGTTAGAGACAATCACAGGACTCACTGAGTTTAGGGTCTTTGGTTCTTAAGTGTAATACTGTTTCCAACACACAGTGAGACTTGTCAGGTAATAGATTCTCACTTATGTAGGCTTTAAGAATTGTAGCCTTCACTGAGCATCTCTTTTGTCCTAGGATGATGCTAAACCAGTACCTACCTTGTCATTGACCACCAGGCAGATGATTTTAGGATTGTCCCAGAGTGAAATCTAACTAGCAAGATAAATCTACTGACATAGAAAGAAAAGGCACAGAATTCACACAGAAGAGGAACAGAATTGGTATGTGATTGTTATTCCACTCTCACTTTTGGACACAGGGTAATAGAATGTGCAGTATAGATTCACTTTTTTGGATTGAAATTATAGGTTATGTGACTATACAATAAATGACATTTTCCTAATTAGATGCATTTCATATCTGCTAAATGTAAATTTTCAAAAAGTCATCTGATCTATAAAAACATTGGGAAGATTAAGATAATGTACATAGGAAATTAGCACCATACCCTGCAGATGGCAGCTGTACAATTGATGATGGAGCAGATGAAGCTGTTGTTAGATGGGTGAAACCAGACTCATTCTACCGTTATTGTAGAGCCTACCTCCAAGACACACTATTACAAAACACAAAGTCCCAACTTCACAACATTTTCTAAAAGTTTCTGAAATATTTAAACACCATTTTGGACTCATATTCATAGGCAATTGTATTTTGGATCCATCATCAGAGGACTAAAAAGATCAAATTTATTTTCATATCATGATGAAGGGATTATAATCGACTGTTTAAATACACTGTCAGGTTTGAGCAGAGCATTGAGGTTCATCTGGTCCTTATCTGCATACAGCATTACTCTTGCAAGATCATCAGGCATGCTTGTGAAAACCTCGCCATATGGAAAGGCATGGAAGGGCATAAGACCATTCTGGTAGTAACTTAAAGTGACACAAGCCATCCCCTCACAAGGCAGCACACAGATTCTGGCCCTCCCCCTTTCACCTCTCTTGTCTTCACACATTTGAAGCTATCCATTCATGTCCCTTTTCATACTGTACATCATGTGAAATGTCAGGCTGGATGAATCACCAGCTGGATTCAAGATTGCTGGAAGAAATATCAATAACCTCATATATGCAGATGATACCATTCTGATGGCAGAAAGCAAAGAGGAACTAAACAGCCTCTTGATGAGGGTGAAAGAGGAAAGAGAAAAAGTTGGCTTAAAACTCAACATTCAAGATGCTAAGACCATGGCATCTGGTCCCAATATTTCATGACAAACAAATGGGGAAAAATGGAAATAGTGACAGGCTTTGTTTTCTTGGGCTCCAAAATCACTACATTGACTATAGACATGAAATTAAAAGACACTTGCTCCTTGGAAGAAAAGCTATGGCAAATCTAGACAGTGTATTAAAAAGCAGAGACATCACTTTACTGACAAATGTCTGTATAGTCAAAGCTATGGTTTTTCCCATAGTCATGTACAGATGATAGAGTTGGATGGACCATAAAGAAATCTGAGCACCAAAGAATTGATGCTTTCAAACAGTGGTGCTGAAACTCTTGAGAGTCCCTTGGACAGTAAGGAGATCAAACCAGTCAATCCTAAAGGAAATCAACCCTGAATTTTCACTGTAAGTACTGATGATGAAGCTGGAGTTCCAATATTTTGGTCATCTGATGCAAAGAGCTGACTCATTAGAAAAGACCCTGAAGCTGAGAAAGAATGAAGGCAGGAGGAGAAGGGGATGACAGAGGATGAGATGACTGAATGGCATCACTGACTCAAGGGACATGAAAGTGAGCAAACTCTCAGAAATGGTGAAGGACAGGAAAGCCTGGCATGCCACAGTCGATGGGGTCACAAAGAGCTGGACACGATTTAGCGACTGAACAGGACAGAATCCATTTCCCTCCTGGGGCTTCCTGGATCTGTCTTTGTGTCATTGCAATAAAAGTTGTTTAGTTTCCTGGCATCTTGGGCTCTCCAATCAATCTGACCGTGTTTTGGTTAGTCTTCTGAGTGGGGCATGAGGGAGTTAGCTCCATATATCCAGGGACATTCAGATCAGGGCATATTCCCCTCCTCCTCAACACCCTGGCCCCTTTTTAGACATTCCACTCCTGTTAATGCTTACATAATTACAAATTTTGATGTTTGGGTTTCGCAGATTCAGAATTTATTTGCTCATATTCTAGTAATAATTAACTACTCATCTTGCTTCATTCACCTTCCACAAATAGATCTCAACTGGTAATCCTGCGGACTCAAGGCAGCCTTTATTTGGTCCAATCTTACAATACTGTTGTCTCTGTGTTGATGCCTTATAATAAGATCCATTACTAGATTCTAAGCTTTTAGAGTTGAGATGATCAGATCAGATTCAGAAATATTATAGAACATAAATCATGCATGTCCTAGGCACATTCATATAGATGTCCTTATATTAACTTCATAAGAAAAAGAAAATTGTGCCTCAGTCATGTTAAATGTCTTACATCATTGTGAGAAAGAGACAAAGGCAGAAAATGAAGGCATGTCTTCCACTTCAATCTCAGTGTCTTCATTTATTTTATTTATTTTTCTTTTCTCCAATTTAATAAATGGACATTCACCCCACTTATTTGAACATGTTCCAATTTCAATCAAAGTATTGAGGAATTCTCTATACACAATGAAAGAACACCCAACTTGTTGATTGTGAACAATAATAAACACATTTGAAGTAACACAAATTCTGCAGTTTCTCTCCTGGCATCCTTAGCTCAATACCATATATTATTTCCTTCAAAGCACTCATTTTGTTTTCACCAAACATCAGTACAGGAATGAACCCGAGCCAGGCTTGAAGCCTGGGTCTGCTGAAAGATGCTATACCTAGGAAATGTCTTTCAACTCATCCAGTCCCACAAAGAACACTCAAGAATGTGCTGGGGTTACCTGCTCCAATTATTTGCTCCCACTAAAAGCTGGCAAGCTGATCCAAAGTTCCTGGATCAGAGACAGGAGGGTGTCATCAGCAGACAAGTCCTCGTAAGGATCTAAGAATCCTGATTTCTATTTGCAAGTGTGCTGTGTTGATTGCTGAAATTTCCATATCCTCTGCTATTACAGGAACTTTACACTCTCAGACTGTCAGGAGGCTCTGTCAGTGGCATCACTGTCCTGATATGATGACCAAGCCAACTATCCCCAACATCACTGCATATCACCAGAGCTTTCTCTTACTCATCTAGGTGCTCTCCCTAGAATGAGTGAAATTTAGAAAGATGCAGTCTCACTGCCAGCAAAATGTCTAGCCTATATGGGCATATTTGAAGAGAGGACAGAGACAGCTCACCACACCACCATTATGAAAGCCCCAGGAGCCCACAATGAGAGATGCAAATTCATATGAAACAAACACATCATCTTTCTAGTACTTTCTCTCTAGGGTCAATTAGAAATGAAATTTGGAACAGAATGAACACTTCTGGATCATCTATTCTGCATGATGCATTGTGCTAGCTACTTAAATCTCTCATTTAATCCTAATAGCCATTCAAAGTATTTTTGTTATTAGTGCCTTTTCACAATTGATTTTCACAAAGATGTTGAAGGGAAGTGAAGTGACTCAGTTGTGTCCGACTCTTTGCGACCCCATGGACTGTAGCCTACCAGGCTCCTCTGTCCATGGAATTTTCCAGGCAAGAGTACTCGAGTGGGTTGCCATGTCTTTCTCCAGATCACAGAGATGTTAGGTGACTTCATTTCAAAGTCTGAAAGCTACTCCACTGCTAAAACTGCCGTCTGTTGGTCATAGTGATTCAGAAGACTGGGCGTGAAGGCAGTGTTATAAGGCAAATCCTGGCACATGCTCCAGGTAATAGGCTCAAAGAAAACAAATGGTACCCGTCTATACGGCCCACACACACAGTCAAGGGCCACAGATAGAAGATGATCCGACTCACAGCCACGCTTTCTCGATGGAATGGGATTCAGATGATCAGGGTACTCCATATGTATTTTAGATCTTTGTACATCTGCAGGTCTCAGCTTGAAAGGACTTCTTCTTACTATTAAGTTCTTCAAACAGAATTACTCTTTGCACTGTCAGAGGTTTGTTAGCTTGGTCTCACAAAAGGCATTTGGTTTTGGTTTCACAATATGGGAGAATGACCTCATCTTGCCTCTTCTTTTCATGTTATTACATCGGGTACCATGTGGCCAACGTGTCAAGTTGATCAACCACATTCCCAAACAACAGATTCCATCTTAGGAGACTCAGAGCTATTTCTTCCTTTGACTGAAATATCTCCACCTCGGGGCCGGGCTCCCGGGGGCTCCGGCGCCGCTGGGCGCAGCCGCAGGTCCCTCAGGTAAACGGAGCCAGCCCATTTATTTTAAATTTTATTTAATTTTAAATATTTCAAATAAAATTACAGAATAACATAATACATTCCTGTGTTCCAAAACATTGAATTTATCAAATTACATAGTTTCTTGCTAAATTTGCTGTAAAATATCTGGAGTTGTTAACTTTGGGAGTAAAACATATTGTTACACTTAAATTCAATAATTATTACTAATCTATAAAGACTTTCTACTTCTTCATTCGATTTGGCTTATTTATGTGTTTTCAGAATATCTTTCATTCCATTAGGTTTTTAAATTCAGGTGTATGTTTCTCATAATCTCTAATATTTAAGATGTTCTGTGTTCTATGTAATTATGCAATCATACCTCACTTATTTATATCAATATTGTTTTGTATACCTTTGCTGTCCTTTTCTCCCACTTCATTATTCTTATTAAAGTTTTGGGATTTTTATTTGTTTTGGAATTTTAAAATTTATTTTAGTTTTTTTTAATTTTTATACAAGTTTTATTGATTACTCTCCATTTACAGTTACTACAAAATATTAGCTGTATACCCCCAAAATTCCAAAGTAAGAGCTTCAGATTTACCTGATACACTCTCTTGGTTCTCAGATTTCTATTTAGTTGTCTAGCTTAATTTGTTTTGCTCTAGCTTACTTTGGTTTGCCCTCTTTAACTATTCTTGTTAAATGTTTAAGGGATTTTCTTACACTCACTCATTTTAGAAGATATATTGAACTTACATTGTCTTTCATTTTTAAGCATTTTGTAATTTTTTTTCTTTTTATTCTCTAAAGTAAAAGGAGTTAATCTCCAAATATCCAAAAACATGATTTGTCCAAAGTGAACTTTTTGTTTATTTTGACTTAAGTTGCCTTTTAGAGAGACGATGCAACTTGCAAATTATTGATTCTTTGTAATTTAGCTTTGCTTTTTGACTAGTGGGTGGTTCCAAGGGTTCTATATATATGCTTTACCTACCACTTGCAGAAACATGCAACATACGTATCTGTTACATTGTTTGCTGATTTTTTAACTTAATTTTTCAAATTAACATAGTTTTGATTATTTTTGGTTTTTAATTCTGTGATTTTATATGGTGTATAGATTCATGTTCATATACTACCACAATCAGGATACATAATAGTTATACAATGTCCTAAAATTCCTCATGCTATTATACCTTTATAGCTACGTCTTCTCCAAATCTTTAATTCCAGGTTGCCATTTCTCTGTTCTCTGTCACTGAAATCTTTCCTCTCTCAGAATGTTGTACAAATGGAAATATATAGTATGCAATCTTTTGAGACTGACTTATTCAATACGATGCCTTTGAGATGTGTCCAAGCTGTTAAATACATCAATAGTTTGTGTAATATATTGACAATAAATTTTAGTGACATACTACATTGACTCATCCCTTAACTTACTGAAGAAAACTTGAGTTGTTTCCATGTTTTTGATGATTATGCATAACACTGTTATAAGCATTCATGCTTTGTTTTCTCGTATCTCTAGGTTAAATACTCTGGAGTGGATAGCTGGATCATATGGTAAAGATATCTTTAAAGACATTGCTGAATGATTTTCTAGAGTCATCTTCTATTGTACATTCCTACCAGCAACATATGATGGCTGCCAGTTTCTTAACATCCTCTTTAGCTCTTGTTAGTAATTTTTGTTTAAGCTTTCCTAATTGATGTACAGTGGAGAAAGCAATGGCACCCCACTCCAGTACTGTTGCCTGGAAAATCCCATGTACGAAGGAGCCTAGTGGGCTGCAGTCCATGGGGTCACTGAGGGTCAGACACGACTGAGCGACCTCACTTTCACTTTTCACTTTCATGCATTGGAGAAGGAAATGGCAACCCACTCCAGTGTTCTTGCCTGGAGAATCCCAGGAACAGGGGAGCCTGGTGGGCTACTATCTATGGGGTTGCACAGAGTTGGACATGACTGAAGTGACTTAGCAGCAGCAATTGATGTACAGTAGTATCTCATGATGGTATTAATTTGCTTGTCTCTTGATGAGCTATTGATGTTGACATCTTTCCATGTCAATATGGAAAGATATCAACCTTTTGTATATACTCACCTTTTGTATATACTCCTTGGTGAAGTGTATGCTCAAGACTTTTGCCCAGTTTCTATTTGAGTTGTTTGTGTTCTGCCTATAAAGTTTTGAGAGATCTCCAAATAATATATTCCATTTTCAAGTCTTTTCTGCCTATCAGATTTGCAGGTATTTTCTCCTAGTTTTTAATTTGCTTTCTCATTATCTTATTTGTCTCAAAGCAAAAGTTTTACATGCAATAAAATTCACTAAATCTATTTTTGTACATTTAGTTATGGAACATGATTTTCATATCACATTGAAGAAACTTTGCCTACCTTGAGATCATGAATATTTTCTTTTTAACTCTTCTTTCATTAATTTATGAAATTATCTCTCCTATATGGCGAATGTTGGCCTTTAGGCTATTTTTCAAACTACTGACTTTTTCTACTAAGTCTAGTTTACAGTTATCATATCAGTTGCATTTTTATTTAAAATACTATATATATATATATATATATATATATTTTACTTCCAAACTGTTTTTCCTTATACCTCTGATCTTATTTTCATTTTCTGTGTGTTTCCATAAGTTTTTCAAATAAATGGCATGTTGTCATTATCTTTTGATCATCCTTAGCATACTAAATGAAGACTAACAGCAGACTAAAAAACTTAAGTATCTGTCAAATAGTAAAATACATTTAATCTGTAATGAATATTTTGAATAATTAATTGTGCTACCTGGCAAATTTACTCTTTGAGTTAAAAATTTTTTTTTTTTTTGGAATTTTGATGTGCATGCTCATTTAAAGTGAAAGTTTTGCTTTGTTTTGATTTTGCTCCACATCAATTTTGCTCATCTTGCTGATTAACTCAAAGATCGGCTCAATTCAGTTTGGTGTCATATGGCTCTTTCTACCATTTTCCTCGTCCTATGTTTTTGTTGTTCAGTGGCCCAGTCATGTCCAACTCTTCGTGACCCCATGGACCATAGGATGCCAGGCCTCCCTCTCCCTCATCATCTCCCAGAGTTTGCCCAAGTTCATGATCATTGCACTGGTGATGCTGTCCAGCCATCTTATCCTCTGAAGTCCTGTTCTCCTTCTGCCTTCAATCTTTCCCAGCATCAGGGACTTTTCCAATGAGTCATCTGTTTGCATCAGATGACCAAAATACTCTCCAGGGAATCTTTCAGACTCAGGAATCAAACTGGTGTCTCCTGCACTGCAGGCCAATTTTTTACCAGCTGAGGTACCAGGGAAGCCCTCCTAGTCATACAGCTTTCGGCAAAAGAATAATCCCATGAAGTAATCTAGGAGTTAATTTTTTAATTTCCCTGCAGAGACAAAAATGCCACTGCAGCGCTAAGGAAAGACCCACGGCCAATCCTGACGAAGCCCTCTACTTCCTTGTATGCCATGATAGCCAGTTCCCTGGATTCCACAGCGTGTTTCTGTCTCCATAAACAACAGGTCTGAAAGGACTTTGGCTAATAGCTTTTTATTCTCATGGGTTCTCTTTCTGTAGGTTCTTTACCATTTCTGTGTATGGAGTTGAGAACGACTGATAGAGTGAACTTGAACAGCGGTCATGAATGGAAATACATTGTTCCCTCTACACATTGCTACCAGGGTTTGGAATGAAAGCTTGGTTTGAGAAAATGTTTCATCAATGACTACTCATGAGCCATGCAGTTCAAACATTCTGGAGCAACATCCTCTGGCCACCACACAGAATATTCAACTGTCTTGACTATTGCTGGTTATCAGTTCCTACATTGCTTCCTTTGTTGGAAAATAAAGCCTTTTGCTTTTCTTCCTGAGACCTTCTGTTCCTCATTCAAATAATTTAATTATCTTGCATTTGGAAAGAGACTTTTTTTTTTCTTTCTTCTCATTCCTGTGCAACATTCCTTTGCTGACAGAGAGGCTGACAAGGCAGCTGACACAATGGCTATTACTTTGAGAAGTTTCTAATTTTCTCAAATTAGAATATTTTTTGCTGCCCTTCATTTTGCTCATTTTGCTTCCCTTCCACTTGTAGTAAAAATTATAGGGTGCTTGTTCTTTGTGGAACAGTGGAACTCAGCTCCCATGCCAGGGGTCCTGAACTGGTTCCATGCTAACTCCTAAGTCTCAGCAGTAATGCACTTATTATTGAACATGTCAGTTCACTTGCAGCTTCACTATAATATTGGTTCATTTGGGCATGGCAGAAAAAGGAGGAGTAGAGCTATAAACCTTGGTCTCAATATGTATTATATGTGTGTGTATAAAATATGCATATTTGTGTACATATATATGCAGGTATATAAATATGTGCATAAAATATGTATATAATATTCTGTTAATTGTAAATACATCCAGGGTAAGTAAGAACAATATTTATAGAAATGTGTGTGACAGATCAGTTGTGATCTGAACTAGGGGTTGATAAATTCTCATTACCTTTGTCTACCTGATAAATGAAATGACCTGCTAAGCAGCTGCTGAAAATTCAATCAGATACCTGCAAATAGCAAGCATCCCATGTTTAAAAAAAATGGATGGGTTCCTGGGAATATCTTGGACAGTTTCTCTGTCCCCAGAATCTGCTGGTTTACTTGAGATGGGGGCATATTTAGTTGCTGTCATCACTCTGTGCCAACCACTCTATGCCAAAATTATTCAAACCACTCTAATTTTTTTCCCATTGCCAGTCCACAGAGAAAACAATCTCTGAATTTTTCTAATCTTGATATTGCCATTAACCCCCCTCCTAAGACCCTACCTATGCACAGGATTGTGTTTGCATACAGAGCAGAAATCATCAATACAGAAAACACACACCCATGGTGGAACAACGTGACAATCTATCAATGTGTAGGAGAAAAGTACAAAAATGGCCCTTAATATTTTTTCATATTCCTTTTTCCTTAATTTTTAAATTTTTTTATTGAAAGATAATTGCTTTATGATATTGTATTGGTTTCTGCCATACATCAACATAAGTCAAACATGCTGCTACTAAGTTGCTTCAGTTGTGTTCGACTCTGTGCGAGCCCATAGATGGCAGCCCACCAGGCTCCCCCGTCCCTGGGATTCTCCAGGCAAGAACACTGGAGTGGGTTGCCGTTTCCTTTGGCAATGCATGATAGTGGAAAGTGAAAGTGAAGTCGCTCAGTCGTGTCCGACTCTCAGCGACCCCATGGACTGCAGCCTTCCAGGCTCCTCCATTCATGGGATTTTCCAGGCAAGAGTACTGGAGTGGGGTGCCATTGCCTTCTCCGAAATCATCCATAGGTATACATATGCCCCCTCCTTCTTGGAAGGAAGGGGCCTTGTTCTTTTAATTCTCTGTATTTTTGAATGCTTTTTTAGTGTTTATGACACATTAGTCTAATTGTACACAATATTATTATAAATGATAAATATTATATAGTTTTATATTATCACATATAAATACATAAACAATACAAATGTTATATTGCTCTACATAATATAAATATTAGAGGTACATGCTCATTTATTAAATTATAAGAATGTGTTATTCAAAAAATTTCAAGATTACTATTCTAGAGCAGTTCTTTTCAAACTTGAATATATACACAAAGTATCTGGGGATTTTACACAGTGCACACTGAAACTCCGTAGGTCTGGGATGGGGTTAGGAAGGCCGTGTTTCTGACAAACTCCCAGATGACACTGATGCTGCTAGTGTTTAGATTACACTTAGAAGAGCAAAGCATGATTTAATGACCTCCTAAAAGTAATCCCTTCCCCCAATATGTCTCCCTCTGAGAAAGCAGAGATACTTGGAAACATTTTCTGTGTCGAAACTTCTTTCTGGAGGGCAAAAGTATTACATTCTGTTTGTTTGCTTTGGTTTTACTTCAACTTTCCCTGGATAGGTAGAGATTTATAGATGATAGGCTGAGGTTGGGATCCTCTGGAAATAAACTCTGAGACAATGATTGGCAAGCATCAAATTTATTGGGGTGTGCTCTCAGAAGATACAAGTTGTGGGATATACATCAATCAGTCACTAGATAACTCTCTGAGAATGGAAAAAAAAAAAGTACTCTTGCATCAGATGGTGCTCTTCAGCAGTGGGGAATTTTAGGAGAGCTACTAAGCTGAGAATTGTCAACAGCCAAGACTCCCAGAAGCTGGAAGAGTGAGGGTCTCCGTGTGAAAAGATAGGGATCTGGGCAGCACACCACAGCGTCCACTATAATTTCTGCTAATTAATACCTTGTTACACTCAGATACACCTTGTACAATGGGCCCCTCTAGGATTCCAATGAGCCTCTTTTTCTGAAGAAATGTAAGATATAGTTGAGTGGGAAGAGCTAGAGCTCCCACGACTGATGGTTCTGAATTGCCATGGATACTCATCAAAGTGAAGCCAAGTGACATCAAGAAGTTTCTAACTGAATAACCTGTGTATCCAACTCATTCTTTTCTGCATAATGTAACAGCGCCCTGTCTCTTTTTGACCATCAGAATCCATAACCCTGCCTTGCTTTCCTAATGGCCTTGTGAAACAAGGAAGCTGAAAGGATGGGGTGGGAACTGTAGCCTAAGCTTTAGCAGCAGTCATGCTTTTTTCTCTGTTAGAAGATTCCCCCTTTTTGGGAACTAGGATCTCTAACCTTGCAGAGCCCCAATATTTGAAGATGAGAAGCACACGTTTCTCAAGACACTGAAACTGATAGTAAGTGGTTCCCTCCCAGCTCTTCATCTTGAATTCCAGACTCATGATATAAACTACTGGAATCCTTGATGTGTCCTAGAAGATGGAAACATCTTCCTCACAGGGCATATCACCAAGCTGGCGCCCTAGTGGTGGCTTGTTCTAGCAGTGTGGCATCATTTGGAGGGCATGGAAATGATAGGCCCAACCGATCTCATCCAGGGTTATGTACATGTTGCCATACCTTCTTTGTTCTATATAGGACCCCTTGGTCTAATACAGAGTTTTGCAGGATACTGTCTTTGATTTTTTGTACTAAGATCAATGTGGGAAGCAAGTTTTGAGATACAAATGATGAATCAGGTCTGCCAGGTAAGAAAAGCAAACCTATATCTGAAGATATTTTAATTCTAGTATTCTAGAAACCACTCTTATGAGAGACAAAAGGGTGCAGAATTGGGTATAAAAAGAAGAACACTTTGTTACTTATACAACAAAAGCATTAGGGCAGTTCTATGAGAGCTCTTGACCTGGGATGGCCTTTCAGAGTCCTTCCATATGAGGACAAGGAAGCCATTGTTTCACTGGCTTATATCCTTATGTGAACAGGTTGCTGAATGTGGGGTGCTCTCATGAAAGAGTGTGACCTTTGTCAAGGTGACTCTCTTCAGGTCAAGGAGATTCCCATATAAGAACTCACCTGAGAGCTATCAGCTGCCAACATTCCCACAATCTGGAAGAAATAGTACTTTTCCTTTAAAGAGACAAGGAGATCTGAACTGCTTAGTATAGTAGCACAGCCTTCACTCAAAATACACAGATACATTTGCTCCTTGTTCTAAAAATGAATTATGATCAGCTTCCTTTCAGTGAGGATAGATTTGTTTTTAGCAAAAGTTATCAGGTACATTGCCCATACAGTATTTGACAGTAAGAAGCAAAGCAACGTAGGATCTCCTGAGGTAAAAAATCACTAATAGAGAGATCAGTGCAATTGAGAGGAGAAAATGTTAAAGTGCTGAAGACTCCAGTAGCTAGTTCCCAATTTGCCACCCATGTGATGTCACTTCTTCCAAATTCCTGGAAGGCTAAGTAGACTGTATTCATCAGTGGATTGAGAACATCATGCCCTACTGCAGAAGAATGCCAAGACAGAGTGACACCCAGCATTACACAATCTAATGTCTACAGTCTAGTGTATTAGACTTGTACAGTCTAGGGGATTGGAGTCCACTAAAAAAGAAAATAATGAAAATGTGTAGTCTCAGAGCAGAGGCTTCAGTGCCCTGTGGTGATTAGGAACACTGCCTCTATTAACCCAGTTCTCAGCCCACACTGCCCAGTCTCTCACTGGCTATCAGTTAACCTTCACTGCGATATTGATGACAGCCTATCCACCCTTCTTAGGAATTTCTGCAAAATACTATTTACCTTTTCTATTTACCTTTCCATAACTCTGTATTATACATCTACACATGAACTCAAGGCAATTTCATGTAGTAGATAATATATTTTTCATTTTCAGACAGATGGATTAGGATGCTATATATACAGAAGTTACATTTTGTCTTTTCAACCTTCTCTGTGACCTTATTTACATGATATAACTTCTCAGAATCCTAGTTTTCTCATTCATAATGTGGCCAAAAGAATGATCCAACTAATGAAAATAAAGATTTAACAACAATAATGTCCATCCTATAATTTTCATCTATTATTTGAAGTCATATCTGGCTTTAATTTTTTTTAATATATTTGGAGGCAAAGTGTGCAATGTTGTTAAAATTGTGTGTCAGCTGACAATAAATTAATCTAGCACAATTCTGTGAGAAAGTGCACAGGTGCTTCTAAACACACATTTTTATAATTATTTTGGCTGTTCATAAATATTATGCTCACTTTTTCCTTTTCTTTTCCTATATTTCAAAAACTAAAGATTTCAGGGAACTGAATGCCAGAAAAGTGAGTCCTTTCTCTTACTTATTCTCAGTACTGTCACTGCATAGAAGACATTTAACATTTCATGTTTCAATTTCTTTATCCACAAACTAGAGGCCATCATCCTGACCTGCATCATCAAAAAGCAATTTCTATTAGCAAATTAATGACTGTCGAGGCAGCTATCAATGCCGAGCATCCTTCACATTAGATCAGCCTTCAATTGCCAAACAGAAAGTGAGTCATTCCAGGAAGCCCCACTGGGAACAGAAGTTTAAGTTTTTCTCCTTTCTGGCTGTGAAGGAAAAGTACTGGTCAAAGAGAAGAGGAAAGGCAGGGGGGGAGGAGAAGGGCAGGGAGGAGAGGAGCTAAAGCAGTTCAAGGTTATATTTCCTGACTTCATTCCTGCAATGCTATCCTCACCCTTTATGACAAGGTCTGGGGAAGATGTAGTTTATGATGTGCTTCAAGTGTGATAAAGAAGCTGAGAGGTGAGCTCGGAAGGGTTAGGTGTCCTTGAGGACCGGATGGACTTGAGTACTCTTTGAGGATGGATGTTATTAAATTGAATTATTATTATTAGCACTTAGACAATGTGGAAGGAAAAGAGGAGAAAGGAAAGAGAATTAAATTAAAACTGCGGATGGAACACATTGTGAGAGAGTGTGGACAGCCACAGATGACCTGTAAATACGGCACAGACAACCCGAGGAGGGCTGGCTACTCAGTAAGCACTCTCTAATCCCACGAGAAATGGGTTTTACCAGGAGTTTTCTTCTGAAAGTTTGGAGGCAAACTCATGCCTCTTGTGTGGTTGCACTGGGAAATGAAAATGTAACTAAATGAGATTGCTAGTTGGCTGTTCGAGTAAACTCTGTTTGATTCAAAACAGATTCTTCTACCCTGTTGCCCTGTTGCCCACATCATTCCCCCTTCCACAGAATCTTCCTGCTTCTCTTGTCCATTTCCTGTTTTCTTCTCCTTTCATGAATCAGTTTTGAAATCGAAGCCATAATTTTTATTGGTAGTAGTTGACATTTATGAAGCACTTACCATGTGCCAGGCACTGTGCTAAGCATTTACCATTTATGATCTTGTTTTATCTTCACATGTGCCCTAGGAAGTAGGTTTCCTTGACCTTACTTCACAGTTATGATTCTTATCTTAGAGAGGTATGGTAGTTTGACCCCAAGGTTCATAGGAAGTGTCAGAAATGAGACTCGATTCCAATTTTGACTCCAAATCTTGTGATCTCTATAAGGCCTAAGCAGATACCTATAATCTCTACTGATATGCTACCAGCTGCTCTTCATTGCTGATTTGCCTAGGAGCACAAATCAGAAAAAAGGAAAAAAGGAAAAAAGAGAGAGAAACTGGGAAGAGTCTTTACTACCCTGAGCAGAATTACTGTCCTGAGGATTATCTTGTACCTGATTTTGATGAACAAGGGGAAAAAAATAATTACACCACCAATGGAAGAGAGCTAGAGTCCTGAAAAAAAAAAAAAAATTAGTATAGATGAGCAAATACTATATGGTTTTCCCGTAAAGATATTAGTCTATTTAGAAAATGTCCCATGGGGCATGCACTGATGTATATTATTTATCTATCAGTAAGGATCTACTATTAAAAGATCTCTCCTCTTTAAAATATCATCTTCTTCAGCTTCCACAATGGGGGCACATTATCCTCCTATTAGGGTTTTCTTTTACCTCCTTAGTAACTATTTCTCCATGATTCTGTGCCTCTTTTTGATGTTTAAGGTTGGTAAACTCTAGGATCTATCCCTGACATGTCCCTCATCTCCATTCACTCTTCCAGCATATCTGCCTGATCTTCCTTATTCTCATAGCTCTACTTTGCATCCATATAGCAATTTGCAAATACCTAATCCGTATCCTAGGCTTTCTCTAAACACCAGTTTAGATTATCCAACAATATTTTAAAGTTCTACGTGAATGGCTAGCAGCTATCCCAAAATTAATCTGGCCAAAACAGAAAAAGGCAACTCCTAATATTTTATGGGGGGAAAAAAAAAAAAAAGAGAGAGAGAGAGAAAAAACCCGAAAAACCCCCTCCATCTGCTCAGTTGTTCAAGTAGAGAATCTGAGTATCATCCTTGTTGCTTCTCTTTCACTCAGCCTACCATGCCCTCTCTAACGAGTCTCATCGATTGCTCCTTCAAAGTGTTTTTCGAGTTGGTTCACTCCTCTAAACATCCACTGTCATTTTAATTGAAGGATTAATACTTTTATGAAAACTCTCAGAATAAATATCTGTTGGCCTCCAGCTTCTTCACATGTCCATATTCAATTCATCTTCCAAAAGACCACTGCATGGACTTTTAAAAAGTATAATCCAGATTATACCACTTGCCTGCTCACACTGTTCCCAGGATGTACCATCATTTCATTTGGGCAAATACTCACCCCTGACCCTGGCCCACAAAACTCTCAGTGTGCTGACTCTCATCTCTAATCTCTCTTCCTCTTCCCATTAGGATTCAGTCCTTTTGGTTCTTTTTTTTTTTTTTCCTTACACAATCCAAACTCATTCTTGCCTTAGGCCAATCTCCTTTGTCTGGAATGTTATCCCTCCTGACCTTCACAGGGTTTTATGTGGCCTCTTGTTCCATTATCATCTTAAATGTCACCTCCCTGGAAAGCTAAAGTAGCTTTCAAGTCACAATGATATCAACCTATTTTATTCATCTGAATAGTATGTATCTTCATCCACTCTTTCCATGCTTATTTTCTATCTCTTCCTTTCTGAGTAGGATGCTAATGCATGAAAAGAAACCTTGGCCATTTTCATAATGCTAGTTACCAGATAATATTTAGTACATAGAAAACATTAAATTTTGTTGAAAGAAAGAAAAAAATAAACTAATAGGAAATAGAAGAAAAAAGAAATTTAAAAAAAGTGGTCATCTATACCAACACACTGAATTCTTACTGTTATAGAATGCATTTGAAATATGACGTAAGCATGATGTAAATGCGGTCATGAAACTGTCACTGAAATTTGCTGAGGCCCGGCAAATGATTAGAAGATAACAAATGAAGCCTGTGTCTTAAGGAAAAAAAAACAAAACAAAACAAAAAAGTGTTTAAATAAAGGACATGAGGAAATAACAATGCAATCAGAGAAACTATTATATTTCTGAACAGAAATCCTCAAATTTGCCTGATATAGTGTAGTGAAAAGCAATTTGGTGATTAAATAATAATTAAAAAAAACGCAAAGTGAAATCATTGTGAGAAGGTACTATATTCAAAATCACTAGACAAAACACATATTTACAGTTATTCGAATACAGATCACAAAAATAACACACAAGGAAATTAAAATGTAGGAGTGAGAGACAGAAAACTTTTCAAATATTTTCTTATTTTTCTCAGCAAAAGATAATTATTTAAGAAAACTGAGTATTACCCTTGATGGTTGCCTGTTTTCTAAAAATTCAAATCAAATCAGTCACTCAGTCTTATCTGTAACCCGAAGAAAGCTGAGTTGCCTAAACAGTATTAGATTACATTTTATTTAAAAAATCTAATCAACTTAAGTCTTTATTATAATTGTTCAAAACCCCAACAAAAAACATGAAAACATATTTTTAAAATCTTTGTTTTTGCTCCTGGAATATATTATGTGCATGCATGAGAGAGAGAGCGAGAAAGAGAGGCAGTGAGAGAAAGGGAGAGAGAGATTTGTGAGTACGTGTGTCACACACATGGTATGTACTTACCTCATCATCTTTCTTTCTTCTATTTACACATTCTTAAATTTTCTCTTCTATTTTGCATAATTTATGTTCTCTGCTCAACCACACTTTTTGTTCCATTGTCTTTTATTCTACCAGAAGCCCTTTAGTTGATCCAATGTAAATAAAATTAAGCAGTACTAAGATTTTCTCACTTCTCCTTCTTAGTCACATTCCAATAATAACTAGGCTATCCATCAGCACTGCAATCTCACAGCAAAACAGAAATAACTCCCTTACTACTACCATACTATCTACATTCTCACATTCCATCTCCTCTGGCTTCTTGCAAATGCTTCTTAGCTAATCTCTCTCACATTTGTGCAGAGCAACAAATAAAATATTTTTGAAATAAATCCATTCAAGACACTGTCTTGTTTAAATTCTTAAATAACGTCCAATTTCTATTAAATTCCAAACACTTTCACATAAGCTGAAAGACCTTCAGTCATATGAGACCTTCTGAGTCTTGGAGACTTTCTTAAGTCTTATTAGACAATTTCATCCTTGTTCTATAACAGCATGAATTCTATCAGTTCTAAAATATTCTGTGTTCTCTCCTGCTTCTGCACCTCATTATGACTGTTCTTTCTTATTAGAGTGTCTCCCTTCCCTTTTCTCAGCTATTCATTCATCAAATAAGTCAGCTAAAATTTCACTCAAATAAGCTTGAATCCTCTTATCAAAGGTACTAATAGCATAATTACCTTTTCCTCAAATGCTTATCACAATTGTAATTGTGTAATATATTTTTTCTTCTTAGACTGTAAGCTAAGTGCGGGCAATGATATTTCATTTCTGTAACTAAAGGAATTTAACACATAGATGCCATTGTTGAATACTTGAATGAATACATAAATAAATCTATAAAAAGTCCATATCTGCAAAAGGGCAGTGGGTGGCATTTTCATGCCTCTCTTTGCTGATAAACTTGCCTTTCACAAAGATGAGAAAACAATAAGCTTCCATAAGTGACTATAATAAGCAGGGGACATTGAGTAGAGTTACGGTGACAGGAGACTTGGAGAAAGATGACCACATCATCTTGGAACACATAGCTTCTAGAAAGAAACACACAATCTTTCGTAGTTAACCCAGTCCCCCTGATCTGTATGGTGAGGGTACCAGTAAGCAAGCAACATGGGCACTACAGCACTACAGCTTATTGTGTAGATTTTGCCGCACTCCATCAGCATTCAGACTCTTGCCTCTTTCCCTGTGCTTCCTGTCCATTATCAATATGTTTCTAGAAGCCTTCACAGGGGAAGCAATGACTTTAAAAATTTTACTTTTATTTTTCTCAGTTCCATACTGATCCTAAATTCTTTATGGCAGCTATCATTGGGTAATTTGTATATGTTTTTTTTTTCTGATGCTTGATATGTATATTCATTCTCTGAAAGAGAAAAATACTAGCTGATTACATATATTCTTATTTCCCCTCTATATTTTCAACTCTCCTCTATGGGAGCGGAGTGACTAAAATGGGAATTAAGTGATGAAGTCATGTTCTAAAGGACATGTGCCGAAGATAGAAGAGGAACATGCAAACGAGCAGAGATGCTGAAAAGAGTCCTTGTACCTTTAAGAAACTTACTTGGAAAGCAAAAAACCAGTAGGAGGTGAAAAGAAAGAACAAATACAAGATTCAGGTAAATGGTGATTTTACTCTGTACAGAAGAGGAAGAAGAACATGGCTTAGGGTAGATAAGGTACTGTTAAAAATGACAGCAAAGGCAGAATGATCCATTCATCTCTTGTTTAACCCCGATTTTATCTATCAAGGAGAATGATCTCCAAACTGTAAAGCATAAAACAAAATGCATAAAGAGTAGATCGTGAAGGAAGATAGAAACCAAGATCTTCAAATGGCATCTGACTGCTTTAAATAAGCTTAATCCTCAGCATATTCACGACCCATGCTATCTTTTCCATCTGATATGGCCAATACTTGATAATTCTACTTTAGTATCCTAACACCATTTCTGCAACTCTGCTCTGGGATGGTATGCCAAAATACTATCCAGTGGAGCTTTTCTGTGACCCAAAACTTAAGAGACTGAATCTCTAATCCAATAAGTAGTCTTTGCTCTTCTTCGTAATTCGGATCTTCTACCATTTCTATGCTCTATCCACTGATGAAAATCTCCTTTACTTCAGCCTGGACAGTGTCCATTACTCGTTTAAATTGTGACTGAAGATTGGAACCTATCCTTCTAGGACACTTTTATTTATCCTGCTGTGTTGAATGACTGCAATTGCCTACCCACTTCAGCTATTTAGCATGTGCCCTGTTCTGTTCCTTCCCCTGTTTGTAATGATTGAGTTTCTTTGCTTTAACAGTCAATCTATATAACAGCCCTGTGCTTAGTCGCTCAGTCATGTCTGACTCTTTGTGACCACATGGACTTTAGTCTGCCAGGTTCCACTGTCCATGGGGATACTCCAGGCAAGAATGCTGGAGTGGGTTGCCATGCCCTCCTCCAGGGAATCTTCCCAACCCCGAGATCAAACCCAGGTTTCCCACAGTACAGGCAGATTCTTTTTCATCTGAGCAATCAGTGAAGCCCAACAATACTGGAGTGGGTAGCCTATCCCTTTGCCAGGAGATCTTCCCCACCCAGGAATCTGACTGGGGTCTCATATTTCAGGCAGATTCTTTACCAGCTGAGCTACAGGGAAGCCCTTTGTGCTTATTCACATGCCAAGTACTAGGTCCAAGAACTAGCACCTTTGTGATAGTTACTTTATTTAACTTTTCCTAACAGGTTATCAAATGCGAGGAATCTCTCTGCTTTGTGGTGACAAAGTCTGGGTCCACTTTAACGTCTGTGAGTTTCATTTCTGCTTTAGAGTCTTTGTAAGAGTAACCGTTTTGAATATTGCCCCCCATTTCAGCATAGTCTTCCTCAACATTTTATATTTGCTTGCTTGTTTGATTTTGTAGTGTCCTTGACAGGCAAGATTCCTCCCATTCAAGATTTCTTTTTGAAGTCCTCTCATGCTCAGCCTGGTCACCTCTGAGTACAGGGTCTAACATACCTGGATATCAAAAAGGTAATTGCCTGCATGTGTCACTTGTAGAGAACAGGGAAAAAACTTTCTTACTCTCCACCAAAGCATCACTCACTCTAGTTTGTCACACATCATTGAAATGACATATTTTATTCATAAAAATTAACATTAAAGTTATAAAAGATAAGAAACTATTACTCTATTTTCTTGGTTTCTTTTAGAAAAAAATAGTAACAGGTATCACATGGTTTTTTAGTGACAGAAGTCAATTAAAATCCTGGTTTTATCATTCTCAGTCTGGATATTTTTAAAAAACTATATTACAATATTTTCTTTTTTTTCGGAGACAGGCAGACAGAAAGAGAGAGAGAGAGAGACTGAGACAGAAAGAAGGACAGAGAAAGAGGGAAAGGAAGGGAGCAAGGGAGAGAGAAAAACAGAGAGATAAAGAGAATGAGGGAGAAAAAGAGAGAGAGAGAGACAGAGAAAGGGAAGGAGGCAGGGAACTGGAGAAAGAGAGAGGGATGGAGGGAGAAAAGAGGAAGACAGAGATAGAGGGGGAAGAGAGAGAGACAGAGAGAAGGGGAAGAAAAGAGGGAGAAAGGGAGGGAGAGAAAGAGAGAGAGAAAGAATGAGGGAGGGAAGGGGAGGAAAAGAGAGAGGGAGAAAGGGAGCAAGGCAGAGAGAAAAGGAGGGTAAGAGAGAGACAGAAAGAGTGAGAAAGGGAGGAAGAGAGAAGGAGAGAGGGAAGGAGCGGGAGAGAGAGAAACTGAAAGAGGGAAAAAGGGAGGAAAGGTGGGAGAAAGAGATAGGAAGGGAAGGAGAAAGAGAGACAGAGGGAAAGAAGGAGAAAAGCTACAATATTTGGCTTAACAAGGCATTATCTCTGAAAAATAAAATACATCGTGTATTTAGAAATAAAATCCAATATCCAATAGTTACAGCTTCCGTGGTAGCCAGATGGTAAAGAATCTACTGCAATGCAGGAGACCCAGGTTCAATTCTGGGTCAAGAAGATCCCCTAGGAGAGGAAATGGCAACCCACTCCAGTATTCTTGCTCAGAGAATTCCATGGACAGAGGAACCTGGTGAGCTGCAGTCCATGAGGCTGCAAAAGACCAATAGTTTAGGGGAAATATAAAATAAAGTTATTTTTCATGAAATATTTTACATAGACTTTGATATGCCTATATAAATTATGCATCTCCAAGAGTGAGAGATATAGTATTCAATGCTTCTCAAATTCATAAGGGAGCACAATCCCATTTTTTTTGGTCAAAGAACATCTTCTGTATATCTCATTTTGGGAAAGAATGCCTGAATTAATTTCATGACATTAAATGTCTGAATTGTTTTTCTTAGTGAATTCCTTAGTACTATTTTCCTGTTTATGAATGTTTCTGTTTGACTTTATTCAGTCTATAAATTATCTCATTTTTGTAACATTTTATTTAATTTCAGTTTCCCGTATTCTATTTCCAAAATTTCTCAGTAAAGTTTTTTTTTTTTTTTTTACCACTGCTTTAATTTGTTTTGTAGTATCTTGTGTGTGTGCTTTAATGGAAGTAACTCATTCTATTTTCTTTAAAACATTATAGTTTTATTTGTTATAAAGCTTTGTCATGCTGTTCTATAACAGTAACCTCATCTGGACATTATTCTGTTGATTTTGTATTTTGTTGACTCTGCTAATACTAGGTTTACTTTATATTTACATATTTCTATTGTGAGTTTGGGTTTACCTGGTGGCTCAGTGGTAAAGAATTCACTTGCCAACGCAGGAGATGCAAGTATGATCCCTGGGTCAGGAAGATGCCCTGGAGAAGGAAATGGCAACCCACTCCAGTAATCTTGCCTAGGAAATCCCATAGACAGAGGAGCCTGGCAGGCTACAGTCCATAGGGTCACAAAGAATGAGACACAACTTAGTCACTAAAACACAATTTTTTGTTGTTTCATTTTCTTTCTCTCTTTCCCTCCCTTTCCAGTTATCTTCACCAATGCAGAGGTCCCACGAGTGCATCTAATTAGTCCAGAGCTCTAGTTAAGTATGAAGGGTTAGGAGGGCAGTCTTGATTTCTCATCCCACCAAGAAGAGCTATCAGCTACCTATGCAGACTCAGCTAAAATATTTATTAAGTTCCTGGTCATGAGGCAAAGCTATAAACTTAGAAATACTTGGCAGAATTTCTCTCAATGTATTTCTTTCATAAGTGAGGGAGCCCCCTCAAGGTACTATATTTGGCCCCAGCTCCCCCAACTCACATGGAAATTTTTTCTTCCCTTTACTCATAAGGCTTGTCATCTGGCACTAGACTCAGAACTCAGAACTTTATCCTCATGTATTGTAGTATATTTTGACTACTTCTGGATCACAGTGATATTTACATTATTTTAAAATTCAGCTATTATTTAAAACATTGTAGTAGTTATTCCACATGTTCAAGGGACAAAGGATTCATTGAAAAATGAACTTATGCTATTATTTCTATTGGAAGATTCTATTTTCTAATTGTTACTATTAACATGCTTCACAATTAACTCTTTTTAGAGACCAACGGTTCACTAAATACATAAAGACAACTCAATGGAAGATTAAAAAAAAAAAGATAATTATCTGATGGAGGCAGATAATGTAGGAAACAAAAATTAAATAAATACTCTTCTCATAATTATTTTCAACTATAACAAGAATAAAATCCACATATAAGATAAAGAATGTTCTTTAAAATTTAATATTTCTTTTAAAAATAAAAAAGCTTGTGAAACGTAAAATATTATTTTTTAGGAAACAAGTATAATTAGAACATAAAGTCAAATTTTACCATGAAGTATTATGCAAAAACAGTGGAAATAAAAACTATATAAAAAAAGATAAAAGACAAACATAATAAACAAAAGACCTAAACTGCTGATGTAGAGTCCAGAGCAAACATAAGAAATATCGATGTTGGAGAGATAATAACCTTTTTTTTTCTGTTTAAATTTAAGGATGTGGAACTCTGCATTGAAAGACAAATGTTCATCTAGTGCCTAGCATCGTGAAATATAATATATCCATATAAGACAAATTATTGTGATATTTCAGAACAGAGAGTGTTGATGGAATTAATAGTCACATGTAAAGTAATGGTTTTATTTATTTTCAAAACAGCATAATAGAAATGCTAGAAATGAATACTTTCAAAACTCTGAGTAAACATTATTGTCAGCCTAGAATTCAGAGACAAGTCAAACTATCAACTGAACTTGAGGACAAAAGAAAGATAAGAAAAGTTCAGAAAAACTTACCTACCAGTCACTCTTCTTTGAGAAACAACATAATGGTGTGCTCAGAAATATGCAGTTAGTCGACCAAGATAGATGAATATTTTATAGCCAGGGAAGAATGTAATCTTACCAACAGAGTAGTTAAGAGAATTCCTTAAACATAATGAAAAAAAAAAAATCTTAGAGGTGAGAGTTCAAGTTATACCATAGTAATAAGAAAAGTCTGGTAGGAAAGTCCTCAGAGAATAGAAGGAGATAAGAGAATATCTGATATGGTAGAACATTCAGGAAAGATGTGAAGTCTGTGCTTTTTGGATAGAACAAGCAAGAAAAAGAAAGAAAATAAAAAACTGATGGTAAGCAAACCGCTATAAAGAAAGGGAGCTCAGAAATGATATATTAATTATTGGTCTCAGAAGTGAACAGTATTTGTATACTTATAACGTTAACATAACTATTATCTTAGCTAATTGAGTGACTTACTATTTTGGATATATGTGATAGATGAGAGCAGATGTTGTATAAGGACTACTGCCTGAAATCAATTAAAATATTTGCATAGTATTTAGAAATGTGGTGATTACAATAAGACACAAAGAGTGACTATATAAGAAGTATATTGGGATATACGATTGTCATTAAGAACTCTTTGTGTTTTCAAACTATGTGTATGTATTATGTAGACAGACATAAAACCTAAACCTAAATTAGAAAAACAGCGCTTGTTTTCTCTTTCTCTCTCTTTTTCATGAAACTTTCCATGACCACCTCATTATTCTCCTCTAGAGTCAATCACAAAACACGGAAAATGATGAGTTACCATTTTATCACTTCTTCCAAGAATGGTACCTGACTAGTGCCATCATAGATACATGGAAAAGAAGTTAATTCATTATAGTCAACAGATATTTTAGGCTAGGCTGTTAAGACAATTCTCTTGCTGAATAGGTGGTGAAAGTGTACTTGGGCTTTGTTAACCCTAAAACTGCTTTGATTATCTCTGAGTATTTCTTCCTGCTACATCCACAATATCTTTATCATCCTGCCTATACTAACTTTCTGCTTTCTAATTTTTTACTCCAAACCCTTTCTCAAATTTCCTTACAACAGACCTCTATCTTATTTATCATTGTTTTATCATTGCCAAAACATTGTGTGATATTACTTATATGATCCATAGATCTTGATTTAGTTTTGCTAATAAATCCATAAATGTGTATTCTGGAAGACTGAAGTTTCTCCACAGAAAGTGGTGGACAATTTAAAAAGTCAAGTCAGAACTCCAGCTCACCATTCACCAGCTGAATACACTTGAAAAAAGTTTACACTCTTGGAGGTTTGTTTCCTCACTTACTCAGTGATGTTGACAGATTAGTTAAGCACCTCCTGGAGCTTCCCAGGTAGCTCAAGTGGTAAAGAACCCACCCACCAATGCAGCCAGACATAAGTTCAATTCTGGGTCAGGAAGATTCCCCTGGAGGGGGGCATGACAACCCACTCCAGTATTCTTGCCTGGAGAATCCCATGGACAGAGGAGCCTGGTGGGCTAGAGTCCATAGGGTCACAAAGAGTCGAACACGACTGAAATGACTAAGCATGCATGCAAGCATCTCATGGGGCTGTTGCTAATATCTGGAGAGAAGATGAAGGAGGTGGTATTGAATACTTATCTATACAGAGGTAAAGAGATCTTACAAGTCTTACAGTCCTTCTTGTATGGTGAGGTTGGTCTTCCAAACCCAGTGAAGTATTTAAATTTCCAAAGATATTCAGAGTTAGCCAGAACCCCCAGCATGGAAGACTCAGTAAGGTGAGGGGTGAGTTTAAATGATGTCCCACATTAGGAAAAAAAAAAAAAAATTAGAAGAAAAACGTTTTCTGTCCCTGGGCCCTCCATATGCTGATAATAAATGTTGGACAGCCCTATGCACAAATAGCTCCCACTGCAGGCCAGCAAAATGAATAATATCTGTGTGTGTGTGTGTGTGTGTGTGTGTTGGATAAACAAACTTTGCCCAAAATAATTCTCCAAAATCTATTCATCTACTGACTTTCCCCCTCACCATCGGGAAATGAGAATTGAAAATATTTAAATACTGGCAGAGGGAGGGATCTGGGCGGCAAACCAATATTCTCCATTAAAGTCCGAGATTTAAAGATCCATTTATCAAAACCTTTGGTGTGTGCCCAAGTCTTCCTGAATTAATGCATGCATGCATATGAAAATCAATGTTTCCTGCCCATATAAACACTGCAGCTCCGAATCAATCTCTCAAAGCCGAAGAGGGTTAAATATTTAAACAAGCTATGTATTGAAATACATTTTTAATGCTGTGAAGTCATTCTGATGAAAGATTACTCAGGAGCCTTCATTACTGAGTGTAGAGAGTAATGTGGTATTATCGGAACAGATGGCCCAGCTGTCTGTGGGCTCCGGCCCCCCTCAGGGTAGATTCAAATACTACTCCGAGAGTCAGCTGTTGGTAGCCAGTGGCCTGAATGGATGGCTGCCTGCAAGCCACACATCCCTGCATGACAGCCATGCTGGCTGCTGTCTCGGAGAACATTTCCTTAAGGAGTCAAATGCTGATTTGATTTGATTTGATTTCTTTGTGAGCACTTCACACTTCTGCCGCTTGTTTTGAGCAGAAGCTGTTGTTCAGAATCCAGAATGGACAAGCTGACCATTCCGCTGCTTGCTGTCTGATTATGGCTGGGATACTCTCAAAAGTCTGCATGGGATGTGATTTAAGGCTCCCTATTTTGTTTCCTGTTTCTGATTGAGGCATTATATTGAGTAGAAAGACCTCTTCATTGTGCTTAAATTTGAAAGTCCTGAGATATATTTCTTTTGCCTTGATTAGTAGTTATGTGGCTTTGGCAAACTTGCATAATTGCTCTGAGCCCAGTTATATTTATACATGATCACTGATATTCCTTTCTTTTAGAGCTTTCTCTGACCAGATTTTCAGTCCTGTGATTATAGAAAAGAGCCAGAGAGAGAATATTTGTGATAGAGGACTAGATTGAGAGTGAGGTGGAGGGATCTGGTCCCCAAACACCTCTCAAATTCCTTTGCCTTACAGAATTGCAGGTTTGTCGTCTGTAAAATAAGATGAAATTCCTTGTTTGTTTACCTCTACTGAACACTTTGAGGCATTTGTTAAAATACTGTAAAATATGTTGAAAGGATACATTTCTAAATGTGAGAACTAGAGGTGAGAAAATAGGGAAGATTCTGACACCGAGGAGAAGGGGTCTGAGGTAGCCAGTGCAGTTTATGTATTTCAGAGCATAGGAAAAATTTGCAAGTTAAACTCTGTGCTGTCCTAAGTCGGATTACTGCAGATGGTGACTGCAGCCATGAAATTAAAAGATGCTTACTCCTTGGAAGAAAAGTTATGACCAACCTAGATAGCATATTCAAAAGCAGAGACATTACTTTGCCAGCCAAGGTCCATCTAGTCAAGGCTATGGTTTTTCCAGTGGTCATGTATGGATGTGAGAGTTGGACTGTGAAGAAAGCTGAGCACTGAAGAATTGATTTGAACTGTGGTGCTGGAGAAGACTCTTGAGAGTCCCTTGGACTGCAAGGAGATCCAACCAGCCCATTCTGAAGGAGATCAGCCCTGGAATTTTTTTGGAGGGAATGATGCTAAAGCTGAAACTCCAGTACTTTGGCCATCTCATGTGAAGAGTTGGCTCATTGGATAAGACTCTGATGCTGGGAGGGATTGGGGTCAGGAGGAGAAGGGGGATGACAGAATAAGATGGCTGGATGGCATCACGGACTCAATGGACATGAGTCTGAGTGAACTCCGGGAGTTGGTGATGGACAGGGAGGCCTGGCGTGCTGGGATTCATGGGGTCTCAGAGTCGGACATGACTGAGCGACTGAACTGAACTGAAGTCGGATTAACTAAGTGACTCTGTTCATTGTTGCTCTCCAAACCTTGTTGTGGGTGAGAATATGTCACCAAAAGCCATGTTGAGGGTGAGAATATGTTATCAAAAGCAACCATCTGAGTTTTATTTATTTGAGTATCAATCAAGTCAATATTAGAAGCTGTGTGGGCTACCAAGAGACCATAAATGATGAGTACATATTATGGCTTTGCATTTGGATGATGAACAAAATTTATAAAGGTAAATTGATAATTGGTGAAAATAATTAAATTCTTGAGCCAAATGTTTACCCAATTAAACATTTTTGAGGTTTTATAATCTGCTATTAATTTGCTATTGGTGACAGATATTCAGTAAAGAATACTTTACTTTCTCTCTTCTAGGAGAGAAAATAAAGAACACACATTCTTCTAAGTAGCCACAGCTTTCTGTGGGAAGCATGAAAAAGGAAAATTTACAGAGGATTTAAAAGAACACTTGGCAGCTTTCACATACAGCCTCCTTGTTACAACCCCACTAATTCGACAAGGATCAAGTCATCAACTGTAAGAGGAATTGGAGCCAGACCTTTGGAGTCACAGACTGATAGCTGCCATTTTCATTAGGTAAAGCCTGTCATTCCCTCTGCTTGCTTATTAGCTGTGAAGCTGATGGCTATATATGTACAGCAGGGGCAGGCAGGTGCCAAGCCCTGCAGCCCTGCATTAGTTTGGCATGTTCAGGGTCTCTAGTTTCATTATTTTTTTTTCCTACAGACTAACTAGTTTTTAAATCCCATCTATTAATTCCACCTCCACCCAGAGGCATTGTAGCCATACCATAGACATCCAACGATGTGTCCCTAGTGGCAAGGTCACCGATTCATCCTTGCCCCTTGTGACCCAAGATTGAACCATCTGTTTCCTGGTCAAGTCATATGATTCCTTCTGAACTTATGCTAGTTAAGGTTCATGCTTGAATTTGATCTCTGTAGGTCAAGCCATGAAGCTAATCATGAATCCTCTGGAATATTCCACATAATTTCTTGCTTCTATCATTTTGTTTTCTTGATTCCTTCCACCTAGAATATCTCTATGCCACTTACTAGGGATGTTTATATTTTTCCTACCCTCTCTGTTCCTACGTAACCTGCATGATTTTCATGAAGTGTATCCTAACGAACTTCTTGATATGTTCTTTTACTCATCTGAACTATGATACTCTTTGAAAAACTCTTTTGTCACATCAAGTACAGTATCACACTAGCTAGGTGTGGGGACGCACTGGTGATTGTCCATAGTCCCTATCTCTGTCACATAACTAGCCTGTGCGGCTTTGAGAAAATGATGAATCTCTCTCATCTACCATAGGAATGATACCTCCTTCACAAACTGTTGTGAAGACAAAATAAGAAAGCGTGAAATTCTTTTGTAAATTTTAAAGTGCTACATGAACACAAGGTATTGATTTTATTATGCCTACTTCCAATCGTATTAGCTCTCAATCATTTGTCTTGGTGTATAAAGATCAAGATATTTTTTGTTGGTTTTAGCAGAGTGATTTGCACATAAAGATTGAATTGATTGATTCATTTTTGCCTTCAGATTTATGATCCAAGGTCTAACAATATTTCAAAATCTTGGCAGTCCATGACTGAGGTTTTGAGTTTCCTTTCTCCTTAGTCCTTGCAAGTTCAAATGGAGTTGGTTCCCATCTATATGAGATTGTGATCACTCAAACATGGAAACTCTGGGGCTGGGGTGAGGGGCTGTGTTCTCCCTATAATCTCATTATACTTTCCTCATAACTTTACAGTTTAGCAAAGGCACCTTCGCTAGCTGTTCTTCACTAACTTTTTATTTGATTTAACTGATTTTAAAGTCTGCTGACCTCATTTTGGTGTTAGAACTTTTAGCAAAAATACCTTCAGACACAAATAATAAAGAAAAATAAAGAAAGTGAGCAGTAAATTTTGAATGAATTTTTTTCCTCTTTTTAAAGGTATATTCATCTGTATTATTCCATATACTCTTTTGGGCATACTTATGAATAAAAATATTCTAAAACTTATTTTACAGATGAGAAATCCAAGGGAATCACCTCCAAAATTATAAAGTCTGTATTTTTTTTCACTTTACACCAATGGTAACTTTAAATTTAATTTATTTGAAGAAGTGATTATAAAATCAGTTTCGCTTATCTATCCAAATTGCCCTACCCTGGGACAGAGGATTGATTTAATTAGATATCTGTGTGAGGAAAGAAAAAATTAGAAACTGACTCTTTTACCCCAGACCACAGATGGCACTGTATCAGATTTGCACGCAGATTCAAAGTTTGAGGAGGCTCTCAGGAAATCTGAATGATTTGCTAGTGGAAGATATCATACTTTGTGTCACCTTGAAGGACGTTAATTGTAAGATATAAAAGAAAAATTATTTATTTTCTTATTGTCAATTTATTTTAATTGAAAGAATTCTTCTAGATGACTTTAAACATAGATTTTTATGAAAACTCTCTTGTGAAAACCTAAATAAGATACACTGGTTTTGGAGGTCCTCAGTCTTTTCTAACTCTGACTTTTCTCAGTTACGTCTCTACTTGGATATCAATGTTCATTTTTTGCAAACCATATGGTCTTCTGAACCATGAAGAGAATTGTGGAATCCTCATTCCTTAAAATGGTGCTCTACTCTTGTTTCCAGGAGGTGTTTTTTTTTTTGTTTTGTTTTGTTTTGTTTTGTTTTTAACTACTGTTACTCACTCTGTAATCTATGATAGGTAAGCTAATAGCCACCTGACTAATAATAAGTGATGCTATTTTGTGATCTCAGAGGTGTGAAACATGATGAGACAAATTCATTTTGGTTGTCTGTGAATATATGGAAATGTGAATTGCATCTATAGGCAGGGATTATAAAATGACATGAAAGCAGGAGTCTAGCAAACACAGCAAACAAGTGGAGGTCACTCTTGGGTGAGTTGTGGGACTGGAGATGACTTTTCTGTGCTCTCTGGGGCTGATACAGTGGTGGAAATGGGAGGATAAACTGAAAATGACTAGCTACATCCAATAACCCAGGACCAGGTCTACCCCATCATTTAGACACTGGACCTGCACAATTCCACTATTACTTACAAAACCATCAGCCCAATACTGTTTAGAGGTGGCAGCAATAAGTCAGACATCAGGCATCCTAAGTGCTGATCATGCTTCTGTCATTAATTCTCAGAATTGACTTCACTAATCATTATTTTCCTCGTCTGAAAATGGAAAGAATCCTGCTTGCCTCCTTTTCCTCTGTTTAGGGGTCACTATTGGCTTCCATAGACGTTCTTTAATGACATCTACGTACAAGGTAACCAGGTGGACTTAAACTCATTGGTCTTTAACCATGACCCTGTAGCAGAGGGTCCTCATAACACACATGGGGAATCTGAGACTTAAGTCTGTCGAATCATCAGGCCTTGTTCACTTTGCTAGTAAACAACAGAGATGGAATTACAATACAGACCTTTTGAATCAAGTCCAGTTTTCTTTTGTTATCACATAAGAATAATTGGGAGAACTTAAGACAAAATGAAGGGCCATAGGGGAATATGTGTTAATGATACAGTCACTTTGGATATGGAAAACTTTCTATCTCAAATATTTTAATTAAAGTCTTGTTTCTTTTCTGAATGTGGAGATGCACAAATTCTGCTTACTGAAGAATTAATCTGTGTCCTTAGAGTTTTTTTCATGTGTCTCCATTTCCTTCACCATCCTCACTACCAAACTGGGATGCTGATTGTTTTCTAAGAAACTTGGACTGAATAAGAATCAGATTGCAAGTCAGTCCCAATAACACCCACAAGATAAAAGATACATATACAAAATAATCCAGAGTGTGTAAACAGGCATTCACAGAGCTCTTATCATAAACTTGGCATTGTGTTCTGTGATTTTATATTTGTCAGTTCATAAAATGATACAATTCTTATCTTTCTGATAAGAAACCTGAAGCTTTGACAGTGTTACCCAATTTATCCAAATTCACACAGATAGGTCTTTTAATTTGCTTTAATTTGCTTATGCCATTCTTTCTATGTGATTCTTTCCAAGTGAGGTGGAAACCAGTAATCAGTTCAGTTCAGTCGCTCAGTCATGTCCGACTCTTTGTGACCCTATGAATCGCAGCACACCAGGCCTCCGTATCCATCACCATCTCCCGGAGTTCACTCAGACTCACATCCATCGAGTCAGTGATGTCATCCAGCCTTCTCATCCTCTGTCGTCCTCTTCCCCTCCTGCCCCCAATTCCTCCCAGCATTAGAGTCTTTTCCAATGAGTCAACTCTTCCCATGAGGTGGCCAAATACTGGAGTTTCAGCTTCATCATTCCTTCCAAAGAAATCCAAGAGCTGATCTCCTTCAGAATGGACTGGTTGGATCTCCTTGCAGGGATAATCAAATTCAAGTTCCTATAGTTACAGTACAAGACTTATAGTTCTATTGTCAGGGAATTTTCCAGAAAAGGAAATGTGCAAGAATTTCAAGGTGGAGTTGGAGGAGCAGACTTTCTTTGACTGTGCCATGTGGCATGGGGATCTTATTTCTCCAACCCAGTATAGAACCTGTGTCCCATGCAACAGAAGCATGGAGTCTTCACTACTGGACTGCCAGGGGAAGCCCCAGAGACTTTCTGCTTTCCATTATGATTTATCACAGGATATTAAATATGTATCCTGTGCCACACAGTGAGAATTTGTTCTTTATCCATTCTGTCTATGTGTTGTGCTTAGCTGCTCGATTGTGTCCGACTCTTTGCGACACTTTGAACTGTAACTCACTAGGCTTCTCAGTCCATGGGATTTCCCAGGCAAGAATACTGGAGTGGGTTGCCATTTCCTTCTCCAGGGGATCTTCCTGACGTCAGGATCGAACCAGCATCTCCTGTGTCTCCTGCATTGAAGGCAGATTCCTTACCCATTGAGCCATCAAGGAAGCCTGAGACTTTAATCTACTGACTGCTTTACTTGTAAAGGACACTAGCTTTTTTTTTATGATTTAAAGATCATCTTCCATAGGAGAGAGGCTTCTGAATAATTTTTTTGAACAAAACAAATAACAAGAAACATGTGAACAGACACAAATTTGTAAGGATTATGGGCGAAGCATCTGTGATGCCAAGGCTAGTCTCCTTTGAAATTATTTTTTTGATAACTGGCTAGACAGTCCTTATCCTATTTACATAGAGCCCCTTTCCATTTTGCGTGGCTTCCTCAGTCTCAGAGAAAGCTGTGCAGTACACCCAAACCTACCCTACTTAAACAAGCCTCTGAATGCTGTTGAAATCACCCACCCCCTCTCCCAGATGATAAATGGATGCTTGGGTAAAAGTCAACACCCTGCCTATTTTATTAAGCCTGACTATATTGAAAGCACTGATCCAGGTCATTTGAAAAGTACAACGACTACCTGCATTAGATAGTCCCTAAACTTTGACATGAAATAGTTTTATATTTACACAAGGAGGAAAGATAAAGCACGTGAAACCTAACACAATACAGGTCTAGGCGCGATTGTTGGCTTGGAAGCTGAAGAGTGAGCAAAGACTAAATGACCATGAACCAAAAGAGGAAAATGGGTTCCTAAAAGGAGTGAGAATTGATCTGGATTCTCCAATTCTTGTTTTCAATAGTCATTTCCATTGGAAAATTTATTTAGTGAAAGAGGCCTCGAAGTTATACGACCAGCATCTGGTAACCTCCCAATCATATTAGGAAAGCCTGTTTCCTCTGAGTTTTCTGCATTCCCCCCTTCTCCTTTCCTTCCTACTGTATGCCTTCTTCCTCTCTCCTTCCACTGCTCTCTATCTCTGTACACTTCTTTCCCCCATAATTTTCCTTATCTTCAAGGCCCTTGACATACTATATCCGTCTATGTCTTGTCTTCCTCATGATTGATTTATCTCCCTTTCATCATATTTCTCTCCTCTGATACTGAAATGAAGCAAAGAATGCACCAGTGAATTCAGTAGGAAAAGTCCTGGGATTCCTATGTTTGGGTTGCCAAGCATCAGAGAACTTTATGGATCCTCTGCCCAAATTGTGTAAGGGAAACCTCTGACATAGAAAGGTAATGCCTACAGAACTGAAGTGTAAAAAGAGGAGGTCCTAGCACAAAGGAGTAAATTGATATTAGCTAATCTCAACTTTCACCTTGGGCTCATGCTCAGTTATTTTAAGGAAGGAAGAAAAGAATCCCCTGCATATTGATTACCTACTATGTGCCAAGACTTGTCCTGGGCACTTTCAAACATTTAATTCTCCCAAGAGCCATCAAGGTGGATATTAGTATCACCCAATTATAGATGGGGAAACTGAAGCTCAGAGAGTTTATCACCCAAGGTCATGCGTTGACGACAGCAGAGACTAGCTTCTGTTTCTCTGCCACTGTTTCTAATATGAACTTGATTTCTACTTCCTTTCTCACAAGGATCACTACCACCAGACTCTCGATGAAGACAGCAGTTCTAACAGTTGTCTCAGCCTGGTACTGAAGCTTTGATATCCCTTTGTTGTTTAAGGCAGGACCCTGAGGGCCATGCTGAGGAGAGGACAGCAATGGTCTCAGGCAGACCAGGAGGAGGCAGGGCTGAGGACTTGATCAAACAAGAGTGGGCTGGAAGATACAGAAAGTTGGCAGGTCAGAGGTTACTTTCCAGGGAAGTCAGCTAGGCTAATAGATATCAAAAGCCCAAACAGTCAGGGTCCATAAACTCAGTGATCACAGAAACAGGGACAATGGTTCTACTGAGCAGGAGACACGAAGACAAGCGAAGATCCTAGGACAGGCACTTCTTTTATTGCCTGCTGAGTGTGAGCAGCTTTGGATCCTAGGCATTAAAGAAAGTTAGAAGGATCTCAGATACCCACAGGAAAACGGTGCCTCCTCTGGAGCCTAAGACAGAGATGTGGAAATGACTGTGGTCAGTGCTGCAAAGGAATGAACTTTTATATTGACTGGTGCTTCCAAGACTTGAGTTTAAGACATGAATAGATGTACCTTTGGCATTGCTTACATTTCATTATGTACCTGCAGGAATCTCTAAAAACAGTGATGTTTTATGGCCTCCAGTCTCATTATTTCGTGCCCATTCCTCCACCTAGAGCCTGACATTAAGTATTATCTATTTATCTTATACCCTCTTCCAATCCTATCAAAATCTTTTCTCTGATTACATTTAGTGGAGAGTAGTTATAGGAGGATAGGGCACATTTCTTTGATAGAGGCACTGACTTTGCTCAGATGGAAACCCTGATGAAGTTCACTTAGAAAGACTCTGAGCAAAGACTGAGGTGAAGCAGGGCTCTCTGGATCTCCTGAATTACCAAGAAGTGAGCAAGCAGGTGGCTATTCCACCTACACATAAGGTCGCTGTGACAGCAGTCAGTTTTTTTTTTTTTTTTAATGTGTCCTGGAATCATTTTCTCAGAGTGACATTGACATATGTCCCCATAAATAAATTAGCAACCCTGTCTCAGCTGACACGTTTGGCAGAAACAAGAAGTTCATGTGCCAGTGTGTGGGTTAATTCCCATGCCCATTCCACTGGGAAAGATCAAGTGTATCAGTGTATGCTCATATCACTGGGAAGTAAAAAGCTTTCCTTTTTCTTGATTTTCATGAAAATACATTTAGACTTCTCTATATAAAAGGTATATGTAGAAGTTATTAAACTAACAGAAAATTAATAGAAAGACAGGAGGATGGGTAAAGCAGATATAACATTTTACAATTTATAAAATAGAAATGAAGACTTCACACAGCTTACTCCCCAATATCTCACTGTGCAATGTGGATATTTATGTTCTTTATATTGTAACATTACCTCTGCTAAACCTCCATGGAGAATAAAAACATGAAAAAAGGGTAAAGAATTTCTAGTCCCTTTCACATTGTTTCCTCCGAAAGAGTAGTGACTGCTCAAAAATGCCTTTATGCCTTTCTAGACAATCCAGTCAAAAAAGTTTGACAAGTCTTGAATGTGCTGGTTACAGTGTTAGGTATTCCATGGGGTAAGAAAAAAAAAAATAAGTGGACAAAATTTCTGTTTCAAATAGTTACCTGGGAGAAGAAATTATTGAAATAAACACAGCATGTTTATCCAATAAATATTGATTGAGCATGTGAAATGGGATGCAAGATTCTAGCATGTAAGATCCCATGCTAGAATCAGCCTAATTTATACTTATCCTACAAATAGACAGTGCTCCTCATCTAGATAGCAGAATTTTACTACAAATGCTAGCTTAGTCCACCCAGTTAAGATATTTACAATACTGTTTGTACATTCATTTACATATTTTCCCATCACTTACTATGTGTCATTTACTTTTCTAAATGCTGGGATTATGAGAGTGAAGGATATTGATGAAGCCCTTGACCTCATGGAACAACAGTCTAGAGACTCTCAGTCTTTTTTTTTTTTTTCCCCTTTATTTATATTTTATTTGAAGTATAGTTGATTTTTACTCTTGTATCAATTTCAGGTATACATCAGAGTGATTCAGTCACACACATATATAAATCTATTCTTTTTCAGATTCTTTTCCATTATAGGTTATTGCAAGTTATTAAGTATAGTTTTCTGTGCTATACATTAGATGTTTCTGTTATATATAGTATAATTATACACAGTAGTTTGTATATGTTAATTCAAAACTCCTAAGTTATGCCTCCCACTCATCTTTCTCCTTTGGTAATTGTAAATTTGTCTTTTATGTCTGTGAGTTTCTTTCTGTTTTGTAAATGAACTCATTTGTATCATTTTCTTAGATTCTGCATATTAGCGATATCATATGATATTTGTCTTTCTCTGACTTATTTCACTTAGTATGGTAATCTTTAAGTCCATCCATGTTGTTGCAAATCACATTGCTTCATTCCTTTTTACGGTTGAGTAATACATATTTATTTGTATAAAATGTTCTTTTTCCATTCAGGGACCTTCAGTTTCTTCTGAAGGCAGCACAAAATTAATTTGAGAGTGACTGAACTTATCCAGTGTAATGAAAATAGTGCTTTTCTTCCTGATGAGAGTCGACATAAGCTCAAGAACCTCCTGGGCTAGGAATTAGAACAGCTTTTAAATGATTTATCCTTTGAGCATGGTCAATGCAACATCTCTGTGCCTATGTTTTGTGTGCACAATGAGTCATAGATATTCAAGAACTAACCTCATATAGCTATTAAAAGTAAATTAAATTATACTAATATTAAATATAACTTAAAATTTACATTCTCAATCACATTAGCCCATTTCAAGTGCTTATAGCCACCTGTGACTGACTAATGGCTATCATGTTGAATAGTTCAAAACAAAATATTTTTCATCATCACAGAAAGTTTTGTTGGACAGTGCTGCTTTAGAAGATAGCTTCTGGTGTTAATATCAACGATGTTTGTTTGTCTTTGGGAGTTTGGCTACAGAATTCAATATGTAGCTCTCTACTATGAAGTTCTACATCCTCTTCTTGTACATGAATTACTTGTCATTACTAGGCAAACTCATATAAATATTTATGTTTACTTAAACATTCAGTTTAGTTCAGTCGCTCAGTCGTGTCCGACTCTTTGCGACCCCATGAATCACAGCACACCAGGCCTCGCTGTCCATCACCAACTCCCAGAGTTCACTCAGATTCACGTTCATTAAGTCAATGATGCCATCCAGCCATCTCATCCTCTGTCATCCCCTTCTCTTCCTGCCCCCAATCCCTCCCAGCATCAAAGTCTTTTCCAATGAGTCAACTCTTCGCATGAGGTGGCCAAAGTACTGGAGTTTCAGCTTTAGCATCATTCCTTCCAAAGAAATCCCAGGGTTGAAAACATTACTCATTTATTCATGGTTTTGCTGTTTGTGATTTCATTTACTCATGGTTAACTGCGGTCTGAAAATGTTAAATAAAAATCTCAAAAATAAACAATTTGTAAGTTTTAAATTTCAGTTCTATGTAGTGTGATGAAATCTCACATGATCTTACTCTGTTTCCTCCTGGACATGAACCATCCATTGTCCAACATGTCCTTCCATTGGTCACTAGTAGCCATTTTGATAATCAGATTGGTGGTCATGGTATTGTAGTGCTTGTGACCAACTAATCCTTATTTTAATCAATGGACCCAATCTGCAGAATTAGTGATTTGCCAAAGAAATCTGCCAAAGAGATGCCTTTAAGTGCTCCAAGTGAAAAGTGAAAGTTTTCTGAATTAACATAAAAGGGAAAGAAAACCACACACTAAGTTTGCTAAGATCTATGGTAAGAACAAATCTTCTACCTATGAAACTGTAAAGAAAGAAAAAGAAATTTGCACTAATTTTGCTGTGGAACTCAAACTGCAAATGTGACCACAATGGGTGATAATTGCTTAGTTAGAATGCAAAAGGCATTAAATTTAAATAATAATATATTTTGGGAGTGCAAATGTGAGGTAGTTTGACATTCTTTGGCATTGTCTGTTTTTGGAATTGAAATGAAAACTGACCTTTTTCAGTCCTGTAGCCACTGCTGAGTTTTCCAAATTTGCTGGCATATTGGGTGCAGCACTTTCACAGCATCTTCTTTTAGTATTTGAAATAGCTCACCCTATCTATCTGCTATGAAGTGATGGGACCGGATGCCATGATATTCTTTTCTTGAATGCTGTGTTTTAAACTGGTTTTCACTTTCCTGTTTCACTTTCATCAAGAGGCTCTTTATTTCCTCTTTGCTTTGCCATAAGTGTGGTGTCATCTGCATATCTGAGATTATTGATAATTCTCCCTGCAATCTTGATTCTGACTTGTGTTCCATCCAGTTGGCATTTCACATGTTATACTCTGCATTTACGTTAAATAAGCAAGGTAACAATATACAGCCTCGAGCATTACTTTACTAGCATGTAAGACAAGTGCAATTGTGTGGTAGTTTGATCATTCTTTGGCACTGCCTATCTTTGGGATTGAAATGAAAACTGACCTCATTCAGTGGAAGTAACGCTCAAAATTCTCCAAGCCAGGCTTCAACATTACGTGAACTGAGAACTTCCAGATGTTCAAGCTGGATTTAGAAAAGGCAGAGGAACCAGAGATCAAATTGCCAATACCCATTGGACCATAGAAAAAGCAAAAGAATTCAAAAAAAGCATCTACTTCTGCTTCATTGACTACACTAAAGCCTTTGACTGTGTGGATCACCACAAACTGTGAAAATTCTTCAAGAGACGGGAACACCAGACCACCTTACCTGCCTCCTGAGAAACCTGTTTTCACGTCAAGAAGCAACAGTTAGAACCAGACATGGAACAATGGACTGGTTCCATATTGGGAAAGGAGTACATCATGACATCAGCTCCAATACTTTGTCCACTTGATGCAAAGAACTTATTCATTAGAAAAGACCTTGATGCTGCAAAAGATTGAAGGCAGGAGGAGAAGTGGATGACAGAGGATGAGATGCTTGGATGGTATCACTGACTCAAGACATGAGTTTGAGCAAACTCTAGAAGATGGTGAAGTTCAGGGAAGCCTAACATGCTGCAGTCCATGGGGTTGCAGAGTCAGACATGACTGAACTGAACTGAAGTGATATTTTGGGAGAGAGAGAGAGACTACAGTCATATATTTCTTATTATAGTATATTTTTATAATTGTTCTATTTTATTATTAGCTATTACTAATAATATCATACTGTGACTAATTTACAAAATAAATTTTTATCATAGGTATACAGGAAAGTAATAGTATATGTGGGATTTGGTACTATCTGTGCTTTCAGGAATCCACCAGAATTCTTGAAATATATCCCCCACGGCTAAGAAGGGACTTCTGTATGTCTTTACCCCCTACTAGTGGAAGTTCTTGAGGGGAAGGACCACAGACTATTCCTCAATATCCTAAATGCTCAGTACAGTGACCTGCAGACAGTAGGACCTACCTCAATCAATATTTGTGCTTTTGGTACAGAGGATAATTTCTATATTCAATTGCATGTTAACAAACTGTGAGCTCTGCCTCTAAGCAGCAGAAGGCACTTGTACTACAGAAAAGTCCCGAGGGACAGATCACGAGTTTGGACTTTTTCACATTGAGTTTGATCTCAAAGGCTATTTCTGCACATCAAGCCATCTGGAGATAGTGTGGGTGCCAGGCGTCATGCCTGTGCAGTGATGTATCTCATCCCTTGGTATTTAAATGATGTCTTGGCATGGGGCACTGGTGTCCACAATCAGCTGTGGGCACAAAATAAAGCTCTGACTCCTAGTCATGGGCTGCAAACTTGATTTCTTCAGTTCAACTTAGCTATCTCCTGGGACCAGCCACACATCCACTTCTTCAGCTGTGAGTGTTCTCACTCTGGGTCTCTAAGAGTAAAATCACCAAAGTTTATAATAGCAAGAAGAAATTAAGGTTCTAGGGGATGGGTCATATCTAAATTCAATCCATAAGAAACTAAAAAATGACGTATGCTCTGGATGATCACATCTGCTCTGGAGGATGAATTATTTAAGTTAAGTAGACTTCAGCATTATTCAGTTGCCTCAAGATCCAACTGCCAAGAGAAACAATATTGGAGTCACTTAATGTTTCATGTGATAAAATTGTCTTCTTCTTGCCATTGCTTCCTCCCTTATTGAGGTCCATTTTCTCAGTCCTCTTGTCTGCTTGAATTTGCATCAAAAGAACCTATGCCATTTTGCCCACAGTGTTAGCTTTGGACATTTGAAAGAGAAAATCTTTAAAAATAGGTCAGTATTTGCAGCACATAAGTTTTATTTTTGAGTCTTCTTCCTTGACATAAACTGAGCAAGGTAATTCTTATTAACTATCTGAAAATAAAGACTCTGGAGACCCAAAAGCATAAGTGATTATTGAAAGTCCCATTGTGAAATTGTGGTAGAACCAGGACCACAAACCAATGTGGTACTTGAAACAATGTTAGAAGAGAAATTTTATGGTAAGATTTCAGAGATACTGGAAAGGATATCTATCTTTCATATGTCCCTTTGCTTACTAATTATCATGACTATTTCCTTACTAATTACCATGACTATTTGTTAAACACTAACAATACTAGAAATATGTGGGCAAATATGGGGAGTATTAAAAGAAGTTCACTGGCCTCTGTATGTTTACAATTCCAATTTGAAGTGGTTTTGAAAAAATAAAATATCAGAGTAATGTGGATAATAAGAAAAATCAATATATAGGTAATGAATGATTACTAAGCTCAGAGGAGGACAAGCATTATCACAGGTGAATTATTACTGATTGGGAGGAATGAAATAAAAAGTAGAGATTCATTTTTCATTTGAAGAGAAAGCAAAAGTAAGAAAAGAAAATAGAGACTGGAAATTCTATGCTGACTTAGGAGTCTTCCCATGTGGTGCTGGTGGTAAAGAACCTGCCTGCCAGTGCAGGAAAAATAACAGACTTGGGTTCGATCTTTAGGTCAAGAAGATCCCCTGGAGGAGGGCATGGTAACTCTCTCCAGTATTCTTGCTTGGAGAATCCCTTGGACAGAGGACCTGGCAGGCTACTGTCCATAGGGTTGCAAAGACTCGATATGACTGAAGCGACTTAGCACACACGCTTGCATGCTGACTTAGTCATTGCGGAACATGAAGAAATAAAACATGAAAGGCAGAATGGATCTAGATTTTGAAGGTATTTGAATTCTTGACTAAGAACTTTTGTCTTTATCCTGTGCAATTAAGAGGCACTTTTTCAAAGAATACTTCAATTCCAACCTGCCCTTCTGACCTTATAATATCAGGCTTATTTGCAATTCCTGCCTTTGTTTTTTGATGCTATTCACACCTTCATTTTAATTGTTTTTCATATCAATTCTAATGAATTTCAAAGTTCAGCTCACATTCCACATATTCCAGGAAAGCATCTTCAATTTATGCAGCAATTATACATAAATTCCAAAACCTTCCACTTACATGTTTGATTATGTATGTTTTCATAATGTTATCTGTTATGCCTAACCACATAACTGTATTACAGTACCTTATAAGCACTGTTAAAATGTAAACTCCTTAGGGTCAATCTTTGTTTGTATCTCTGTTCTTTTAATGTACAGGCTGGAGTTCATAATAGGATTGTGTTGACCTAAACTGAGGAAAGGCAATTTTTAAGAAGGAGGCATTGCATTTATACTGGTAAACTTATTGAGGTATAACTCTAGTAACTCCAAAAAAAAAAAAAAAGCTTTAAATTAATCATTGTATAGTTCCTATTATTCAATTTCTGCTTTAGGAATGATGGAAGCAATAGAATACATGGTAGACTATAACACACTTTATTCCTAAAATTACTTCTACAAAGAAAGCTAAATATTTCTTGAGACATTTCAAAGACATTCTCTTAAGACACAGAATCTAATTTTGTGAATACAGAGTTTGTAAAATCATTATTAGCTTTGGCAAAAAGTGCCTAAACTTTTGAAAAATTATTTGTTCAACGTGTATTAAAATCCTAATACGTGGGGATGTTGGACTAGTGTGAAGATATACCACAAAGACTTTAGAAAGTCTCTAGAACTGCAGAGTCTAGGCTCTTGTTCCAACTGCCCCTTGTACATCATTAATTTTAACTAGTTATTGCAATATATGAAATTTCGTTCCTTAAAGACTACAGATCATCAATGAGGTTAGTGTCTTTTTCATTTTTTCTGGTCTGGCACATAAGAAGTCCGTAACCAATAAAAGTTTGTTGAACTCAACTGTCAAGTACCAGGCATTTTACTTCACATCCTTTCAATTAATAACATATAAGATAATTCAAGCTTCATGCCAAATATAAATTCTAGGTTCTCCAAGACAAAGTAATTGTCCAAGACATTCACACAGATACATTATAAAGATGGAAAGACCTGAGTACTAAAGAGCCAAGTATTCACACAGCATTCTTTCTATAGATTAGATAGATTAGACACTGTTAATCAAACTGAGAACTTTTCAAAGCATTACTATTTGGAAGTGAGACTTTGGACAACTTTGCTCAGTAAGAGAAAACAGCTTTTGGAGTACCACTGTGTGAAAACAAGGAAACTAACACCCCCTAAATTGAATGATTGATCCTACGTATCTGCTCATAACACAGAGGAGAGACAGGATTTTTTTAGTCCTTTTGTTGCTGTGAGAAACCACCTTAGTGCTCTGCACTAAGGTGAGGTGTTGAAACTCAGTGACCAAATGAAGTCAGTATATGTCCCGATGACATAATTTTTAGCACACCTCTTCCTCAGCTCATCCAACTGCAGGCTGAAGGTTTTTATTATCCCTCCAACATGTGCTTCCACTCTCTGACATTTTTCTTGTTGCATGTGATTTTACAAAGCATCTACTTTTCACAAGTGAAAACTGATTTTGTCCAAACAGATGCTTGTTTCTATATTTTGCATTCTGGAAAAAAAATATGGATATGATTTAGTTGGGGAGAGGGCTAGAGAGAGATGGGGAATGAAATCACTGGTGGAGACACAGCTTGGGCTGAAATTAGAAGCCAAGTGAGAGCTGTAAGTAGGAGGAAGGGGGTCTCCAAAGAAAATTTGTTGTATAATAAATACTCATTGAAAATATTCTGAAAAAGATTCCTAACAAAATTCACACATATCTTTGGCTAGATAATAAAACAGCTTCTCTCTTAAGTTTCTGTGAGAATCTGTCGTAAGCTAGATTTGGACAAGTTATTCCAAATGAGTCAATCAAGTCCTCAATCAGCTCCTCAATCAGCAATCATCTACTGAGCATCCTTTTTCAACCTGATCACTTGTTAGGCATGAATCAGGGGAATCAAGAGAAAAGCAAACAAACAAACAGAAGAAATAAACACATCTTAGATGATACCCAGGAGATGCTCATTGTAGAGGTGGAAAACAGGGATAGTAAGCATACGACAGGCATGAGCCAGAGCAGACAGTATGGAGCGATCCCAGCTACTATTTCTCTGGAGGCACAACTGGCCTGTTGTTCCATAGCTCAGTCTTAATGTTTCTCAGGACGAGAGAGAGAAAGTGTAGTACCTGATGTCCCAACTGCCCTGCAGGCATCAGAGGTGGTGAGGCAGTGCTCATTCCCCCTGGTGACCGTGCTGGTCTGGGAGGTAGCTCACTGTCCTTTGTGCTGAGCCACCATATGGGAACTGTGACCATATGGGAACTGTGAGTGCCCCATCCCCAGCACCCTGAATTCTGAAGGTAGATTTCATCTCCCCAACTAGGGTTGCTGGTACAGATTTTAGGGGCAAAATAGCTTCTTAGAGGAAAGTTCGATCTACTCGATCAAGTACTACAAGAATCACAGCATTTCACCTTTTGAATGTGCTAAGAATGTCACTTGGATAGCATCTCAACATTGTACTCCACCTACCACCCCTGTCCTCAGGCCAGGGTGCTGACTAAGAGATTCCAGCTTTCTGCCCAGACACAGGTTACTCACAGCAATGAGTTCTCATGTTCACCCCATTTTCCTGCAGCATCTGAGGAAAATATCATTACATATGCAAAAGGCACTCCATGACTGGTGTACACTGAACACCACCCAGATGTAATTGGAATGGCTCCTTTCTAATCTGATTTGGCCTCGATAACTGCTTCCACTTATACAACCAGAGTTCACTACTGAGGACTTTGCATTCTACGTCAAAGTTAATTATTACTTCTGTAGTTCAAGTAACAAAAAGATGGCACCAACAAATTTAACAATAGCATACTTATTTCAAAGCTACCAAGGGACAAAGACTTATGATATTGTAGCACTTTCCCCCTGCCTCTTTTGTGTTTTCACCCCTCTTTTATTAAGCAGGCAGATCATTTTTAATTTTAAAATGAAAATGCTTCAAATTATGAGTGTTAGATCTATGGAAGGCCTACCAAACTAATTTCCCAACTTGGAATGAAGACACTGAGGCCCCAAATCTGTACTTTGCCTAAATGATACCAGTATGTAAAAGAACCAGCTTTCTAACTAATGTCTTTAGGGTATAGTACTAATATTTCCACTTTTTTTTTAAGTTCTGGATGCAGAAAAGAGAAGTTAACAAATTCAGAACTGAAGTTACTAGGAGTAACTCCTGAGTGCAAGACATTTTATGCAATTTAATATCTTACACTGGCAACCAAGGCCCTGATCTCTCCTCTGACACCAACTATCTATGTGACATTGGGCCTTGGTTCTCCGTGACCTTTTTTTTTTTCCATTAATTTATTTATTTTAATTGGAGACTAATTACTTTACAGTATTGTAGTGGTGTTTGCCATACATTGACATGAATCAGCCATGGGTGTTCATGTGTCCCTTCCCATTTCCCTCCCCATCCCATCCCTCAGGGTCATCCCAGTGCACCAGTCCTGAGCACCCTGTCTCATGCATCAAACTTGGACTGGCAATCTATTTCACATATGATAATATATATGTTTCAATATTATTCTCTCAAATCATCCCACCCTCGCCTTCTTCCACAGAGTCCAAAAGTCTGTTCTTTACATCTGTGTCTCTTTTGCTGTCTCACATATAAGGTCATCATTACCATCTTTCTAAATTCTATATATATGCTTTAGTATACTGTATTGGTATTTTTCTTTCCGACTTACTTCACTCTGTATAAAGGCTCCAGTTTCATCCACCTCATTAGAACTAATTCAAATGCATTCTTTTTAATGGCTGAATAATATTCCACCTGATTTGCCTCTTGAGAAATCTATATGCAGCTCAGGAAGCAACAGTTAGAACTGGACATGGGACAACAGACTGGTTCCAAACAGGAAAAGGAGTACGTCATGGCTGTTTATTCACCCTGCTTTTTTAACTTATATGCAGAGTACATCATGAGAAATGCTGGGCTGGAAGAAGCACAAGTTGGAATCAAGATTGCTAGGAGAAATATCAATAACCTCAGATATGCAGATGTTTAACTTTCAGTTCAGTTCAGTTGCTCAGTTGTGTCCGACTATTTGCGACCCCATGAATTGTTGGTCAGTCACTAAGTTGTGTCCAAATCATTGCCACCCCATGGACTGGAGCATACCAGGCTTCCCTGTTCTTCACTATCTCCTGGAACTTTCTAAAACTCATGCCCACTGAGTTGGTGATGCCAACCAACCAGCTCATGCTCTGTCACACCTTTCTCCTCCTGCCCTCAATCTTTCCCAGAACCAGGGTCTTTTTCAATGAGTAATCTCTTCACATCAGGTGGCCAAAGTATTGGAGCTTCAGCATCAGTATTTCCAATGAATAGTCAGGATTGATTTCCTTTAGGATTGACTGCTATGATCTCCTTGCTGCCCAGAGGACTCTCAAGAGTCTTCTCCAGCAAGACAACTTGAAAACAACAGTTCTTCTGTGCTCAGCCTTCTTTGTTTAAAATGGGTTTGGAAAGTCTTCCAGGTGGCACTAGTGGTAAAGAATCTGCCTGCCAATACAGGAGATGAAAGAGACGCTGTTTCAACCCCTGGGCCTGGAAGATCTCCTGGAGTAGGGAAAAGCAATCCACTCAGGTATTCTTGCCCAGAAAATACCATGGACAGAGGAACCTTGCAGGCTACAGTCCATGAGAATACAAAGAGTCAGACATGACTGAATAACTGAGCACACATAACTTGGTTGTATCACAGAAATAAATGTTTAATTAATAGTAAACTGTCTGTTAAAGTAGCACATTACACAATCAGATTAAAAAAAAAAAACAAGCATATCTCAACAAACACATTGAAATATTTAGTAGAATTTGATATCTGTATCTATCTCTATGTATCTATATAAAACCCTATTAAACAATAAACAGAATGAAACTTTCTGATTCTGATCACCAAATCTAATGTGCGGATTATTTCTGCACACCAAGCAATTCTCAGACACCATCTGTGTGTCCTATAGTTCCAGTCAATTCTGATACAATTAACCTGTGATGCCACCAGATTTCACAGGTTAAGAGTTTGGTCATACAAGACTGCTCCCCCCACCACCACCCCCACTGCCACCAAGTCCAGGTTGTCAATTGTGATTTTGACCAATCAGTTATGGATTGAAAGTTTCCACAACTCCCCCACCTCAGTTCAGTTCAGTTGCTCAGTCATATCTGAGGCTTTGTGACTTCATGGACTGCAGCATGCTAATATTCTCTGTCCATCACCAACTTCTGGAACTTGCTAAAACTCATGTCCATAGAGTCAGTGATACTCTTCCAACAATCTCATACTCTGTCATCCTCTTCTCTTCCTGTCTTCAATCTTTCCCAACATCAGTGTCTTTTCCAATGAGTCCGTTGTTTGCATTAGGTGGCCAAAGTACTAGAGTTTCAGCATCAGTCTTTCCAATGAATAATCAGGACTGATTTCCTTTAAGATCCACTGGTTTGATCTCCTTGTTGTCCAAAAGACTCTCAGGAGTCTTCTCCAATACCACAGTTCAAAAGCATCAATTCTTTGTCACTAAGCTTTCTTTATGGTCTAACTTTCACAGCCATACATGACTACTGGAAAACCACAGCTTTGATTAGATGGACCTTTGTTGGCAAAGTAATGTCTCTGCTCTTTAATATGCTGTCTAGGCTGGTGATAGCTTTTATTCAAGGAACGAGTGTCTTTTGGTTTCATGACTACAGTCATCATCTGTTGTGATTTTGTAGCCCAAGAAAATAAAGTCTGCCACTGTTCCATTGTTTCTCCATTTGCCAGGAAGTGATGGGACCTGATGCCATGATCTTCATTTTTGAATGTTGAATTTTAAGCCAGGTTTTTCACTCTCCTCTTTCACTTTCATCAAAAAGCTCTTTAGTTCCTCTTTGTTTCCTGATATAAGGGTGGTGTCATCTGGATATTAAAGATTTTTTGATATATCCCCAGTGCAATCTTGATTCCAGCTTGTGCTTCTTCCAGCCCAGTGTTTCACAAGATATACTCTGCAGAGAAGTTAAATAAGCAGTGTGACAATACACAGCCTTGACATACTCCTTTCCCAAATTGGAGCCAGTCCATCATTCCAAGTCCAGTTCTAACTGTGCTTCTTGACCTGCATACAGGTTTCTTAGGAGGCAGGTAAGGTGGTCTGGTTTTCCCAACACTTTAAGAATTTTCCACAGATTGTTGTGATCCACACAGTCAAAGGCTGTAGTGTAGTCAATGAAGCAGAAGTAGATGTTTTCCCAAAACTCTCTTACTTTTTTGACTATCCAGCTGATGTTGGCAATTTAATCTCTTGTTCCTCTGCCTTTTCTAAATCCAGCTTGAACATCTGAAAGTTCTCGGTTCACCTACTATTGAAGCCTAGCTTGGAGAATTTAGAGCATGACTTTGCTAGTGTGTGAGCTGAGTGCAACTGAGTACTTTAAACATTCTTTGACATTGTCTTCCTTTGAGATTGGAGTGAAAATTGACCTTTTCTGGTCCTTGGCCACTACTGCATATTCCGGATTTGCTGACATGTTGACTGCAGCACAGCTCAGCTGGAATTCCATCACCTCCACTAGCTTTGTTTCGTAGTAATGCTTCCTAAGGCCCACCTGACTTCGCATTCCAGGATATTTGGTTCTAGGTGAGTGATCACATCATTGTGATTATCTGGGTCATTAAGATATTTTTCACATAGTTCTTCTGTATTCTTGCCACCTCTTCTTAATATCTTATGCTTCTGTTAGGTCCATACCATTTATGTCTTTTATTATGCCCATCTTTGTTGAAATGTTCCCTTGGTATCTCTAAGGAGATACCAGATAGGGAACACAGTCCCACCCATCAACAGAAAATTGGAAGAACAAGAGATCAAATTGCCAATATATGCTGGATCATGGAAAAAGCAAGAGAGTTCCAGAAAAACATCTATTTCTGCTTTATTGACTATGCCAAAGCCTTTGACTATGTGGATCACAATAAACTGTGGACAATTCTGAAAGAGATGAGAATACCAGACCACCTGACCTGCCTCTTGAGAAACCTATATGCAGGTCAGGAAGCAACAGTTAAAGCTGGACATGGAACAACAGACTGGTTCCAAATAGGAAAAGGAGTATGTCAATGCTGTATATTGTCACCCTGCTTATTAACTTATATGCAGAATACATCATGAGAAATGCTGGGCTGGAAGAAGCAGAAGCTGGAATCAAGATTGCCAGGAGAAATATCAGTAACCTCAGATATGCAGATGACACCACCCCTATGGCAGAAAGTGAAGAGGAACTAAAAAGCCTCTTGATGAAAGTGAAAGTGGAGAGTGAAAAAGTTGGCTTAAAGCTCAACATTCAGAAAATGAAGATCATGGCATCTGGTCCCATCACTTCATGGGAAATAGATGGAGAAACAGTGGAAACAGTGTCAGACTTTATTTTTCTGGGCTCCAAAATCACTGCAGATGGTGATTGCAGCCATGAAATTAAAAGATGTTTACTCCTTGGAAGAAAAGTTATGACCAACCTAGATAGCATATTGAAAAGCAGAGACATTACTTTGCCGACTAAGGTCCGTCTAGTCAAGGCTATGGTTTTTCCTGTGGTCATGTATGGATGTGAGAGTTGGACTGTGAAGAAAGCTGAGTGCTGAAGAATTGATGCTTTTGAACTGTGGTGTTGGAGAAGACTCTTGAGAGTCCATTGGACTCTCCATTCTGAAGGAGATCAACCCTGGGATTTCTTTGGAGGGGATGATGCTAAAGCTGAAACCCAGTATTTTGGCCACCTCATGCGAAGAGCTGACTCATTGGAAAGACTCTGATACTGGGAGGGATTGGGGGCAGGAGGAGAAGGGGACGACCGAGGATGAGATGGCTGGATGGCATCACTGACTCGATGGACATGAGTCTGAGTGAACTCTGGGAGCTGGTGATAGGCAGGAAGGCCTGGCGTGCTGTGATTCATGGGGTCTCAAAGAGTCAGACACGAATAAGTGACTGAACTGACTGAACTGAGCATGGCCTTGCCAGACAAGTCCAAACAAAGATTCTCCCAAAGCCAGTCCCTCCCATCAGGAAGCTTCCACAAGTCTCTTGTCCTTATCCATCATAGGGCAGACAGAATGAAAGCTAGAATCACAGAAAACTAATCAAACTGATCATGTGGATCACAGCCTTGTATAACTCAAAGAAACTATGAGCCTCTGGGGCCTCCCAGGAAAGGCAGGTCATGGTGGAGAGTTCTGACAGAACATGGTCCACGGGAGAAGGAAATGCAAACCACTTCAGTATTTTTGCCTTGAGAACTCCATGAACAGTATGAAAAGGTAAAAAGATATGACACTGAAAGATGAACTCCCTGGGTGGGTAGGTGCCCAATATGCTACTGGAGAAGAGTGGAAGAATATCTCAGAAAAGAATGAAGAGGCAGAGCCAAAGCAAAAACAACACTCACTTGTGAATGTGACTGGTGATGGAAGTAAGTCTGATGCTGTAAAGAACAATATTACATAGGAACCTAGAATGTTAGGTCCATTAATCAAAATAAATTGGAAGTGGTCAAACAGGCAATGGCAAGAGTGAACATCAACATTTTAGGGATCAGTGAACTAAAATGGACCAGAATGGGCAAATTTAATTCAGATGAACTTTATATCTACCACTGTGGGCAAGAATCCCTTAGAAGAAATGGAGTAGCCCTCAAAGTTAGCAAAGAAGTCCAAAATGCAGTACTTAGGTACAATCTCAAGACAACAGAATGATCCCTATTCGTTTCGAAGACAAACCATTCAATATAACAGTAATCCAAGTCTGTGCCCCAACTGCTAATACTGAAGAGCTGAAGTTGAATAGTTCTATGAAGACCTACACGACCTTCTAGAATTAACACCAAAAAAAGATATTCTTTTCATCATAGAGGACTTGAATGCAATTGTAAAAAGTCAACAGATACCTGGAATAACGGGTAAGTATGGCCTTGAAATACAAAATGAAGCAGGGCAAAGGCTAGCAGTGTTTTCTCAAGGGAATGCACTGGTCATAGCAAACACTGTCTTCCAACAACACAAGAGATGATTCTATCCATGGACATTACCAGATAGATGGTCAATACCAACATTAGACTGATTATATTCTTTGCAGCCAAACATGGAGATCTATACAGTCAGCAAAAACAAGACCCACTGCTGACTGTACCTCAGATTATGAATTCCTTTTTGCAAAATTCAGACTTAAACTGAAGAAAGTAGGCAAAACCACAAGACTGTTCAGGTATGGCCTACCTCAAATCCCTTACAGTGAAAGTTGCAAATAGATTCAAGGGATTAGATTTGATAGACAGAGTGCCTGGAGAACCATGGACAGAGGTTGCAACATTGTACAGGAGGCTATGATCAAAACCATCCCTAAGAAAACTAAATGTAAAAAGGCAAAATGGTTCTCTGAGGAGGCCCTGCAGGTAGCTGAGAAAGAAGAAAGTGAAAGTGAAGTCGCTCAGTCGTGTCCGATTCTTTGCGATCCGTGGACTGTAGCCCACCAAACTCCTCCGTCCATGGGATTCTCTAGGCAAGAATACTGGAGTGGGTTGCCATTTCCTTCTCCAGGGAATCTTCCCGACCTAGGGATCGAGCTCAGGTCTCCCACATAGCAGGCAGACTCTTTACCATCTGAGCCACCAGGAAGTTTAGCTTAACTTGCTAGAGGGGCTTACTGAAGTCAGATAAACAGTTTACTTATTAGATTATCTGTTTATTCTAAGCAGGGCCTAGCTGCTACAAAGAAGACATGTTTTAGACAATACTCATGTGTATGGGCAAAAAACTCGAGGACTGTACTTGTGACTAATTGTATAACAGGTTATTTAGTTTCTGTTCTGTGGAAAGTGTAAAGCATTCCAACAAAGGGTTTTAATGTAGATTTTTTTTTTTTGCACCCATGCTGTTGATTGCTAAATGTAATAGTCTGATCATGACTATGACTATGAATAAATGTCTTTTTTTAAAAAATATATATATTTTATTATTATTGAAAGAAAGTGAAGTCGCTCAGTCATGTCTGACTCTTTACGACCCCATGAACTGTAGCCTACCAGGCTCCTCCATCCATGGGATTTTCCAGGCAAGAATATTGGAGTGAGTTGCCATTTCCTCCTCCAGGAGATCTTCCCCACCCAGGGGCTGAACCGGGGTCTCCTGCATTTTAGACAGATGCTTTACCATCTGAGCCACAATGGAAGTCTGAGCCACCAGGGAAGAATCTATTCTTATTAATATATTCTCAAATAATATAACTCAGGAACAGTTAGATGGAAATGAGTCATAAGCCAAGATATTAGGAAAGAGTGTGGAGCTTCCATTTCTTCTACAAGCCATCAGTCTTCCCAAATATGTATGTGATCATCACCCAGAAACTATATGAACTCCATCCTTTGGAGTTTTTAGAGAGATTTTTGTTATATAAATATGATTGATTAAATTATTGGCCATTGATTTTTGAACACAATTTCTAGCTCCTCATACCTCTTGAAGGTCAAGGAGACGGGTCTGAAAGGTCCACATTTTTAATCACATAGTTGATTCTCCTGGCAACCAGCTCCCATCCTTGGGTATTTTCCAAAATCTCATTAACATAACTTTTAAAGACACTTATTGCTCTCATCACAGAAAATTTCATATCTTAGTATCTCTGTACCAGGTATAAGATGAAGACCAAATATATCTTTCTTATGATAAATCACAATATCACATACTTTCTTATTCTGTTAAAAAGAAGCAATCAGTTCAGTTCAATCATTCAGTTGTGTCTGACTCTTTACGATCCCATGCTGCCCATACTGCAGCATGCCAGATTTCCCTGTCCATCACTGACTCCTGGAGCTTGCTCAACTCATGTCCATCGAGTTGGTGATGTCATCCAACCATCTCAATCCTCTGAAGGGAAACAAAAATCAGAGATTATAACCTACCTAACCTATCACATGGATAAATATTTTAAAGCACTTTCTTTAAAATCAAGAATAAGACAACATGCCAATTATCATCATTTGCGGTAAGAGGTCAGCAACATGTTAGACATCCCAGGACAGCAAAGTAAGATAAGGAAAGAGAAATTAAAGGCATAGAATCAGAAAGATATAAACAAAATAACATATTTTCAGATGTTATGATTGTTTACATAGACTTCAGAAGGCATTTACAGGAAAATTATTAGTAATAATAAGACAGTTCAGCAATGCAACTGTATGTTGTAAGATCAATATACACAATCAATTGCATTTCTATATGCCAGCATAATTCAGAAAAATATAATAAAAGAAAATGTTTCCTTTTGCAATAACATCCAAAAATATAAAGTATCTGAGAACTAATAAAATAAATGATGTGCTAGACTTCTCAAGAAAATTATAAAACAAAGCCCAACTAAAAGAAGAGATAAATAATGTTTATTGACAGTCATAAAAATGTGACTGTTCTCATTGTATTGATCTGTGCATTGATTCAATTACAATCAAGACACCAGTAGAATTTTAGTGGAATAGTTAAGCTGATTTCAAAATTTATGGAAAAGCAAATGACAAAAATCACAAGGCTTTCCTCAAGAAAAAGTTGAGACAATTTCACATTCCAGATACCAAGAAATAGTTCACAAATGAGCTAACTAGAAGAGTATAGAATTTGATTAAAGAATTAATTTGTTAGCAGACAGGGCTATATTATGGACTGTTTATGCTCCCTAAATGAATATACAGAAGCCCTAAGATGGACAGGTCATGGTGGAGAGTTCTGACAAAACGTGGTCCACTAGAGAAGGGAATGACAAACCACTTCAGTATTCTTGCCTTGAGAACCCCATGAACAGTATGAAAAGGCAAAATGATAGGACACTGAAAGAGGAACTCCCCAGGTAGTAAGTGCCCAATATGCTACTGGAGATCAGTGGAAAAATAACTCCAGAAAGAATGAAGAGACGGAGCCAAAGCAAAAACAATACCCAATTGTGGATGCGACTGGTGATAGAAGCAAGGTCCAATGCTGCAGAGAGCAATATTGTATAGGAACCTGGAATGTTTGGTTCATGAGTCAAGGCAAATTGGGGGTGGTCAAACAGGAGATGGCAAGAGTGAACATTGACATATTTGGAATCAACGGACTAAAATGAGCTGGAATGGGTGAATTTAACTCAGATGACCATTATATCTACTACCACGGCAAGAATCCCTTAGAAGAAATGGAGTAGCCCTCATAGTCGGCAAAAGAGTCTGAAATGCAGTCAGTCGGTCGGTGGTTCAGTTTCTCAGTCGTGTCTGACTCTTTGCGACCCCATGAATCGCAGCACGCCAGGCCTCCTTGTCCATCACCATCTCCCGGATTTCATTCAGAATCACGTTCATCGAGTCCATGATGCCATCCAGCCATCTCATCCTCTGTCATCCCCTTCTCCTCCTGCCCTCAATCCCTCCCAGCATCAGGGTCTTTTCCAATGAGTCAACACTTCGCATGAGGTGGCCAAAGTACTGGGGTTTCAGTTTTAGCATCATTCCTTCCAAAGAAATCCCAGGGCTGATCTCCTTCAGAATGGACTGGTTGGATCTCCTTGCGGTCCAAGGGACTCTCAAGAGTCTTCTCCAACACCACAGTTCAAAAGCACTCTGCGCTCAGCCTTCTTCACAGTTCAACTCTCACATCCATACATGACCACAGGAAAAACCATAGCTTTGACTAGATGGACCTTAGTCAGCAAAGTAATGTCTCTGCTTTTGAATATGGTCATAACTTTCCTTCCAAGGAGTAAGCGTCTTTTAATTTCATGGCTGCAGTCACCATCTGCAGTGATTTTGGAGCCCCCCCCCCCAAATAAAGTCTGACAATGTTTCTACTGTTTCCCCATCTATTTCCCATGAAGTGATGGGACCGGATGCCATGATCTTGTTTTCTGAATGTTGAACTTTAAGCCAACTTTTTCACTCTCCTCTTTCAGTTTCATCAAGAGGCTTTTTAGTTCCTCTTCACTTAAGGGTGGTGTCATCTGCATATCTGAAGTTATTGATATTTCTCTCGGCAATCTTGATTCCAGCTTGTGCTTCTTCCAGCCCAGCGTTTCTCATGATGTACTCTGCATATAAGTTAAATAAGCAGGGTGACAATATACAGCCTTGACATACTCCTTTTCCTATTTGGAATCAGTCTGTTGTTCCATGTCCAGCTTTAACTGTTGCTTCCTGACCTGCTTGGATGCAATCTCAAAAATGACAGAATGATCTCTGTTCGTTTCCAAGGCAAACCATTCATTATCACAGTAATCCAAGTCTATGCACCTACCAGTAACACTGAAGGACCTGAAGTTGAACGGTTCTATGAAGACCTACAAGACCTTTAGAACTAACAACCCCAAAAGACGTTGTTTTCATTATAAGGGACTGGAATGCAAAAGTAGGACGTCAAGAAACACCTGGAGTGACAGGAAAATTTGGCCTTGGAATACAGAATGAAGCACGGCAAAGGCTAATAGAGTTTTCCAAGAGAACGCACTGGTCATAGCAAACACCGTCTTCCAACAACACAATACAAGACCCTACACATGGACATCACCAGATGGTAAACCCTGAAATTAAACTGATTATATTCTTTGCAGCCAAAGATGGAGAAGCTCTATACAATCAGCAAAAACAAGACCGGGAGCTGACTGTGGCTCAGATCATGACCTCCTCATTGCCAAATTCAGACATAAATTGAAGAAAGTAGGGAAAACCACTAGATCATTCAGGTATGACCTAAATCAAATCCCTTATTATTATACAGTGGAAGTGAGAAACAGATTTAAGGGACTAGATCTGATAGACAGAGTGCCTGATGAACTATGCATGGAGGTTTGTGACACTGTACAGGAGACAGGAATCCAGACAATCCCGAAGGAAAAAACATACAAAAAACAAAGTGGCTGTCTGAGGAGCCTTACACATAGCTGTGAAAAGAAGAGTAGTGAAAAGCAAAGAAGAATAGGAAAGATATAAGCATCTGAATGCAGAGTTCCAAAGAATAGCAAGGAAATATAAGAAAGCCTTCCTAGATGATCAATGTAAAGAAATAGAGGAAAACAATAGAATAGGAAAGATTCGAGATCTCTTCAAGAACATTAGAGATACCAAGGGAACATTTCATGGAAAGATGGTCTCGATAAAGGACAGAAATGGTATGGACCTAACAGAAGCAGAAGATATTAAGAAGAGGTGGCAAGAATACACAGAAGAATTGTACAAAAAAGATGGTCATGACCCAGATAATCACAATGGTGTGATCACTCACCTAGAGCCAGACATCCTGGAATGTAAAGTCAAGTGGGCCTTAGGAAGCATCACTATGAACAAAGCTAGTGGAGTTGATGGAATTTCAGTGGAGCTATTTCAAATCCTAAAAGATGATATTGTGAAAGTGCTGCACTCAATAAGCCAGCAAATTTGGAAAACTCAGCAGTGGCCACAAGACTAGAAAAGATCAGTTTTCATTCCAATCCCAAAGAAAGGCAATGCCAAAGAATGCTGAAACTACCACACAATTGCACTCATCTCACACACTAGTAAAGTAATGCTCAAATTTTCCAAGTCAGGCTTCAGCAATACGTGAACACTGAACTTCCAGATGGTCACACTGGTTTTAGAAAAGGCAGAGGAACCAGAGATCAAATTGCCCACATCCACTGGATCATGGAAAAAACAAGAGAGTTCCATAACAACATCTATTTCTGCTTTATTGACTATGCCAAAGCCTTTGACTGTGTGCTGCTGCTGCTTCTGCTAACTCGTGTCAGTAGTCTCTGACTCTGTGAGACCCCATACACAGCAGCCCACCAGGCTCCCCCATCCATGGGATTCTCCAGGCGAGAACACTGGAGTGGGCTGTCATTTCCTTTTCCAATGCATGAAAGTGAAAAGTGAAAGTGAAGTCGCTCAGTCGGGTCCGATTCTTTGCGACCCCTGGGCTGTAGCCTACCAGGCTCCTCCGTCCATGGGATTTCCCAGGCAAGAGTACTGGAGTGGGGTGCTCTTGCCTTCTCCGTTTGACTGTGTGGATGACAACAAACTTTGGAAAATTCTTCAAGAGATGTGAATACCAGACCACCTGAACTGCCTCTTGAGAAATCTGTATGCAGGTCAGGAAGCAACAGTTAGAATTGGACATGGAACAACAGACTGGTTCCAAATAGGAAAAGGAGTACATCAAGGCTGTATATTGTCACCCTGCTTATTTAATTTATATGCAGAGTACTTCATGAGAAACGCAGGTCTGGATGAACCACAAGCTGGAATCAAGATTGCTGGGAGAAATATTAGTAACCTCTGATATGCAGATGACATCACCCTATGGCAGAAAGTGAAGAAGAATTAAACAGCCTCTTGATGAAAGTGAAAGGAGAGTGAAAAAGTTGGCTTAAAGCTCATCATTCAGAAAACGAAGATCATGGGATCTGGTCCCATCACTTCATGACAAATAGATGGCGAAACAGTGGCTGACTTTATTTTTTGGGGCTCCAAAATCATTGCAGATGCTGATTGCAGCCATGAAATTAACAGATATTTACTCCTTGGGAGAAAAGTTATGACCAACCTATACAGCATATTAAAAAGAACATTACTTTATCAACAAAAGTGAAAGTGAAGTCGCTCAGTCATGTCTGACTTTTCTCAAAGAGTAGCCTACCAGGCTTCTCCGTCCATGGGATTTTCCAGGCAAGAATACTGGAGTGAGGTGCCATTTCCTTCTCCAGGAGATCTTCCCCATCCAGGGATTGAACCAGGGTCTCCCGCACTGTAGACAGGCTTTACCATCTGAGCCACCAGGGAAGTCTAACGGTCCATCTAGTCAAGGCTATGGTTTTTCCTGTGGTCGTGTATGGATGTGAAAGTTGGACTATAAAGAAAGCTGAGTACCAAAGAATTGATGCTTTTGAAATGTGGTGTTGGAGAAGACTCTTGAGAGTCCTTTGGACTGTGAAGAGACCAACCAGTCAATCCTAAAGGAGATCAGTCCTGGGTGTTCTTTGGAAGGACTGATGCTGATGCTGAAACTCTAGTACTTTGGCCACCTGATGTGAAGAGCTGACTCATTTGAAAAGACCCTGATGCTGGGCAAGATTGAAGGCAGGAGGAAAAGGGGCCGACCGAACATGAGATGGTTGGATGGCATCACCTACTCAATGGACATTAGCATGGGTAAACTCTGGGAGTTGATGATGGACAGGAAGGCCTGGCGTGTTGTGCTCCATGGGGTTGCAAGGAATTGGACATGGCTGAGTGACTGAACTGAACTGACCTGAACCCCCAGTGTGATAATATTTGGAAGTGGGACCTTCCACTAATTAGGTTTAGGTAAGGTGATGAGAGGTGGGGTTTCTATGATGGAATTAGTGTCCTTATAAGAAGAAGAGACTCCAGAGAGCTGTGTCTCTTCACCATGTGTGGATATGGCAAGGTGACTATCTCCAAAGAAGGAAGGGGGATCTCACCGGGAACCAAATATGCTGGCACCTTGATCTTGAACTTCCTAACCTCCAGAACTGTGTGTAATAAATGTCTGTTGTTTAAGTCACCCAGTCTATGGTATATTATTATAGAAGCCTGAATTAAGATAGACTGGGGCAATCAGTCATTCATACTAAATGCATATGTATATAACAAAATATATATAACAATAGATATAATATACATTTTAAATAACACACTACATATAGTTTTGCATTTTATATAATATTATCTAATAAAATATCACTATCACACATCATATAAATTACAATTCTGCTGGGAATAAATCCTTAAACATAAAAGGTAAAATTTAAATTGTATAAAATAAAATATATTACATATGTTTATGAGATAGAGAAAAAACACAGACTATTAATATAAAAATTTCATTGATTAATTTGACAATATTAGATTAAAAAATGTTCATCTAGTTTACTTGGGCTGCCATAATAAGATATTGCAGACTGGTGGTCTAAACAACTGAAATTTATTTTTTCATGTTCTGGAGGCTAGAAGTCCATGATCAAGGTACAAATGACTTCTGGGGTGATTTCTCTCCTTGACTTGAAGATGACACCTTACCTGGTCTTTTCTCTGTCTGTATAAGCAGGGAGAATGCACAATCTCTTCCTATTTTTAAAAGGACACCAGGAGTCTTGGACTAGATATCCACTTATATCCTCATTTAACTTTAATTACCTCCTTAATGGTGCTATCTCCAAGTACAGTCACATGGGGGATTAGAAATTCAACATATGAAGTTTGGATGAACAAAACTCAGTTCATAACAGACATCATGGAGATATCAATTTCAAAAGTAAACAGAAGACATAAAGTTAAAAAAGAAACATGCAAGACAAAGAAACCAAATTTAGAACACATAAACAACTTACAAATTGGTGAGAAGAGACACACAAGGCAATAGAAATCAGGCAAGATACTTGAAAAGGTCTGCACAAAATAAGAAATACAAATGGCCCATTAATTTGTTAACACATACTCAACCTCATTAGAAACCACAAAACTATAAATTAAACCAGAAGAAGAAATTATTTTACTCCACATGATTTATAAACATTAAAATGTTCACTAGCACTAATTTTGACACAGATGTAGAGTGGTACCAAGCTACTTTGGTAAACAGCCGGATAGTATGCTGGACGCTTTCTTTGCCCAGCAACTGGAGTCCTAAATACATGTCTAGAGGCAATATGTCACTTGAGAATCAGCAAGTGTGAGCTCCAATATTTGTAACAAAGTATAAAAGGAAATGGCTTACATATTAATGTTTCTTTTCCGAATGCAAGATTGGATTTTTCTTTCCCCACATGCACATAAGCCAAATTAAAAAGAGTCATAATGGCTTTCTAAGGGTTTTAGGGTTAAAGACCAAAATCTTTATTATGGTATCAATGCTTATGAACACTGTGGCTTTAGTCGATTTTGTGACAGTATCAGAAATCTTTTCATCCTTTCATAAAGATTTCTGAGTCTGTCTACCTCAGAGCCAGTTACCTCCCACTCATTACTTGTACTTGTTATTACTTTGCCTGGGATGCTTTTCTCTCATATTATTATGGTGCTCATTCTTCATAACATTTGTGTTTAGTTAAAATATCTCCTTACATAGTGCTTTCCTGGCCACACTAAACTTCTTTTCACTCCACCAGTGTCTGTTCATTATTCTGCTTAACTTTTCTCCATAGCATTTATCACTGGCTTAAATTAAATAATTCTTTAGACTATTTACTTCTTTTTCTCACAACTTTCATGAAACAGTCCCCTCCTATCCATAAGGTCTGTTCCTGCTAGTACACTTTCATAATGTAATGGGACATCTTTGAAAATGTTATCCACCCTTGAAATATTTACATGTATTGATAATCATCAAACAACTGTTTCATCAAGAACATGTAAGTTATATAAGAGGGAGACTGTGATTTTTTTTTGTTCATAAATATATGACTAGAGTGTGGCTGAACCACACTGAGTCCATTTCACCAACTTCATCTTAGCCCCACTGTTCCTCCCACTCTCCTTTCTGCATAACTGAGCATTAGCCTGCTCACAGAAAAGTGTACAGAGAAGTTCCCTATCAACTTTTACCCTTGCCTTCATATGACTTGAAAACTGGAAGAGTGCCTTTTGCTGGTGCAAATGATTAAAGATCATGAGATCCCTGTGCGTGCGTCACGTCAATCTTGTCTGACTCTTTGCAACTCTATGGACTGCAGCCTGGCAGGCTCCTCTGGCCATGGGATTTTCCAGGCAATAATACTGGAGTGGGTTGCCATGCTCTCCTACAGGGCATCCTCATAATCTAGGGATGGAACCCACATCTCTTATGTCTCCTGCAGTGGCTGGCAGATTCTTACTACTAGTGTCATCGGATAAGCCCCATGAGCCCCTACAGGAAGGATAAGCTGCCAGTCCCCATTGGCATAAACAATTCTATCCATAGTAGCCAGATTCTATTTTTTTCCCTTACACCCTTTTCTGTTGCACTGATGTACAGCTGCAAACGCCTCTGGGTCACTGTCCACCGATTCTTTCTGTCTGTATGTAAGATCCCCACAATAAACTTTGTGGATTTGCTGGCTTCATTTTTTCCATCTCAAAGCTCCTTCTCAGTTCAAAGGTTATTATTCAGTATATTCACCTCACAAGAGTGAGCATGTTACAAAGTGCATTGTGGTAGAGTCTTAATAATTATTCTTTGAATTTGTTCAACTATGAATGCATGCACATTATTCAGTTTCTTCCTTTTGTCCTTTCTCACTGACCTCAGGTTCAAAGACAACTTCACAGACTGGACCATCTTCATTCTTCCTTTTCCTGTCATCTTTTGCCCATGGTAGAGCAAGACTGAAAGATAATGATTAATACGTACATACAGTACAGGGTATAAGATACACTGAGTCTGAGATATTATGGCAACTGAAAATCAGGAAAAACATATCAGGAAGTAATATGAAGAAAGGTAAATATAAAGAGAGGAATACATTTGATTTAAGGGAAAAGCTGAGATCCCTAGTAAGTTCAGCTGCTGCTAAGTCGCTTCAGTCATGTCTGACTCTGCAACCCCATAGATGGCAGCCCACCAGGCGCCCCCATCCCTGGGATTCTCCAGGCAAGAACACTGGTGTGAGTTGCCATTTCCTTCTCCAATGTAGGAAAGTGAAAAGTGAAAGTGAAGTCGCTCAGTCATGTCTGACTCTTCGCAACTAAGAGACTGTTCTATGTACCATGTTCAAAGTTTTGAGACCATGACATCTTGAAAGTCTTGAAAGAGATGTGACGGTTTGTCTCTGGCTTCAGATAGGGCAAGATCTTGGCAGCAGTTACATGCTCAGTGTGACAAGGTATGAGGTGGAGAACTGGGAATGCACAGCTGTAGAAGTCTTTGTAAAAGAGATAAGGCACAGCACCTGGCACTTGGTAATTAGAGTGTGGTGTCCAGGCATGGGTCCTGTGCCTGTCACTATCAACATTTGATGGTGAGGTGGGTATTTCAGTATGATAGTCAAAGAAAGACAGTGGCATATGAAAGGTGGGTCTATGGCAGCAGAGTTCCAGGTGCCAGAATTATTTCCACAGGCTTTTGATGACAAAATGTAAAAAGAGCAATCTGGTTGTGTAAGCAGCCTTGGTATGGAGATAACATGTCTAGCTGGAACCAACACTTTAATACAAAATCTTAATTATTTTATTCATGGTATCACGGGGACTCTTCACTGAATCTTGACTACTCAGTTCCTATTAATAGAATGGAGCGAAAAAAAAAAAAAAAAGGAAAAATAAGTAAAGGAAAGGAAGCTAATAGATATTGGGCCCTTACTGTGTCTAGGGGGCTTCCCCAGTGGCTCAGCAGTAAAAGAATTTGCCTGCCATGCAGGAGTCACTGGAGATGTGGGTTTGAGTCCTGAGTTGGGAAGGTTCCCTTGAGGAGGGCATGGCAACCCACTCCAGTATTTATGTCAGGAAAATTCCATGGACAGAGGAGCCTGGCAGGTTACAGCCCATGAGGCTCCAAAGAATCAGACACACCTGAAAAGCATGTATGCAGTATGTAAAGCTGTTTTTGTGAATTATCTCTCTTAATCTTCAGAGCTATCAAGATGGATAAGCATTTAGTGAAGAGTTGTGTTATTGACATCATTTGGGGAACACTTTATCAAAAAGAAACCTTTCTGGATGTTTTAATCACCAGTTCCCTCCATCCTTTGAGCATCACTGAGGTGAGTTAATTCAGGAAGATATACCATAATCTCAGAAGTTCACTATACAGAAGAGGAGAATGAGGTTCAGAATGGACAAAATTTTTCCTGAAAATGAGTTAGCTAGTGTGGTAGGCATAATAATGTCCTCCCTCAAATCTCTACTTTTTAATTCTTGCGAATACTTTATGACACATGGAAAATGAGAAGAAGATGAAATTAAGGTTACTAATCATCTGACTGGATTACCTATCTGGGATCAGTGTAATCACAAGAATCCTGAAAGAGGACAAATGCAGAAGAGTCATTATCTGAGTGATGTGGTGTGAGAAAAGACTTGATTGGTCTCTGCTGCCTTTGAAGATTGACGTGTCCATGGGGACAGCCTCTAGCATCTGGAAAAGGCAAGAACGTACACTTCCCTTGAGAGCCTCCATAAAGAATCACAGTCCTCTTGACACTGATTTTAAGTGTGAGACCCAATCTGAAATTCTGATCTCTAGAAATGTAAGAATTGTGCTGTTTTAAACCACTAAGTTTGTAGTAATTCTCCACTGCAGCAGTAGGAAATGAATACGTAATTGCAGAGTTCTAACCCAGCTCTCTGACTCCAAAGCCAATGCCATTACCATTTATGTGCTGCCTCAGTGACTATAACCCTGAAAGACAAGAGTATATTTAATCAAGTTCAGATCCAAAAGTCCAAGGGTCAGATTTGTGAAGGGTCAGATCTGTAGGGTGCGAAACCCCATCCTCCATGGACTGAGTTAGGCCATTGCTTTGTAATTACACTGTGCTTCAAGATAGGGTGCAGGTCAGTAGTTCTTAGTGAAAAAAGTAAAAATGTTAGTTGCTCAGTCATGTCTGACTCTTTGCGACCCCATGGACTATAGCCTGCCTGGTTCCTCTGTCCATGGAATTCTCCAGGCAAGAATACTGTAGTGGGTTGTCATTTCTGACCCAGGGATCAAGCCTGGGTCTTCTACATTGCAGGCAGACTCTTTACTGTTTGAGCCACCAGGGAAGCCCTCAATAGTTCTTAACTTCCCGATGAATATTGGAATCACATCTATGTTTGTAAAAATTCTTTATACCCAGGCCACATCTTCCCTTAAATCCCCATATTCCAGAATCAAGAGGGTCAGCAATTAGCTACACTGGGAAGTAGCTGAATTTTTCTCCAGTGACCTCTGTTTCTCCTACTTATTACACATATACTTCTGTCTTTTAGTCACCCACTCACTTTAATGCCGGTTTTCTCAGTTGAAAGCTACACTTCATAACTTCCCTATATGAGTCAATCTCCAGAAATAATAGGGGAGGAAAATGGATATAAGTGAATATATATATATATATAATATACTATAGTGTGTATACACATATACACATACACCATATACACAAAGTTTAGTGAAAACCTGTAATTTAAAGCTTGAGTTGGAAGGACTTCCTTGGTGGTCCTTGGCTAAGAACCTGCCTTGCAGTGCAAGGGCCTAGGTTTGATCGCTGGTGGGGGACCCAAGGGCCCACGTGTTGCACCACCACAACTACTGAGCCTGTGCATCGCAATCAATGATACAGTGAAGATCTCAACACAGCCACCCACCTCCTCCAAAGTTTGAACTTGCAATGTTAGTGTGCACATGGGTTTTTAAACCAGTATTTCCCATGTATTTAAAAGAACTGGAAATAACAACAAAACCACTAGCTATGAGCATATCTACAAGTCACACAATATTTTCAAAATAACCAATCCTACTGAAAGAAAATAGGGTTCTTAGATTTCAGGTCTGTGCCAGAAAATATTTACTGTGATCTGGGATATGTTTTCATACCAGAAAACAAAGAAGCTATCAAAAACTTCTGAAGTTGGGTTAGAGAGACAATGTGAATAACAAAGATAATAGTTAAATGAATTGGATACATATAGTTTTTATATATCCATGACTTGGCAATGATACTGAAAAGTTATTAATCACTGTTGGAAGACCCCAGGGAATCAGCTGGTTCTCAAGACTCGTGAATAAAGAAAGAAAAACATTTATAACACTCTGACACATGGAAGTATGGACCCGATTCTTCACCCTTCCTCCATTTGTGGTGTAACTGCATATTTCCCCGATTAGAGGCAGAATGTGCCCCCTACCCTCTGACTTTGTCTTAAGCAAAATGATGAATGGATCTAGGGAAAGGGCAACAACGTACAGGTTTTGATGTCCTCTTGCACTTCTAAATGGCCATGAGTAATACATGCTCCAGCTAGCCTTGTCCCAGGAAGATGAAATACACATGGAACACACCCAGAGCTAACACGTCTGGTATGAAATCAACAAAGCCACCTCAATCAACTAACTAGCTTTCCAGTTAGTGTTCTGTGAGCCATTGTTGATTATTACCTAGATACAGAATTTTACTGGCTTCCTTGATAGCTCAGCAGGGAAAGAATCCGCCAGCATGCAGGAGACACAGGAGTCATGAGTTCAATCCCTGAGTTGGGAAGGTACTCTGGAGAAGTAAATGGTAACCCACTCCAGTATTGTTGCTTGAGAAATCCCACGGACAGAGAAGCCAGGGTCCAATGGGATCACCAAGAGTAGGACATGACTGAGTGACTAATCACACAAGCACACACACAATTTTATTATGGATCCCCAAATTGTAAATATATAACATTCATTTTCATTTATTTGTTTGAACACTTTTATAAAGAAAAAACATTCCTTAATCAATTATTTGGTTACCTTTATGTACTGTTATAACAAAGGAGTCAATATATCCTCAGTTTTGTCACAAATAGCCACAAAGTCCCAGTTACATTAAAAACTAATCAGGTATTTCTCATATGTTTGGAAAGTTTATAATTAACTTGTAGGGTTGTCAGCACAAGAATCCCTGGTCAATTTTAACATCAAAATTTTAAGAAGAAAGAAAAGAAAAGTAAGCCAATCTTTAGGTGACTTGTGATACAAACACACACTACTCTTATGAAGAATCCCTGTCCAAGTACCCTGCCTGAATTTGACAGTCTCTGCCTTGATCACCAGTTTATGGAGACAGTGGAAGTAAGAGCATGTCAAAAACCACAGGAGTGTAGTCCTCAAAATCCAGAACAGAGTAATGCCATGAGGCAGATATCCTGGTTTCTTTAAAAGACAGATTATAAGGATTTTTTAAAAAGAGGAAGAAATTTCTATGAAAAGGAGAGAGTCAAGGAATTTAAGAGATCTATTTTGAATTCTTATTCAAATAAACCAGATATGAAGAAACACAAATATAGAAAATTTAGCACCTGTTGGTATTTGATGATGTTAGGGAAACTAGGTAGGAAAATTATATCTATATATGCATAGGTATATGAGTCTACACTAAAATGTTTACAGGAAAACATGTTGCAATGACACAGGGAAGGGAAAATGACAAAGAAAGTATGTGTATTCGTTGCTCATTCATGTCTGATTCTTTGCAACCCCATGGACTGTAGCCTGTCAGGTTCCTCTCTCCAGGGAACTTTCCAGGCAAGACTACTGGAGTGGCTTACTATTTCCTACTCCCGGGGATCTTCCTGACCCAGGGATTGAATATTTCTTGCATCTCCTGTATTGGCAAGCAGATACTTTACCACTAAAATTAGCCATGAGTTAATACTAATGATGAAACTGTGTGTTGAGTCTGTAGGTATTATTACATTATCTCTCCTTTTATATATGTTTGAATGTTTTCATGATAAAAATTTTATGATCAAAATCAAATATAGTATATCCATACAATGGAATACTTGACAAAAGAAAGGAATGAAGTACTGATACAGCTATACCATGGGTGTAGCTTGAAAATATTATGCCCAGTGAAAGAAGCCACTTAGTGTATGATACCATTCATTGAATAGCCCAGAATAGACAAATCTTATTCTTATGCTGAAGCTCTCATACTTTGGCCAGCTGATATGAAGAGATGACTCATGGAAAAGACCCTGATGCTGGGAAAGGAGAAGGGGGCAGCAGAGGATGAGAAGGTTAGATAGCATCACTGACTCAATGGACATGGATTTAATCAAGCTCTGGGAGATAGTGGGGTGGGGGGCAGAGCAGTCTGGCGTGATACACTCCATGGCGTTGCAAAGAGTTGGGCACAACTTAGCAACTGAACAGCAATAGACAAAACCATGGAGACCGAAAGTATATTAGGGGTTGCCTCAGACTGGGGATTAAGAGGACTGAGGTGATGGCTAAAGGACAATAACTTTCTTTCTCTGTGCCATGAAAATGTTCTAAAATTAAAGGTGATGGCTCTTGTACTACTCTCTAAATATAGTAGAAACCATTGATCTGTTTAAATGGGTAAATAGTATAGCATGTGAATTTATCTCAATAAAGCTGTTATTTTAAAAAAAAGTGTTTTTGAAAATTTTTTTTCTTTTCTTTTAAAAGTAAAGAAAGGTCCTGTCATCAGCCTTCTAGGCAGCTCTGCAGCTTTGACCTCAGTACTGTTCTCTGCCTTTAACCCCCTGATTTTGATGTCTACTTACACTCCAACCAGTTGTGTGTGTCTCCTACCTACCTCTCACCTTGTGCGTGCTAAGACATTTCAGTATTGTCTGACTCTGGACAGCCTTATGGACTATAGCCCACCAGGCTTCTCTGTCCATGGGATTCTATAGGCAAGAAGACTGGAGTGGGTTGCCATGCCCTTCTCCAGGGAAATCTTCCCAACCCAGAGATTGAACCCATGCCTCTTATGTCTCCTGCACTGGCAGGCAGGTTCTTTACCAGTAGTGCCACCTGAGAAGTCCGCATGATGTTACTTGTTATCATAACCAAACCTGTCCAGTGCACCAGTTTGAATCTGCTTAGGCTTTACGTTGCTATTTGTCTGTTCTCCAATCTTCTCTAGATGGCTCTGTGTGCATATTCTGCCCATTATCACTCAAGTCCTGACTAATGAGAATTATGATCTTAGGGTAGGAACTGGAGTAGAAAGTAAACTTCTGCATTGTCACACTATATTACACACCAGGTTGGTGAGTACCTGTATATTATCCTGTCTCCATAATTCTCAGTTACCCTAGTCCATTTTTTCCCATTTCATGTTATAGGAAATAGAATACTTAAGCAAATATAGAGAAAACAGACTTTTAATTTTTCTGATACACATATTAGTAAGAAAGAAAGAACACTTGAAAGTAAAAGCCCTGCCTTTGAAAACAAAACTCAATCTTTTTACCTAATAATGAATATATTCAATGAGAAGTTACAGTGGCCTGAGAGTTAGTTTTGCCTGCTGTGGAATTGATGATGAACCCATTGACTGGAAAGAGAATATATGAGTTGGAAAAAATGAGTTTAAGTTGAATGTTCTTGATATACACATGATCCTGTTTGCGGTCCAGGAATAAATGTGAATGTTGTGTTCCTGCATCTGCGAGCTGAGGGCACCCAGCATCTGCTTTCTGGCCTGAATTCTGGGAGGCTGGAGTCACATCATTTCCCTGTGCGACTGTGACACTGAGCTGTGGTATCGACTGGAACCAAGAATGTGTAAAAAGGTACCTGGTTCCTGTGGACTCCAAAAAGAAGATGAGGAAAGGAGTCAACCTTTTTCATACCTCTGAGAATATCATGCAAGATCACAATCATGATGGATAAAAAGTACAGCTGAAAGGAACAAAGAGGTTGGTCCAAAGTCAAGTAGGAAGTGGAAGTCTCCAGGAATGCCAACTGAAGGGAGATGGCATTCAAGACCCAGAAGAAATGATGGCTCCCCAGTGGATATGAACAGGGATAAGCACTGATAACTTTGGACCACACAACTGCTTCTGAAGGTGTGTGACAGGTTAGGTGACACCTCAGTGACTAAGAAGAAAAGAAATCCCTGAATTGACTGAGTTTAAACCTGGAAAGATAATTTGGACAATGAAATAAATATGACTATATCTTCTGTGATCAAATGGATTAGAAGACTCAGAGCAGAGATTAAACTGAATTATTAAAAATAAAATGAAAGTTCCAGCACATCTGAGAGAACGATTGAGAAACTGCCAGTCATATTTTGGTTTACAGATTGGAAACTCTTGGGAGCTATCACATTCTTATTTAGAAAATATGCCTGATTCTTGTGTTCTGTGACCAAGTGGAAGGGGTGTTGCAGATATAGCATTCTCTTCTGTTTAATATCTATTGTCTCTTCTCCTATTACTGTTTGCTAAACCAGATAACTTCTTGGGAAACATATTGAAAGTTTTGAAATTTAGAGAAAATAAATAGTTTTCTCCTTGTAAACAGAAATAAGCCAAGTGCTATTTGGTTGCACAAAAGACCTGGCTTTGCCCATATGTGTTGCAAAAAAAAAAAAGCACAGACTTATTTATTAGCATTAGTGTTTTTGTGCTTTAATTTGAAAGTGCTGTCTACTTTAGCAAAAAGACTGGACTAATTAGATCTTTTCTAACTATAAAAGAGTTAAATGCAAAAACACTGGAGTAGAAACCCAAAGTAACTTACACCTTATCCTAAATTAACATAGTGGTTTTTGATGATTCTCATAGATGATGCTCTGGCAAGTGTCCAAGGATTTACTTTATCATCCAGCCCTACTGTCAGTGGAGAATCTTGGCCATTCTCAAGTTCTACCTCATATAGCTGGATCCAATGCCTCCTCACTCAAACCAGATGAGAAACACTTTTCATTTCTCACTATGAATCAATCACAGTTGCCATAGCTTCTTGACATAAGTTGCCTTAGGTCCGCACAGCACATTCCACTTCATCAATCTGATTTTCTCTTTTCATTAGGATAGCCATGGACCCTCTTCTTTCTCCCATTTCTTCCTTCAGGGTTTCATCTTCCTCTTGATCCGTTTCCACCACTAGCAACTAACTCATTTCCACCTACCAGCAGCCGTCAAATTTAAACGTCACAAAAATAAAGTTAGAGGAAAAAAAAGTGTGGTTTACTGTTTCTTATTAGTGTTACTATTTTTCTCATGACTATTATTTTTAAACTACAGGATTATACATTAAGGGGTCTGAAATTAATCCCAGTTCTATTTTTCTCTAGTTCTATAATCCTGACAAATTAAAAAACTTGGCTAGAGGATCTTTTTTTTGGGGGGGTGTTCTTTTTTTAATATAAATTTATTTATTTTAATTGGAGGTTAATTACTTTACAATATTGTATTGGTTTTGCCACACATCAACATGAATCCACCATAGGCATACACGTGTTCCCCATCCTGAACCCCCTCCCTCCTCCATCACCGTACCATCCTTCTGGGTCATCCTAGTGCACCAGCCCCAAGCATCCAGTATCATGCATCGAACCTGGACTGGCGATTCATTTCACTTATGATATCATACATGTTTCAACGCCATTCTCCTAAATCACCCCACCCTCTCCCTCTCCCACAGAGTCCAAAAGACTGTGCTATACATCTGTGTCTCTCTTGCTGTCTCGCATACAGGGTTATTGTTACCATCTTTCTAAATTCCATATATATGTGTTAGTATACTGTATTGGTGTTTTTTTTTTTCTGGCTTACTTCACTCTGTATAATCAGCTCCAGTTTCATCCACCTCATTAGAACTAATTCAAATGTATTCTTTTTAATAGCTGAGTAATACTCCATTGTGTATATGTACCACTGCTTTCTTATCCATTCATCTGCTGATGGACATCTAGGTTGCTTCCATGTCCTGGCTATTATAAACAGTGCCGCAATGAACATTGGGGTACACGTGTCTCTTTCAATTCTGGTTTCCTCGGTGTGTATGCCCAGCAGTGGGATCGCTGGATCATAAGGCAGTTCTATTTGCAATTTTTTAAGGAATCTCCACACTGTTCTCCATAGTGGCTGTACTAGTTTGCATTCCCACCAACAGTGTAAGAGGGTTCCCTTTTCTCCACACCCTCTCCAGCATTTATTGCTTGTTGACTTTTGGATCGCAGCCATTCTGACTGGTGTGAAATGGTACCTCATTGTGGTTTTGATGTGCATTTCTCTGATAATGAGTGATGTTGAGCATCTTTTCATATGTTTGTTAGCCACCTGTATGTCTTCTTTGGAGAAATGTCTATTTAGTTCTTTGGCCCATTTTTTGACTGGGTCGTTTATTTTTCTGGAGTTGAGCTGCAGGTATTGCTTGTATTTTTTGAGACTAGTTGTTTGTCAGTTGCTTCATTTGCTATTATTTTCTCCCACTCTGAAGGCTACACATGATGTCGCATTGGTATTGTTTAGTCACTAAGTTGTGCCTGACTCTTTTATGATCTCATGAATTGTAGTCTGCCAGCTCCTCTGTCCATGGGATTTTCCAAGCAAGAATACTGGAACAGGTCGCCATTTCCTTCTCCACAGGATCTTCCTGATGCTTGTGTCAAACCAGCATCTCCTATGCCTCTCGCATTGGCAGACAGATTCTTTACCTTTGATTCATCAGGAAAGCCCCAACGTGTGACATCCCAGAACAATTAAAGCACAGTTTCTGGACTGTAACATAGGCATCCATGCATTTTGACACTCCTCAGATGATTCTAATGTGCAGAATTTGGGGACCATTGCACTGACTTCTTTAAACCTTAGAATGCTAATCAATTTAACATTTACAATTGCACCTCAGATCTTGACTTTGTAGGATTTCATTGATTCTATACATGCTAAAGTGTTTTGTAATTTATAAATTAATATTCATTAGTATTTTTCATAAAGGACTATATTCTGATAATTAGAAGTGAAATAAAGAAAGTTCCTGAGTCCTACAGTACAGAGGCTTGCATTAACAGGTGATGAAGTTCACTGTACTCGAGTGTCATTGGTTCTAAACCCTCCTAAAGTAGAAGCTTCCCTAGTGACTCTGCTTTCAAGAATCTGCCGCCGGTGTAGGAGATGCAGAAGATGCGGGTTCAGTCCCCGGGTTGTGAAGATCTCCTGGAGAAGGAGATGGCAACCCATCCCGGACTCTTGCCTGCGAAATCTCATGGACAGAGGAGCCTGGAAGACCACACTCCATGGGATCTCAAAGAGTCAGACGCGACTTAGTGACTGAGCACACACAATCGACAGGATTTCATGAATAGGTAAAGGTGTTCACTGTACTGGAGCATTATTAGCGCTAAGCCCTCTTAAAGTACAGGGCATAGAGATATATATTGTATATTTCCATAGCTATTTTATTTGTATTGAAAAACCAATATTTCATACCTCATATATCTAATACCAACCCAGAGAATTCATTCTAGTTCTCTCTCTACTTATTTGTAATTCCTTTTCCAACTGTGAAAAAGCTCTCTCTCAACATCCACATAAATATGTTTACTGTTTTCCCAATCCTTTGATGCACATAAAGTACTTTCAAATGTTTTGGCCCATAGCACTGTGAAAAACAAATTTTCTAACGAGAGAATAATGCTTGTGTGCAGCTTTTTATCTGAGGCATTATATTATATATCAAAATATATTTAAAAAAATCATTTTGGTTAGTTCTTTATCCCCTTCAGTATGGTGAGGTTATTTGGATTAAAATTATATTTTTTGGTTCTATTTTCAATTCTCTCAAATTTTGCTTGATCATTTTATTATTTATTTTTTGACTATTTGAAAATCAACATTGTTTACAATGTCAAAATAATACAAAAGGAATACACAGGAAGGAGTTACTAACTGCTCTTCTATACTAATCCCATTTATTCTTATGCCAGCTCTGTTCTTCCACATACTCTATAAGGAATGAAACTCTTTAATCTCTGGTTTATAACTTCTATATTTTACTTTTGCATAAAGGATTACTGGGAATAAAGAGGTCACAGATACATGTTTCTTCCACTTTTTTTTTTTCACTTAAAATTATAGCCTGAGGATGCTCCTAGCAGTCTAATGGTTATATATATATATATGTGTGTGTGTGTATATATATATATATATATATATATAGCTTGTATGTGGAATCTAAAAATTAAAATGAATGAAAATTGAATGAATACAAGAAAATAGAAACAAATTCACAAAACAAATTCATAGTTACAATATGAAGAGGGAAGAGGGAGGAGCATGATAAAGTAGGAGATTAACAGACACAAACTACTATGAACTACTATAGGTAAAAAGAATAAGCTAAAGGATATGTGGGCTTCCCAGGTGGTGCTTAGTGGTTCAGCTGAACTGCTCAGTTAGGTCCCATACATTGCGACCCCATGATTGCAGCACTCTGGCTTCCCAGTCCATCACCAACTCCTGGACCTTGCTCAAATTCATGCTCATAAAGTCAGTGATGGCACCCAACCATCTCAACCTCTGCCATCCCCTTCGCCTCCTGCTTTCAATCTTTCCCAGCCTCAGGGTCTTTTCAAATGAGTCCGTTCTTTGCATCAGGTGGCCAAAGTCTTGGAGCTTCAGCTTTAGCATCAGTCCTTCCAATGAATATTCAGGACTGATGTTCTTTAGGATGGACTGGTTAGATCTCCTTGCAGTCCAAGGGACTCTCAAGAGTCTTCTAAACCACAGTTCAAAAGCATCAATTCTTCGGCACTCAACTTTCTTTGTATTCCAACTCACACATTCATACATGACTACTGGGAAGACCATAGCTTTGACTAGACAGAGCTTTGTTGGCAAAGTAATGTCTCTGCTTTTTAATATACTGTCTAGGTTGGTCATCATGACTTTTCTTCCAAGGAGCAAACATCTTTTAATTTCATGACTGCAGCCACCATCTCACCATCTGCAGTGATTTTGGAGCCCAAGAAATAATGTCACTGTTTTCATTATTTCACCATCTATTTGCCATGAAGAGATGGGACCAGAAGCCGTGATCTTAGATATTTTGATGCTGAGTTTTAAGCCAGCTTTTTCACTTTCCTCTTTCACTTTCTTCAAGAGGCTCTTTACTTTTTCTTTGCTTTGTGCCAGAAGGGTGGTGTCATCTGCATATCTGAGGTTATTGATATTTCTCCAGGTAATCTTGATTCCAGCTTGTGCTTCATCCAGTCCAGAATTTTGCATGATGTACTTTGCCTAAGTTAAATAAGCAAGATGATAATATACAGCCTTGACGTACTCCTTTCCCAATTTGGAACCAGTCTGTTCCATGTATGGTTCTAACTGTTGCTTCCTGACCTGCATACAGATTTCTTAGGAGGCAGGTAAGGTAGTCTGGTATTCCCTTCTCTTTAAGAATTTTCCACAGTTTTTTGTGGTCTACACAATCAAAGGCTTTGGCTGGTCAATAAAGCAGCAATAGATGTTTTTCTGGAATGCTCTTGTTTTTTCAATGATCCAACGCATGTTGGCAATTTGATCTCTGGTTCCTCTGCCTTTTCTAAATCCAGCTTGAATATGTGGAATTTCTTGGTTCACATATTGCTGAAGGCAGGCTTGGAGAATTTTGAGCATTACTTTACTAGTGTGTGAGATGATTGCAATTGTGTGGTAGGTAGTTTCAGCATTCTTTGGCATTGCCTTTCTTTGGGACTGGAATGAAAACTGATCTTTTCCAGTCCTATGGCCACTGCTGAGTTGTCCAAATTTGCTGGCATATTTAATGTAACACTTTCACAGCATCGTCTTTTAGGATTTGAAATAGCTCAACTGAAATTCCATCACCTCCACTAGCTTTGTTCGTTGGGATGCTTTCTAAAGCCCACTTGACTTCATACTCCAGGGTGTCTGGCTCTAGGTGAATGATCACACCATTGTGGCTATCTGGGTCCATTAAGATCTTTTTTGTATAGTTCTGTGTATTCTTGCCACCTCTTCTTAATATCTTCTGCTTCGGTTAGGTCCATACAATTTCTGTCCTTTATTGTGCCCATCTTCGCATGAAATGTTCCTTTGGCATCTTTAATTTTCTTGAAGATATCTCCAGTCTTTCCCATTCTGTTGTTTTCCTCTATTGCTTTGCACTGAATAGAACAAAACAGAAACAAATTCACAGATTAAACTCATAGTTACAGTAGGAAGAGGGAAGAGGGAGTGGCATGATAGGCTAGGAGATTAACAGATAATGAATTAGCTATAAGGATATATGGGCTTCCCAGATGATGCTGGTGGTACAGAAACCAAATGCCAATGCAGGAGACAGAAGGAAGGAGGGTTGAATCCCTGACCCCAGGCTTGGGAAGATCCCCTGGAGTAGGGAATGGCTAAACAGTCAAGTATATCTGACTGGAGAATCCCATAGACAGAGGAGACTGGTGGGCTACAGTCCATAGTGTGATAAAGAGTCAGACATGACTGAGTGACTTACACACACATAAGGATACATTGTCTAGCACAGGAAATTACAGCCATTATTTTATAAGAACTTTAAAAGGAATATAATCTATAAAAATATTGAATATTTTATACACCTGAAACTAACATAAAATTGCAAATCAACTATACTTCAATTTAAAAAGTACATGACCTGGATTCACTCCATATCAGTTCATAAAAATCATCTTCATTCTTTTTATAATAACTGAATACTACTTCACAGTATAGGTGCTCCATAGTTCTTTCCAGGCTACTTTTTAAATATACCCATGGGCGCTTTCAATGTATAGATTCAGGTTTTGACAACTTTCCTTGGGTTATACATTTAAATAATAGTGCTATAATATTTTTCTGCTTTATTTTGTTTTCTTTAGGGACTCCAAGTATGTCATCATCATCCTTCTTTGCCTGTCCTTAATTTTTTACCACTTTTTTAAACCACTTTAAAAAATTTCTTTCCCTTTTTTTAAAAGATCCATTTCATTTTTCTTTTTCTTCTTCTTTTTTTGGCTTTCTTCAATGACTTGTGATTATTTTAAAATATTCTTTTGGCTATATTAGTCTTTGGATATTTTGTAAGTTAGTCTATTCATGGTTTAAATTTTTCCTTCCATTTCTTTCCTGAGTTCAAACAACCATTTTTGTTTGTTTGTTTGTTTGCTTTTCCTTTCTTTCTCCTCAGCTTTTTTTGTTGGCTGATATCTATTCCTCTGTGTGAATTTCTAATTCAAAGCAGTTTCTCTGTCCCAAAATTTTGCTTGGGCACATTTCACTTGAGCTTTGTCTGGTGGTTTCTCGTGGTATATAACTTAATGGAGACTTTCATCACTTGAGGTGTTATTGAATCGTCTTTTCTGATTTTTAAATAATGCTACATGGCTTTATCAGTTTTTTCTTGTTCATTTTTTAGTATTAAAATACTTTAAAGGATTGCTTGTTTTTTTTGTTGTTGTTGTTGTTATTGTTTGTTTGCTTTAACTATATCGAAGTTCATATTCTTTAATGGATTTTGTGTGTGTGTGTGTGTGTGTGTGTGTGTGTGGTGGGGATGACATATGTGTCCTCTGATTTTTTTCATGCTGTTGCTCCCTTCATCTTACATGACTGCTAATTTCTCTTTTTTGCATCTTTTAGTCTTTACCACTTAATTTCTAAAGTTCCTCTCTCTTTCTGTCTGTTTTTGTTCTCCCAGAAAGTATTTTGAAGACTGTAACATAGTCCTGCACATTTTTAAGTCCCTTTCCCATAGACTGGTAGACTGTGTTCTGACCTATCACAATTGTTTTTAATGTTTAATACTTTTTCACACAGCATGGACTTACGCAGTCTTGCCTTGCTTTTATGTGTACATTATCCCCATGATTAGTTCTCTGTTTTCCTTTCCCCACAGTTTTTCCTGCCTTGTATTCACCTGCCACAAGACCTTGCAGTAGGAAGCGAATGCTTGAGATTGTTTGCTGAGAGTTGTTGCTTTTAAAAAATACAATTATTTTGAAGCTGAGGTACTTCACATCTTCAAATTACTCTGAAGGTGTGATTTTTTTTTCTGTGTTGTTTCCGATTATCCAGAATGCTCAAGTTATTAACTGGACGGAAGGAAGTTTTGTCTTTGTCTTTGTCAAGGGTTCAGAAACACTACATTCCTTTGAGGCAGACTTCTGTTGTTACTTGCTTTGTGACTGTCATATCTCTATGCAGTCCTCTAAGTGCCCCTGTTGCCTTTCATGGGTGCCAGAGCAATCAATTTATGATGGAAGAGAGGCCTCTGTCCCTAGAGATAGAGTGCGGCTTGATCTGCTCTTCCCTTTCCCCATGGCTTGTTTAAAAAGGTTTCATTGAATTTCTTGCATGTTGTGCTGCTTGGGTGTACAAAATATTGGCAATGCTTTATAATAAGTAGCAAATCATTATTATGTGCTTTGGTGTTCATCGTATTACCATTAATCATCGTAAATTCACTGAGTGTATTCGCACAAATAAGGAAGGTAATTCCAAAGACAGTTTTATTCATGAAACTTTCAATTTATTAATGATTTTCACCTTTGAAGATACAACACAAGAAGTTAAATCATGTTTTTCAATATTAGCATCAAAAGGACTTTTTGGTGTTTGTCAGTACACAGTTCTGCAAAGACCAAACTTTAGCAATTATAGAGGATGGGAAATTTACCTTTTGTGCTCCCTTATTTTCTTATTTTGGAGTCACTGGCATACCCTAAATTTTCAGGCTGAACCACACTTGGTTATCCAGATTCACTGATCATCTTTGTCAGTCATTACCTGTGCACTCTGTATTTCTCCCTTTTTATTAAACTCTAACATCAAACAAAAAGCATTGATGCCCCTTGGGGACTTTTGTATGTTCTTAGGGAATATTTTGTCTTAACCCAAATCTAGTGCTAACAATGAAAATGTGGGCACTATAGTAAAAATAACTGAGGAAATTTTATTAACACACTTCAGTTCATTTCACTTGAAAAACACTCTTTTACTGTTTCAGAAACCTGTTTTCAAAAACTAGGTAACTTCAAAGCCTGGCTTCATTGTGTAACATCTGTGTGTCTCTGGCAAAAAAATTAACTTTTGAGCTCATTGCCACTTCTATAAAATGAGAAAAAATAATAGCTTGTTGATGGATCATATTGAGGTTAGGGCAAAGAGGATGTGATATTTTAAATACTGATCCTCATCTTTAAAATAAAGATAAGTGATTATTTGATGATTCAGTGTAAATTCACATGTAAAGAACCCTAACTTGGCACAAATGTTAGTTCTCCTTCCTTACTGACAGACTAGCCCACCAAATATTTTGAAACCATGTAGGCAATCTTAACTGGGAAAGCATAAATTTGATGGTTTAGGTATGTTTTTATTGTCATATGTGTTTACCAGAAAGGGAAAGGAGAAACCAGCATAGACAGTGGCTTCTAATGGGAATTTGCTATTCTGTATTCCTAAATGAAGTCTCAGAGAGGAGATGGAATGCTGGGCGTGGAACATGTAGAATTGGACAATGCGGCTTTGACAGTGTTGCTGAGCCTTGATGATATCTACGCATGTGGCAAGGAGGTGACAGGATTAGGACAAAATGTTACCTGTGTCACTCTGCCTAAGCTTGCCTCCGTTGCTGAGCTGAAGAGCCTCCAGGGCACTCCTTCCACCGGCATCTCACCATGTGGATCATCCGCGTTCTCAGGTTCTCTTTTGATAGCTGAGCCTTCACCCCATTTATATTTGTAATATGTTTATTTTGAACTCAAAAATATGTCTTGATAGCACAGTTTAATTAAGATTTAATTAAGATTTATATAGGCATTTAAATAAGATTCATATAGGCAGTAAGTAATATACTTTTAAACCACTATTTGTTTTCCTCTTTTTTCTACACACAGTTGTTCGCTATGTATTTTAACACTTGGCATGAGTTTTGCCTTTGGGAACCAAAAACAATCAATCTATCAGTCATATAACATCATTCAGAAGTTTTAGGGAAGCCATGTTGAAGCTCCAGTACACCATGTTCTACATACAGGATTCCATCTTTTCCTCACATCATATCATCATACCGTTCTGTTTGTCCCTCTGTTTTGTCAGCTCTTCATTCTGCCTGTATAATGGAACTGTCAGTTGAATATCATGCTCCAAATATGCTCTGCCCAACAGAATAAGCAGTGATTGGACTAATCAGGTCCCTTAACTCTTAAACAAGTATTACCCGAAAACACTATTCAGTTCAGTTCAGTCGCTCAGTCGTGTCCGACTCTTTGAGACCCCATGAATCACAGCACACCAGGCCTGCTTTCTGGCAAATAGAATAAGCATCAGTCAAGGAAATCCCCAGAATCTATTTCATGGAAATTGTTGTTTTCTCAAACCCAAGCTTGCTATCCAGACTGTCATTTTTACTTGATAAATATCACCTTATTAATTTGATACAGTGTTTTCAATCTTCATTTAATCATCTACCAATTGACTATCCTTTTTGCTTCAAATTAAATGTAAACGTGGGAGGGGGGGTTCAGGAGTGGGAACTTATATACACTCCTGGCAGATTCATGTTGATGTATGGCAAAACCATACAGTATTGTAAAGTAAAAAAAAAAAATTAAATTAAAAAATAAAAAGAAGAAAAAAATAAATGTAAACATTTTTAAAAAGATTCATTGATTTATTAAAAATGTGTTGAACCACTAATCTTAATACATATCATAGTTGATAATATGTTCATGGATTCTATTTTCAAATAGGGTGGATACTTATAGGTTAATAAGCTAGATTTTTTTTTTACTCTCTTAAGCGCTATACAGGGGGATTTATGTATGTGCTGTTCAAGTAGGAAAGAAAGACACTTAAGGAGAAAGGAGGTACTAAACGTTAATCTTTTACAAATGTTAATTTCTTGATTAAGAAGTGTGTAGCATCATTTGTTGGAAAGTACTTTTTATGTAGAAAACATATGCTTAAGTATTTAGGAGTAATGGATCATCATACCTGCAACATACATTCACTTGGTTTAAAAACAATAATAATGTATACAGATATGTACATATGAAGAGAATGACTAGAAAAAATACCAATTGGGGAAACTGGGTGAAGAGTAGTTTTCTTTCAGCATCTTTGGTATGTTCTTGTTAAGTTTGAAATTTTTCCAAAATAGTTTAACAACAGAAGGATACCTGTTGGTCTGAGATGGGAAATGATATCTGTGGTAGAGTTGACAGAGTTGAATGTTGTGTTACTAAACACCTTTCATTGGATATTGATTTATATGACATATATATTACAATATTCAAATAAAGGGAACCCTATGAGGTACTGCGATTCATGGAGTCACAAAGAGTCGGACACGACTGCGCGACTGAACTGAACTGATGCCTGTGAGAATGTTGAAGGACTACACTTGATTTTTTTTTTTTTTTTAAGATAAAGTGAGCCAGTAACAGCTAGCATTTGTGTAGATAGAGAGACTGGTAAAGATCTAAAGCCAGTATTTTGGAATTTAGCTTTAAAGAAAAGGGTGATCTTTCCTCTAACATTGCATTAAAAAAAAAAAAAAAACTCTCCTTCTCCTACTACCAACTTTAAATCCATTCTTCTCGGAGTTGCAGAATGCTCAGTCAGATCATCGAGTGAATTGACATGTTTCATTAGATGAAATAATTTGCAGGTCACTTTTACAAACTGGAACCTTTAAAAAGGTATTTGAGAGTTTCTTGTCCTTCTAGGTTCCAATCCATTCTAACCAATAGACATTTGCCCAGAGTACAAGCTCTGGAGAGGATGAAGTGGTCTATACTATTCTTTATTTTCTAATGTAACATCTGGGACCTCATGAAGCCACAGTGAATTCACAGTCAGAAGACTTGGAACCTAGAATTGATGCCATTAATGACTGTTTGGGTGACTATGTAAATCACTTCTCCTCTCAAAAGCTTTAGTTTCCCATTTGTAAAAGGAGGGTGCGGAATTTGATTTTCCGTCTCTGACATTTTATGGTTCTATGAGCATTTAGTGTTGCTGAATCCTTTCTGCTATGACAGTAATTAGTGGTTCCTTTCTGGATTACTTGGACTTTTTTGAAAGGTTTATAGCTTATTCTTGATGTAGATAAATGTTTTTAGAATATTTGGTTTTTGCCTTTCATGAATAAAAAGGTGATTGAACAAAGCATGCATTTATCATTTTGTTTATTGCCCTGAAACAACAAGTGTAATTTATAAACCAATAGTACTTTAGGGAGTGTTATACACATGTATGAAAAGAATGCTTTAGATTAATGCGAGGCCAAGAAGACACCAATCCAGCATCCCCTGGAGGAAGAGATAGGAACTCAAGCAGAGAAGCAGCTTAGATACATTTTATTAGATGATATAGGTGATGCTATATTACTTTTACTGGGGCACTAATAAAAGGAGAGAAAAAGATCAATGACTCCGGGTTAGTCTCCTCCCTGTTTTCAAAGATGAATGAGAATAAGAGGGTCAGGCTATCAGAACAGCTTCCAACTGGACCTGGCAAATGCTGGAATGTTTGCTAAAGGCTACATCTAAAAGTTACAAAAAAAAACAAAACAAAACAAACAAACAAAAAAAAAACCCACCAAAAAAACCCAGTCTTTGTAACCATTCACAGACCTGATTGATTTTTTTGTTGTTATTGTTAAATTTAAGAAATTTCTGGCAAAGCTGTAGGAATTAGAGAAAATCAGAGGTGTTCCACTTTAGCATGACCATGATCAACAAGGAAGAATATCCTTTTATAAAAAATAGAATTAATGAGAACTTGATAACTATTGGCTGTGATTATTAAATGGCTCAGTTTATGAACTTGTTATTTAGTGTGTAGCATCATAAAAGTGATTTCTTACTCAGAATGCCCTTCATTTTCGCATTGCAAAAGCAAATCTCCAATATCTCATTCGAATGTGATTTATACTCTAACTTCCTTGCATTCTTAGTCTCAGTCACATAATTTTCCATGTTTATGGTCACAGCTAGAACTCAACTGTCTCTGAATACCTTACTTCTTTTATTTATATAAAGTATAGCTAAAAATCTAGGTGGATGCAAAAATTAACTTTTTGAAGAAATAAAATAAATAAATGTCAGTAAGTTGATGCACTAAAGCTTATAAAAATGGTACAAAAGAGAGTCATGTTTTGATGTTTTGTAGGACCAATTTACTCTTAATTTGCAAAGCATATTAATCAGTTCATAAAGATTAAATGAGTTAATGTACACAAGGCACTTAGAAAGTGCCTGGTACTTTGTAAGCATTAAATAATGATAATTATTATTTAATTTCCATTCCAATAAAATACCAATGATAACAAACAGAAAGGGAGAGAGGAGATGCTATGCATGGATATACTCAAAATTGAGACAGGTGACATTGTAAAGTAAAGGAAAGAACTAGCCACACAATCAAAATCAGACATAAGAACTCAAAGCAAATGCATCGTAATTCATTTGGTCCAGACTCAAACACATTTCAGCAGTAATAGGCATCACTGTTATAGTACATTCCAGCCATAATAGCTGTTAATAACAATAACTTTGAGTCATCAGGAACAGTTGAAATAATATTCAGTATCATCTGTCTAAGGAAGCATGAGAATCTGTAATAAAATTTATAGACTCCTACCAAATTGATTATGATTTTAATGCTAATGCTTCATCTATAAACTCTCTGTACTCTGGAAACCTTATTTTTTAGACCCTTTGAATAATACACATCTAGAGAGTAAAGGCTTATGTCAATTTTGTTAATTAAACCTAGTTATTTCTGGACATAGGTTTAGCTACTCAAAGAGAAGTCCTCTTTCTCAGGGACCAAAATATTTTTGTCAAAGTGCATGACACAAGAATGGGTATTTAATTACCCATTCTTATAACATGCACTTTGAGAAAAATACTTCTATATGTATGAAATTTGGGAAAAATACTTTTATATGTATGCACTTTGAGAAAAATCTTTTTGTATGTAACAAATGATGGATTCCTCTTACATGTTCAGTGGTTGGAGAACAAAATCATTTAGTTTAAGAGAGTTGCCATCATTCAATTTCTGTCTTTGGGTTTGTTTCAGTAAATGTATCTCTTAGGTTCAGTTCACAAGAAGCAATGCCCAGATGAGAATTCTGGTGAAAGAGGCTTAGGAAGAGGGCTACAAGACAAGGACAGAGGAAGGGAAGAAACTTAAGCAGGGATGTCCTGTTTAGGACAGGATGTCCAGCCTGACTAATGGCAAACCCTGGAAGATGACTGGCACTACGGAGTTGGTCCAAGAGAACTGGTTTATTCTGCTTCCATGTCAATTATTGCTGATGAATGCAGCCTGGTGAGGATGGAGATGGGGTGGAGGTTACATCCCAGAGAAGGCTTCCAGGTGACAAGTGACTCCTGATCAGTAGAGGGGCAGGTATAAAGAAAATGTGGAAGCCATACTATCTGTTGATACCATGGTTTCTGGGGGATGAACATGGCTGTGCTGTCAGATAAACACAGTATTGGTGGAGAAAAAAAAAAGGGAAACACTAAAGTCTACCTTATGGAATACTCATATTCACTTACTTCTCACATTGAGTTCACATTATCCAGGAATAGCTAATCCAAGATTTTGACTGGTCGCGATTTCAGAGAAACAGTTGCTTCTGCAGTTGGTTAGAGCACTAATAATGTCACCATGTCTTCCCATCTAGACTTTCCACATCCACATCCCCAATCAGCTATTCTAATGGGCCAGGTGGTTTGTCTGGTAGGACGATCCCTCACCCTAGAGGGATGTGACTCCCTGATACCTTGCCTTTCTCATAATACCATCATGTTCCCATCCACTTATAGTGATAGGCACAAGAGCACTAAAATACACTCCAGTGAACCACATGCATGCCAGGCAGTCTTCTCTTGCTCCTACTATGTATCAGCAGCCCACTTCCTCTCTATGCCTTCTACTCTACTGACAGGAGAACAGTGAACTTGACACAGCCCCTGCTTTAAAGTTAATAAATTCTTAGTGAATTCCCTGATGGAAACACCTTGTCCCCGGACCCCAGGATCCACAGTGAGAGGGTTGAAAGCCCAAATTCCCAAAGTGGGTCCCTGAAGGTCAGAGTAAGAAGCAGCACTTACTCTCACCCCTTGGCTTCCAAACTAGTGCATTCCTCTACCCAGGATACAGCTCCAATGGCCATTGGCTTAAAGTGTATCTTGTTTTATTTTTTTAAATATAAAAAAAGAAAGGAAAAAAAAATAAAGTGTATCTTGGAATATAATCCAATTAAACAATGGACAGAGAACCTGTATAGAAATGTTTCCAAAAAAGACATACAATTGGGCAACATGGACATGAAAAGATGCTCAATCATGACTAATCATCAAGAAAATGCACATCAAAATCACAGTAAGATATCACCTCACACCTGTTTTAACAAAAAGACAAGAAATAGCAACTGCTGGCAAGGATGTGGCAACTGTTATGGACTGTTGATGAGAATGTAAATTGGTACAGCCACTGTGGATCTATCCTCAAAAAATTAAGGACAGAACTACCACATGACCCAAGAATTCCACTTCTGGATGTTTTTTCAAAGAAGACAAAACTTGAAAAGATATATATATATATATATATACCTAAATGTTCATATTATTATTCATAATAACAAAAATATGGAACCAACCTATATATGACAGATGAATATATAAAGAAGATATATATATATATATATATATATATATATAATACTCATCATAAAAAAAGAATGAAATCTTTCCATTTGTGACAACATGGATGTGCCTAAAGTATATTATGTTAAGTGAAATAAGTCAGACAGAGAAAGAGAAATACTATACATTTTCACTTATATGTGGAATCTAAAAAATCAAAGAAAATAGACAAATATGACAAAACAGGAACAGATTCACATATAAGAGAATAAATTATCAGTTGCCAAGGGAGGATGGAGATGAAGGAGATGAAGAAGTTCAAACTGGCAGTTATGAAGCAAAGTAAGTTACAGGGATGTAAGGTACAACATAGGGAATATAATTAATAATATTATAGTAACTTTGTATTATGCATAATCGGTAAAACTTATTAAATCACTGTGTGAAACTACATCTGAAACATACAATATTGTAAGGCAACAATATATTAATAAAAATAAATAAATAAATACATGGTCAGTTTCTACCATGGCATAGTTGCACACTAAAAATTCTTTTTCCAGTGGGGTATAGTTCTCTGCTGCTGATGGCATGACTTGCTCCAGAATCCAAAGAGCCTGCGCGTGCTTTTGTTTTGGAGCTTGCCAGAGGCTTAACCAGGAATACTTACCAACTGTGCTTACCTCTAGTCATGCAGGGCTTCCAAGTTGCCTCTAGTGGTAAAGAACCTGCCTGTCAGTGCAGGACAAATAAGAGATGTGGGTTTGGAAGATCCCTGGATCAGGAAGATCCCCTGGAGGAAGAAATGGCAACCCATTCCAGTACAATTTCCTAAGGAATCCTATAGACAGAGGAGCCTGGAGGGCTACAATCCACGGGGTCGCAAAGAGTCAGACACAACTGAAGCACCTTAGCACGCATGCATGCATTAGTCATATAGGTTCTTCTGGCTTATGGGTCACAATGCTGAAGTGACAAAGTCTGCATCTACTACACAATTCTCTCTTGCTCTCTACTCAAGAACAAGATCAGAGCAGGATACCAGTGAGAAATATGCTACTTCCAGGACGTAAAAAGGCCTGCCAAATATTCTTTCTGGGCGCTTCTTTCTTGCTGGCAGAAGGTGCAAATTGAAAGATGCCAATACTTTGAAATGGATGCTACAAGATGTCCAATATTACTGTGCCCCCAAATATGTCATCGATACATCAGGTCTCTTGGTAGCTTGTATATCCAACCATATGGAACACATATGCCTTTTCAAAAAAGGAAAAAAAAAAAAGAAAAACAAAAACTAGCCTATTTCTTGGTTCATACTTTTCTGGTTTGATGAACATGATGTCATCAATATAGGGGACTATTGCAATGGTCTCCAGAAGGTCCAGACAGTCAAGTCTGCTCAGACTGTAAAAGAAAATCAGACAAACTACATAGCTTTGGGTCAAAGTACACCTGAATACAGCCTGCTTCTGATCCTCTTCTGATGACTAAAAGGATTAAAGTCGTTATTTTCTATTAATTGTCTTTGTAGAGAGAATTGTTCCCATGTTGAGGCAAGGGACAAACTTTGTTGTTCTAATCACTTCATCATTGACTGCTGAGACTCCAAAGAGGAGTATGTGTAACCTCTGGGACCAGGTGGCTCCCCATTTAGACAAGAGCAATTTCTCAGAGAAGGAGTAGCCGTGTGTTAATAACAGGGGATCTGGCAGGGATATTAACAAACTTACTACAATATATGATACAGAAACAGAAACATGTGCCTTCCATAGAATTTTAGGGGAATTCCTACAAAGTTGAGTTGGCGTATACTCAAAGAAAGATTAAATTAATATTATAACCTTATAAGCATCTTATTCACTTTAAACTAACACTTGCAGATTAATATGAAGCAGATAAATATGATTTATAAAGTATGTACTACTTGGATCAATCAATGTTACTAATAATTCATTTATTTTCTAGTTTTAATAAATATTTTTGTTTTTTCATATATAAAAATTATACTAATGTGCTTCCCTGGTGGCTCAGACATTAAAGAGTCTTCCTGCAATGCAGGAGACTCCGTTTGATCCCTGGGTCAGGAAGATCCCCTGGAGAAGGTAATGGCAACCCACCCAAGTATTCTTGCTTGGAAAATCCCATGAATGGAGGAGCCTGGCAGGCTACAGTCCACAGGGTCGCAAAGAGTCAGGCACAAATGAGCAACTTCACTCATTCACTCACTAATACCAAAAATTATTCAGTCAACAAAAATGTATTGAGTACTTATTATTTGACAAACACTACTTAAAAGCTAGATTCCTAATCATTTAAAAAATATGTTGACATCTAGTATTTATTTCTATGCATCATAGAAGTTAGGTTATTTCAAAAAATAATGTCACATTTTTTAAAATTTTTACTTTATTTTGAAAATTTTATCTTTCAATATACAGTGAGCTCTTTTAGGTCTATCAGACTACAGATAGGTATCAAACCCACAGGTATAAGTAATTTCATCTCTCTTAAAGCACTTTGCACCTAAGTTCTCCAAACATGAATTTGGTGCTTATTAGATGAAACTCAATGGCACTGCACTCCAGTACTCTTGCCTGGAAAATCCCATGGACAGAGGAGCCAGGTAGGCTGCAGTCCATGGGGTCGCTTAGAGTCAGACATGACTGAGCGACTTCACTTTCTCTTTTCACCTTCATGGATTGGAGAAGGAAATGGCAACCCACTGCAGTATTCTTGCCTGGAGAATCCCAGGGACGGGGGAGCCTGGTGGGCTGCCGTCTATGGGGTTGCACAGAGTTGAACATGACTGAAGTGACTTAGCAGCAGTAGCAGCAGCATGTTTTCAGCATTATGGGGAAAAACTAGTAATAATTCAGTCTTTTTCTCAAACAGGGGTTATGATCTTATGGAAATTTTACATACTCCATGTAAAAGAGAATTAGGAAAAAATAAGCACTTTCTGGGAAAGGTGGGTTGTGTATATATGTTAAAACTCAAAACAGAGTGCCATAAGTAAGGTGTCTCATACAAGCCTTAGTCCACAATGGGCTCATTGTTTAGGGATAGAGTGTAGAAATATTTGATAGAAATCACCAAATTACTATAAAATTTAACTATCTGCTTTTGGATTGAGAAAAACAGTACACAACTCTCTCTTTGTTCTTTTCCCCAGAAGCTTGCATGATGTTGTTCCATTTTCAAACAATGTACATAGGTTAGATCACGAAGAAAGTAGCCCTCACTTGAAAGGGAAGCTGAATAAATAAGTAGTTATAATTATACAAGTTGGCTGAAGCCAGGCTGCAAAAAAAGACTATGCAGTAAATATGTGTTTTAATTACATGACCCAGTACACTAACCATAAACTCAATTTTATATATTTTGAATTAAGTATGTTGGTGAACGAGTTTCTATAGTGTTCTCTAGTGTGGGGAAGGGTGAGGGCATGTCTGAGGAAAGTTGATGCAGAATATCAAAGAGAAATGGGCTGTGAAAAAATAAAAGAGCCTTTAATTAGGTATCAAGGTCTAAATGGCATCAGTACTGACAGAATCTTGTCATAGAAAGGTTTCAGTGGGACTGACAGCATGGCAAGAAGTGATGGCTTAAGCACATTTTGGTCTTTGGTGAAGCTGCTATTATAGTGGGGTTTTATTATTTTATTGAGTGTTTGATCATCTCATTTCTATTATATATTTCTTCTTAACCAGATCATGCATTTATCTATTCATGTATTATGCATATTCTAATTCTTATGTTTAAATATATGTTAGAGAGGACAAATAGTTAGAATTTATATAGCCATACCTCATATATAAATAGTCTATCATTGCTTGTATTTGCTGGGAAAAAAATAAGCCTCATCTATGTACTTCTAGCTCTCCAAGTTCTAGGCCACTCAGCACCATTTATCAGGACTCCAGGAATTTGATCTGACACTGTGGCAGTAGGTATGTCGAGGAACTGATGATACCCTTTGGATCACTACACAGAACCAGTATGGCAACATTACAAGTAAGGCCTGTGATGAGATTTACAAGCAAAGAGTTTCGGGATTCAAGGTCCAAAGCCAGCTCCATTCAATGAGTGATCACTGTGTAGAGCAAGCAGCTGTGTGGTTCAGACCACCTGGGAGGAAATGCCAGGCACGTGAGCAGGAGGGGGACACAGGAGGAAAGCTCGGCTCCCTCACACTCTAACAAGGCTAGTCCAACTACAGAATCTGCCTGTGAGTGCTCTCATCCCCAGCTTGTTGGAGTGGGGAGTCGGCCTTTGGACAGAGGTCCGCCACCCTCCCCAACCCCCGACTTTGCCAGCATCTGAAATAAAGCAAACCTTCCTTTCCATCAACCTGGCCTGTTTACTGACTTTTGAGCAGCGATCAGTCGGACTCCCCACACATACCTTTTGGTAACAGAAGGAATAGGGTTTCAGTTCTAGCTCTGAATCAGAGAAGACTCCATAGACAGGGTAGAAGGAGAGAGGGATATTCCTTCTAGAGTTTCCACAAAGTGGTGTGGAAACTATTTAGCAAATAGTTCCTCAAGCTTCATCCCAGGGGCTCTCATCTTGTAGGTCAGAACCAACATTTTAAACAAAGAGATTTAGGTGTTAGTGGCTAAGCTAAGTACCATACCTTGAAGCCAACTTATGACTTTATCCTCTATTTCAACAGCAGTATTCAATGTACAAATGTAAGGACAGGCAATGAAATGTTACAAAGTCCTGTTGAAATTCTTCCTTAAAATTTTATTATTTTTAGCATAATCTTGGATTTGTAATCAAAATCTTCATATCAGAACATATTTTCTATTTGACTCAAGTGCATGAAAGAACCACTGCATTTAAATTTCATTACACAGAAATGCCTAACCACATACACTAAGGGATATAGTAAGAAAGAGACTGGATGCTGCTTAGTTGTCTATAAGCATAGCTGCCCTCCACCCCTCCCCCCTAAAAATAAACCCTCTAAAATGACTTTCTGATGGGAGAATAAAGCTTTGCTGCATTTCTCCAATGTCAAAGAAAACAAATCAACATGAATTTCTGTCTTTATTGCTTTTCTCACATTCAGGAAGAATAAAAGAATAATAAAGACCAGGAAATATAACTAATACACTGTCTTCTCATCTCCATGCTATCTCACTAATAAAAAATTTTCCTCAGCTGATGAGGAAGTTAATTATAGAGCCAAGAATCCAGACTGAGTCTATATTTGGGAAGAAAAATTTAGGATTATATTTTTTAGAGCAAGGGTTCTCCAAGAGTGATCTAAACCAGCAACATTAGCATTGCCTGGAGTATAGTCAAAAACTCTGGGTGAAGTCCAGAAATCTGCCTTAAAAAGCTCCAATAAGTTTATAACCCAGTAAATCCAATGGTATTACTACTTATAGAGTCCATAAAGGAGGCAGGGTAGAGATACTTTAAACAAAGAAGCAGGGGTGAAAATTAAATGTTTGTTTTTGAAGGCATGAAATGAAAGATACAAAAGTAAATAAATAAATGCTAATGTCAGAAAACAAGATCAATACAAAATTGTTGTTTATATACTTTCTTCAAAGTTTGTTTTCAAAGAGCTTCTAGCCTAATTAATGTTGGTATACTGTTAGTATTTTAATGAAAATGAAGTCAATCTATGCTACAAAATTTAAAAAGTATGTCCTGTACCTCAAATACATGATAGAGAACTACATTTTCCAGTAATCCCTCAGAGTTACTTCTTTTCTTATTTTCCAAATCAGATTTATACTTACTTATCAAATTAGCATGATCAGAAATGAAACAGTCTCTATTGCTCTTACTTAGGCATCCTTTCCCTTCCCCCTCCCCAACACTTTCTTGTCTCACAATTAGCATATACTGCAATTTCTTCCACCAATTATTGTATCAAAATGGTTGTTTTTCACATTAGTATCTTTCTTCTATAGTTATAATGCTTGAATTTCATAATAGTAACTTAGATGTAACTCCTTGATTAGATTGTTTCAGTTCCTCCTTTTGGTCTCCGCTCAAATAACCTCTTCAATAGTTTTTTTATGTTGAGCAATTGTTTGTGACTAAAATGTGTTTCTTCTCTCTTTCTTTCTCTCTCTCTCTCTCTCTCTCTCTCTCTCTCTTTGAGGGGATGGGAAGGGGAGTAAGAGTTTGTAAGAAGTGTGACTGTGGTATGCTTCCAGATACATTTTAGTCTGAGTGTATGTGTTGCTTTCAAGCTAATATTTAAAATTTTAGACTTTAGGTTTCTTTCTGTTTCCATATATGTATGTAGGTATGTATGAAAATATCTCTTTATCATTTATCATCTCTCTATCCACATACAAAAAAGATCTTCATGACCAAGATAATCACAATGGTGTGATCACTCACCTAGAGACAGACATGCTGGAATGTGAGGTCAAGTGGGCTTTCAAAAGCATCCCTACAAACAAAGCTAGTGGAGGTGATGGAATTCCAGTTGAGCTGTTTCAAATCCCAAAAGATGATGCTCTCAAAGTGCTGCACTCAATATGCCAGCAAATGTGGAAAACACAGCAGTGGCCACAGGACTGGGAAAGTCAGTTTTCATTCCAATCCCAAAGAAAGGCAATGCCAAAGAATGCTCAAAATACTGCACAATTGCACTCATCTCACACGCTAGTAAAGGAATGCTCAAAATTCTCCAAGCCAGGCTTTAGCAATACATGAACCGTGAACTTCCAGATATTCAAACTGGTTTTAGAAAAGGCAGAGGAATCAGAGATCAAATTGCCAACATCTGTTGGATCATGGAAAAAGCAAGAGAGTTCCAGAAAGACATCTATTTCTGCTTTATTGACTATGCCAAAATCTTTGGCTGTGTGGATTACAGTAAACTGTGGAAAATTCTGAAAGAGATGGGAATAGCAGACCACCTGACTTGCCTCTTGAGAAACCTGTATGCAGGTCAGGAAGCAACAGTTAGAACTGGACATGGAACAACACACTGGTTCCAAATAGGAAAAGGAGTATGTCAAGGTTGTATATTGTCACCCTGCTTATTTAAGTTATATGCAGAGTACATCATGAGAAATGCTGGGCTGGAAAAAGCACAAGCGGGAATCAAGATCATCAGGAGAAATATCTATAATGTCAGATATGCAGATGACACCACCCTTATGGCACAAAGTGAAGAAGAACTAAAGAGCCTCTTGAGAAAGTGAAAGAGGAGAGTGAAAAGTTGGCTTAAAGCTCAACATTCAGAAAACAAAGATCATGGCATCTGGTCCCATCACTTCATGGGAAATGGGGAAACAGTGGAAACAGTGTCACAATTTATTTTTGAGAGGCTCCAGAATCACTGCAGATGGTGACTGAAGCCATGAAATTAAAAGACACTTACTCCTTGGAAGGAAATTTATGACCAACCTAGATAATATATTCAAAAGCAGAGACATTACTTTGGCAACAAGGTCTGTCTAGTCAAGGCTATGGTTTTTCCTGTGGTCATGTATGGATGTGAGAGTTGGACTGTGAAGAAGGCTGAGTGCCGAAGAATTGATGCTTTTGAACTGTGGTGTTGGAGAAAACTTTTGAGAGTCCCTTGGACTGCAAGGAGATCCAACCAGTCCATTCTGAAGGAGATCAACCCTGGGATTTCTTTGGAAGGAATGATGCTAAAACTGAAGCTCCTGTACTTTGGCCACCTCATGCGTAGAGTTGACTCATTGGAAAAGACTCTGATGCTGGGAGGGGTTGGGGGCAGGAGGAGAAGGGGATGACAGGGGATGAGATGGCTGGATGGCATCACCCACTTGATGGACATGAGTTTGGGGTGAACTCCAGTAGTTGGTGATGAACAGGGAGGCCTGGTGTGCTGTAATTCATGGGGCTGCAAAGAGTGGGACACGACTGAGCGACTGAACTGGAGCTGAACTGATCCACATACAGATAATTAGCAATTCAAACTACTCTTGGTGTTGCTGTTCAGTCACTCAGTTGTGTCTAACTCTTTGCAACCCCATTGACTGCAGCACACCAGGCTTCCCTGTCCTTCACCATCTTGGTGATTTGGTGATTCCATCTAATCATCTCATCCTCTGTCATCCCCTTCTACTCCTACCTTCAATCTCTCCCAGCATCAGGGTCTTTTTCAATGAATCTGCTCTTTGCATCGGGTAGCCAAAGTATTGGATCTTTAGCTTCAGCATCAGTTCTCCCAGTGAATATTCAGGATTATTTCCTTTGGGATTGACTGGTTTGATTTCCTTACAGTCCAAGGGACTCTCAAGAGTTTTCTATAGCACCACTATTTGAAGGCATCAATTCTTTTGTTCTCAGCCTTTTTTATTGTCTACCTCTCACTTCCATACATGATTACTGGAAAAACTGTAGTTTTGACTCTTTAGACATTTCTATTGTTTTCCAAGTGCAAATTCATATACCATATGCACAGTAAGTCCAAACAACCAAAACATTGGATTTTAGAGCAAAGAAAGCTTTATTGCAGAGCCAAACAAGGAAAACAGGAGGCTTGTGCTCCAACAATTACAAAAAATGTTTCAACAAAACATTTTTTTTTCAGGCATCTATATTTTATTTTATTTTATTTTTTAAATTAATTGTTATTTTTCAGTTTGTTTTGATTTACAATACTGTATTCGTTTTGCTATACATTGACATGAGTCAGCCACGAGTATACATGAACTCCCAATCCCGACCCCCACTTCCCCCCTCCCGCCCCACACCTTCTCTCTGGATTATCCCCGTGCATCAGTCCCAAGCATCCTGCATCGAACCTGGACTGGCAATTCGTTTTACTTATGATATCATACATGTTACACTGCCACTCTGCCAACTCATCCCACCCTCTCCCTCTCCCACAGAGTCCAAAACTCCGTTCTATACATCTGTGTCTTTTTGCTGTCTTGCTTACAGATTTATCATTACCATCATTCTAAATTCCATATATATGTGTAAGTATACTGTATTGGTGTTTTTCTTTCTGGGTTACTTCACTCTGTATAATCGGCTCCAGTGTCATCCACCTCATTAGAACTGATTCAAATGTATTCTTTTTAACAGCTGAGTAATACTCCATTGTGTATATGTACCAAAGCTTTCTTATACATTCATCTGCTGATGGACATCTAGGTTGCTTCCATGGCCTGACTATTATAAACAGTGCCACAATGAACAATGGGGTACACATGTCTCTTTCACTTCTGGTTTCCTTGGTGTGTATGCTCAGCAGTGGGATCGCTGGATCATAAAGCAGTTCTATTTGCAATTTTTTAAGGAATCTCCACACTGTTCTCCATAGTGGCTGTACTAATTTGCATTCCCACCAACAGTGTAAGAGGGTTCCCTTTTCTCCACACCCTCTCCAGCATTTATTGCTTGTTGACTTTTGGATCGCAGCCATTCTGACTGGTGTGAAATGGTACCTCATTGTGGTTTTGATTTGCATTTCTCTGATAATGAGTGATGTTGAGCATCTTTTCATGTGTTTGTTAGCCATTC
>SJXQ01006338.1:495108-515626 GCA_006408695.1 Aepyceros melampus | reverse complement strand
GGGGATAATCCAGAGAGATGGTGTGGGGCGGGAGGGGGGAGGAGGGGGTCAAGATTGGGAGTTCATGTACACTCGTGGCTGATTCTTGTCAATGTATAGCAAAACGAATACAGTATTGTAAAGCAAAACAAACTAAAAAGCAAAAATTAATTAAAAAGAAAAAAAAAAAAAGACTTCACCTTCCTATAGAGGGGGTATGAGATGAGCTCTGGTCAGGGAGCTAAGACTACACATGCCTTATAGAGAAAAAACCAAAACATAAAATAGAAGCAATTTGTAACAAATTAAATAAAGACTTTAAAAAATGAAAAAAAAATTAAATTAAAAAAATAAAAAATAAAAATATGATTTAAAAAATCCAGTATTATATTTTGCTTCCTGTATAGCAAGCAGCACATCTTAGTCGTTTATGTAATTTCTTATTTGTCTGCCCGTGCTCAGCATTTTGATGAATCCTTACACATTTTGAGTTTATTTAGTGGCCATTCCACAGAACTTTACTGAACATTCTTTAGAAAGACATTGTTATATCAACAAATGTCAATAAATGAAATGAGAAATGTCTTGAGTCATTAGTCTCATGGAGAATGAGACTGAATGAAATCAGGAGAATTTAACTGTTAGAAATGGGTAAGTGTCTGTTGAGATAATTCTGCACAATCTCTCTCATTTCTGTACTTTTGTTAGGCAGAGACACAAACTACCGTTCACCCCACACAAATTTTCATTTGTATCAAACAGCCTTGAAAATAGAGACAGTGGTTCCCTGCATTTCTCTGGAACAGAAAACACTTATTCTAGGAAGGAAGGATGTTCATGGAACATTTAAGGGCCAGCAAGTCTACTGATGTGGGTGGAGTTTAGTGAGGTGGGGAGACAGGAGCTGAAGACAAGTCAGACAGCCAGTGGGGCAGAGGGTCCTTGTCACATAGGCTTTTAAAAGACTTTACTCAGAGGGAAATGAAGAAGGATATTTTCAGAACACTGCTTCTCGGGCTCCTCTCTGATAGCGATGGCCACCCTGGCCCATCCAGACATTCTGCTGGTCTGAGCTGGATCTGTACCCCCCATTGCCCACTCTGCCCAGCATGGGTGGCCCTTGCCCCAGGGAGAGTGAACTGGATCCAGAGGTGCTGAGGGGGCATTTGTGGGCTGAGGGGCACACAGGCTGCCCAGTAAACTGGCCGAGTCCTGGGCAGCGTCTAGCCACCCTCTCAGCCTGTTCCAGGAGCAGGAGCGGGTGCATGTCTCAGGAGAGGAGTCAGGTTCCTGGGCTTCCTGTGGGTCCACCTGGGTTCACAGCAGCTGTGGGATCACGACCTCGCAGGTCATCCCAGAGCTGCAATGCTCAGTGTGTGGTGTGCACGGGTCTCTCCAGGGAGGACCTCTGAGCCCCTGTCACCCATCTCGTCTGGGGCCCTCCCGGGGTTCAGTCCTGATCTGCTGGCTTCTCTTCCCTTCCCACCCAGCTCTATGGGGACAGTTCTTTACAGCCCTGGTGTGGACAAGGCTTCCTGCTGTTGTCGTGTGTTATTGGGAGATATGACCCTGATGTACTCCTGGGGGAGCTGAGCTCAGTATCCTTTTGCCCACCTGGAGCTCCCCCCAGGACAGTTGTGACATGCACTGTGAGCTAAGTGTGGCTCCTGTGATTGTTCAGGAAGAGTTGGTGCCGATTTCTTTTCTTCCTTTCATGGATCAGGCTTCCCAGGTAGGGCAGTGGTAAAGAACCTGCCTGACAGTGCAGGAGATACAGGTTGGATCTCAGATCCAGGAAGATTCACTGGAAAAGGAAATGGCAGGCCACTCCAGTATTCTTGCCTGGAGAATCCCATGGACAGAGAAACCTGTCAGGCTACCGTCCATGCTATCACAAAAGAGGGGTTTTGACTTATCCAACTAAACAGTAACAACAACAGTTTCATGGCTCGTGTCATTTTTTCTTTTTCCACTGTCTCTTTTTTTTTTTTAGTTTTCTTGTTTCACCTTTCTTTATTGTACACCTTTTCTCTCTCTTCCTCTGTATGTTCATGCTGGGTACTTGGACAACCACAACACACCCACGGTTTGCAGATTTGTACCACGTCCTGATTGTCCTTCACTAGGTGGCATGGCATGTGCCTGGTCCGGGATCAGCCCAACAGGAAACTAAGGGCAGTTCGGTTCAGTTCGGTTGCTCAGTTGTGTCTGACTCTTTGCGAGCCCATGGACTGCAGCATGCCAGGCCTGCCTGTCCATCACTAACTCCCAGAGCTTGCTCAAACTCATGTCCATTGAGTCGGTGATGCCATCCAATCATCTCATCTTCCATCATCACCTCCTCCTCCTGCCTTCAAATCTTTCCCAGCATCAGGGTCTTTTCCAATGAGTCAGTTCTTTGCATCAGGTGGCCAAAGGATTGGAGTTTCAGCTTCAGCATGAGTCCTTCCAATGAATATTCAGGACTGATTTCCTTTAGGATGGACTGGTTTAATCTCTTTGCAGTTCAAGAAACTCTCAAGAGTCTTCTCCAACACCACAGTTCAAAAGCATCAATTCTTCTGTGCTCAGCTTTCTTTACAGTCCAACTCTCACATCCATACACGACTATTGGAAAAACCATAACCTTGACTAGATGGACAAAGCAATGTCTCTGCTTTTTAATATGCTGTCTAGGTTGGTCATAACTTTCTTTCCAAGGAGTAAGTATTTTTTAATTTCATTGCTGCCATCACTATCTGCAGTGATTTTGGAGCTCCAAAAAATAAAGCCTGCCCCTGTTTCCACTGTTTCCCCATCTATTAGCCATGAAATGACGGAACTGGATGCCAAGATCTCAGTTTTCTGAATGTTTAGCTTTAAGCCAACTTTTTCATTCTCCTCTTTCACTTTCATCAGGAGGCTCTTTAGTTCTCCTTTATTTTCTGCCATAAGGGTGGTGTCATCCGCAACTGAGTTCATTTCTGAATCAACAATGTAGCTGACCCGTGGATGACTCTGGTTCTGGGGAATTTATGACTGTTTTGAATGCTTTACTATTCCCCAAATCCACATCTGTTATACTCAGTGTTTAACAGGTCTAGTCTTGTGTCTCCACCGTTACCCTTGTCCCTGTGCCCACATATATAAATCCCTCTGCAGCTGTAAGGAGCCACCCCAGCTGCTCTTCAGTTTAAGTTCAGAGTTAAGTGAAATGGACACCAGTCTTCAGTCAGCCCCCAAGTAGGTGGGAACTTTGCACATAAGGATTTCTGTCATCAGTTTGTTTTGAGGGAGGCAACTGGGTACTGAGCTGCTGCCGTTTACAGATCAAGACACCACTGTACAAGTCAGAGGAGAGGTGAATGTGAATAAAAACACATGGAAATGTCCTTCCACAGTTCTGGATCTTTCCTAGTTGCATGCTCACTTTGTAGCTGTCGATCTTTGACTGTTTCCCAGAATGCCTATGACATTTTCAGCTGCTTCCTGTTTCCATACTTCCTTCTCCAAGGGAGACTTTACTCCTCCTGGCTCACTATTTTGCTGACATCACTCTATGTGTTAAACTATATTTTCCTTCACAACATCCCCTTGTATTAGTGCGTCATGATTTCCTGTACTCTTCTTAATTTTGTTGCGGTTTCAGTTGTTTATAGGTTTTCCTTTTATGAATAATGTTGAGCAGAATAGTAAATTATGTAAATCTTTGTCAGCTACATTATGAGTGTTTTTTAGAAATTATGTAACAAAGTCCATGGTATAAACACTTGTAGTCTATTTTCACACTGCACATGGTAACCAATAATTATTAATATTTAGTCTCCTATAAACCTCTTGCCAAATGTCTGGTTTTGGTATCCTTTTCAGGATTTTACCCTTGTCAGATCTGTAAGGGTTTCTCAGGTGGCTCAGTGTTAAAGAATCTGACTGTTAATGCAGGAGTTGTAAGAGATGTGAGTTAGATTCCCTGGGTGAGGAATTTCCCGCGGTATAGTAAATGGCAACCCACTCCAGTATTCTTGATGGGAAATTCCATGAACAGAGTAGCCTGCCAGGCTACAGTCCATGGGGTTGTAAAAGAGTCAGACAGGACTTAGCAACTAAAACTTCCACCAGAAAGGTCTATAAAGCAAAATAATTTTGCTGGTGGGAAATGTAAAAAGGCAGTTTGTTTTCATTTGATATTTTTATTCTTTATTAAGGGATTACATTTTGAAAAATGCTTATTAAACATTCTTTCAAATTGTGTGACTTGTGTGTTTGCATGTACTACAAGATAGTTGTTTCAAATGATGTTTGATCAAGAGTGGGCTTAATTAGAAAAATGAAATGACTGGCATTGGAGGTTTCTGTGTAACATATGGTCAATAATTTTTCTGCATATCTCATCATTATATAACTTAAGATATTCTGATAAGAAAAAACAAACAAGCTAAGAGGTTAAATATTCCTCTTACCCTGTGGGACTTATTTAATCCTTCTCCTCCTACAGTGTGTCTGCTAACATTGGACAGTCAGCTGGGGCGTTAACTTCCTGTTATTTATAGCCTCTGAAGGCAAAAGGAAAAAATCAGTCTGCTTGCTCAGTGGAGCAACAAACAATGGATCCCAAAGGCCAGAGAGTGAAGCTTAGTGATGGCCACTTCATTCCTGTCCTGGGATTTGGAACCTTTGCACCTCCAGAGGTAACATCAGTGGTCGTGGGTTGAGATATAAATAGTAAGTGAATGTAACATGAGAGGAAGGGACTTGGGTTGCCAAGCACTGAGCTGTGTGACTCTGGGAGGATCAAGAGGTTTCAATAACCAGGCTAGAACCATGCCCTGTGAAAGGGGAGAGAGCATTCAGTCTTCACTCTGCATCAGGATCTGAGGCTGTGCTCACCTGCAGATTACTCTGGGTTCCCCTCCAGCTTCCACCTCTTACCTAGATTTGCAGAAGAGGTGAGGCTCAGCTGTTAAGAACACTGTCAACTGCTTTGCTTTGAGGGGGATTGCAATGGTGGAGTTTCTCTGTATATTTAATTAGTTCAAAAATTCTTTGCTCCTTCTGAAAAGACATGACCCAGAGAAGTATTTGAGTTAAAGTTCTCAAAGATGAGGTGACTGAAAACTAATGGGAGACAATTTCGTTTCTACCTGGGGTGCCTTCTTGGTGTTAAGCAAGACACTCCAGCTGTGTTTTGCCTGTACTTCTGTTTCTGCTTGGAAGCTTCTTCTAATGGAAAATATAGTGTCATTTGAGGGGATAAGCTACAGTCTTACAGGAAAGGTTTTGTAATGTTTCCTTGGGTGTCGTAATATGTTTTTATTAAAGTATAATTTTCAGTGCTTGGTCATAAGAGGAGTGTTGGTGATCATCAACAATGGATCTTTTATGAGAATATAGCTTTGTACACCTTGAATAGATGCAGTTTTTATTTAGTGTATTCTGTGCGGCTTCACTGGTAGACAGAGGTCTCAATAGCTTTCACCTGCTTTCTTGATGCTTTTACCAGACAACTTACACCTTTATTGATTTTGCTTCAAACATCTCACAGTATAAATCATATCCATGACTACAACCTTATACTGAGTCTTATGATTTCTTCCAGCAAATTTCTGAAACTTGAAGTGGTCTTGCTGATGCCAGCAATCAACCACTGATTGCCTGGTATTAAATGTTGCTGTGTGTCCATTTAGTTACTTACTAGGAATGAAGAAGACAACAGGTGATGAGATGGTTGGACGACATCACTGACCCAATGGATATGAGTTTGAGCAAACTCCAGAAGACAGTGAAAGACAGGGAAGTCTGACGTGCTGTAGTCTCTGAGGTCTCAAAAAGTTGGCCACGGCTTGGTGACTGAGCAACAACAATGTTCAGGGAAACTGTCATGGCTACATCACCACACATACATAACTAACTGAAGGCACAAAAAAGAGTGGGTTCTTGGGAAGATCAACCTGGGCCTTAGCAATCTCTTAATCTTGTGGATATTTAACTTGTATTTTTGTTGCTTATGTAGGTTCCTAAGAGTGAAGCTCTGGAGGTCACCAAATTTGCTATAGAGGCTGGGTTCCGGCATATTGACAGTGCTCATTTGTACCAAAATGAAGAGCAGGTTGGCCAGGCCATTCGAAGCAAGATTGCCGATGGCACTGTGAAGAGAGAAGACATATCTACACTTCAAAGGTGCTGTGTGTTTTCTGTGTGCACATGTGTGTAAGTGATTGTGTGCAAGTGGCAATTAGGCAATAGGATCAGTAGTTGTTTGGTCAATGGTGCTTATTGCTACAACTTTTTTCACATATGTTTATATATTAAATCTAATATCCTTCTCCACCAAACCATACTCTCCCACCAAAGGAAGAATGTGATTATATCCTTCTCATCATCGATGTGCTCAAATTTTAATTTTAAATTAGTCAGTTGCTTCTCTGAGTCTATACCAGAGCAATGTGATTTAGTATGGGTGAATGAATCAGAGAGAACAGTTGTCAGATTATAGCTTTCCTTATCACCTGGTAGACTTTCTAGAATTTCTTCTCATTCTGAATCAGTTCTTAGATCTGTCAGTATGAGAGCATTAGGACAGGAACTTTGTGTATCACACAAGATCTAGCCAAAGTGTCTTGACTTATCTTCTGCCAATGTTAATATGATCAAAGTCTTTTTCCTACAGTTATGTAAACAGCAAGATATCAGTTAATTCTGAGAGATCTGATTGTTTGATCCAGTTAGAGCAAGTTTGTGAGCAGGTTTCACATTCTATCAAACATAATCAGATGATGAACATGGTAATTTTTCAATAATTCTTTTTATCTCTTCCTTCATTTCACTCCATTGTGATTGATGTAAGAATCTGTCTGATTCAACTGATGATAATTTAAGCAAATAATAAAGCTTACATGGTAAGTTAGATCAAAAAGGACCTCAAAAGGAAAATGAGCGTCTTTCTTGAGGTCATTTGTTTTAATCAGTAAAAATGTCTAAAGTGTTAGACATAGTCCATCAGTTGTGTCTATCTCTTTGTGACCCCGTGGGCTATAGCCTGTCAGTTTCCTCTGTCCATGGAATTGTCCAGGCAAAAATACTGGAGTGGGTCTCCTTCTACAGGGGATCTTCTCCAGGTAAGAATACTGGAGTGGGTTGCCATTCCCTTCGCCAGGGATCTTCCCAACCCAGGGATCAAAACTGGGTTCCTGCATTGCAGGCAGATTTTTTACTGTCTCAGCTATCAGGGAAGCCCCCAAATGTCTAAATATTAGATGAAAGAAAAAAAACTTACCTGAAGTATTGAAATTTCCTGGGGCCCAGTGGTTGGGACTCAGTGTATTATGGCCATGAGCCTGGGTTCCATCCCTAACTAGGGAACTAAGATATCTTCAGCCTCACATTTAGGGCCCCCCATACCCCCCACCAAATTACCTAAAGAATTAATTTAACACAGCTTCTATTGTTTAACCTCTGCAGCTTTGGTCCACTTCTCTTCGTCCAGAATTGGTCCGACCAGCCTTGGAAAAGTCACTGAATAATCTTCAACTGGACTATGTCGATCTCTATATTATTCATTTTCCAGTGGCTCTGAAGGTTGGCAATCTATTTTTAGAATCAATCACATATATATTTTTTCTTGCCTCAGAATGATTATAAACTTGCATAGATGGTTGACAAGATTTTTCGTGGTAGGTTGTAGGGAAGCCCTCACTACAGCAGAATCTTCCCAAATAATCATTTGCGATAATATTTTTACTGAGTTTCTTTGTATACGTTACCTGCTTCCCAGAGAAAGGAGTTAAATAATCTGACTCAAAACTTATGAAAATAAAGATAGATGAGTTCAACATAGTCAAAATTATGACTCTTGAGTCTCTGGGGATTTCATGAATCAAGAGTTTGTTACAGCCCGTGGTGAGCATGACACTGCCTTACATTGAACATGATGAATTTATCTTTTTCAAGTTGAGTAGATTTGGTGCTCTTTCTGTGTAGGTCTAAACCTCCTAGCCTTTATAGGGACTTGGGAAGCCTTGCCTACACTGATGTCTGTTTTCACAATGTTTGTAGACTGCACTCAATCACTAATAACTGTATCATGTAGAACTCTTGATTTTAAGTTATAGAAATCTACTTAAGTCATCTGACGCAAAATATCTTGGAGGACTATGAAGATGGCAGGTCCCAACCATGGAGATCTAAGGATTTACAGTACTCTTTAGAAAGTTAAAAACAACCACAACAAACAACAACAAAAATAAAAACCTTATCAAGGCAATCCTCTATGTTTGCTTTACTTTTACTGAACATTTTCCATTGGTGGCAAATATGGCCTTGGGACAGCTCAAAGCTCATGATCATGAACATTTGAAAGCATGTCTGGATCATCCACATTCCATTTCAACTTAAGGAAAGCATTGCTAGTGCCTGCCTTAGGGTATCAGATGCTCAAAGGGAAAAGGAAATCTGATTATCTAGCCCAAGTCAAGGTTGCAATTTTTATTCTGGAAATAAACCATGTAGCTCACTGCCATTCCCAGCTCAAAAGACGCATTTCAAAAGAAGCAATTATAGGAAACAAACAAAATTCACATAAGTCAATATGAGTCCCATTAGGATCTAGAAAAATTATATTTATTACAACAGATAGAATATGTAAGAGACTAGAATAAGCCTCCCTTTAAAGACATTGCTTAAAACTCCATATGCAATCACTGCAAATATTAGTATCTAGAAATTTATAAACCTACCTCCTGAAGGTTTAATCCCTGGTGCCTGGCAGGCTGGCTAAATGTGGAGAAATTACTTTGTGACATCTCTAAAATGACTGCTTCCATTTCAGCCAGGGGAGGCACTTTTCCCAACAGATGAAAATGGAAAACCAATATTTGACTCAGTGGATCTCTGTCGCACGTGGGAGGTGAGTCTGGGGAGGAAAGAACCAGAGGAGGAACCAGGAGAGGGGAACCTCCTTCCTTTTTTCCACCTGTGAGAATGGGCTGTGGACCGTCAGACTCAGCAGTTGGGATGCTGGGATTGTGGGGAGGAAACCATTGCTGAAATGTTCACAGAGAGGAATAGAGGAGGAGAATTTGGGCCAGTAAGACAGGCATCTATTTCCTTCCACGTGATATGTCTTCTCTGAGGTTTTTCTTAAGAGGAGATGGTAATTCTTGTGTCATGACCTTCTTCTCCTTTTTCCTTCCTTATAATCAATGCTAATTCTGGACAGGAGACATTTTTTACAATTGTTTTTCGGCTTTTATTCTTGTTCTATTGACCATTCCAAGTGACTGTTCATGATTGCTCACCACCCCTCCCTCTCAGGCCCTGGAGAAGTGTAAGGATGCAGGGTTGACCAAGTCCATCGGGGTGTCCAACTTCAACCGCAAGCAGCTGGAGAAGATCCTGAACAAGCCGGGGCTCAAGTACAAGCCCGTCTGCAACCAGGTGAGCAGCTCGGCTCCTCTCCCTCCTGCACTGGAGCCTGAAGTCTATCTGTCCTCCACTTCTTTGTGGACAGAAGATTCTAGAGAATAGGACTCACCATGGTATCTGTGTCTGCTAATGTCTGGGTAGAAAATGTGGGAGACCTTTCTGTTAAATTGTGGTGGGGACTGAAGGAAGGTAATGGAGGTGAAGGGGGTTAGACTAAACATGCAGAACTAAAGGAAGGAGGTGTTTCCCTGAGCTGAAATCATGATCAGAAGTTGATGTGAAAGTGCTCAGAGGGAACTGTGTATAGGAAGAAAGACAATGAACATATGAGTTTCCCAAGTGGAGCATCAATAAAGACTCTGTCTACACTGAAGGAGAAGCAGGCTCCATCCCTGGGTCAGGAAGATCCCTTGGATGAGGAAAAGGCAACTCACTCCAGTATTCTTGCCTGGGAAATCCCATGGACAGAGGAACCTGGCAGGCTACAGTTCATGGGGGTTGCAAGAGTTGGACAGGACCTAACAACTAAACCATCACCACCAAAGAAAAGTCATATAAGATGGGTTTCAGAGTTTGTATGCAGTTTGAATGACTGAATCCTTAGTCTTGGTGTCTTGGCATTTATGAGTACAGTACAGAAACAGGCAGCACAGTACAGAAAAATATACTGGAGATGATGAAAATCATCCAGGTAAGAGGATGAAGGTAAAGGATCATGATGATGCTAACACTAGATGAAATATTTACTCTGAAACATTTATGCAAGTGTAGAGCCCACCTTGTGATTTTCTCCATCTTGGATTGGTTCTCCCACTTATGTCTATCATAAAATAACTATATAAACACACTTTTCTCATTTTTCTCTTGATATTGATATTTCCAGTTTACATTTAAGTTGCAGTTTTTCCTTTAGCACCTTTTAAACTTTTAATCTTCCTTTCTTTTTTTTTAAATTAATTTTTATTTTTTAGTTTGTTTTGCTTTACAATACTGTATTTGCTTTGCTATACATCAACATGAATCAGCCACGAGTGTACATGAACTCCCAATCCCGGCCCCCACCTCCCCCCTCCCGCCCCACACCATCTCTGTGGATTATCCCCATGCATCAGTCCCAAGCATCCTGCATCTGCATCCTGCATCTTCCTCTTTCCTGTTAATATTACCTTTTCATATAATCTGACACTCTTCTTTGTTGGCATTCTACAGGTGGAATGTCACCCTTATTTCAATCAGAGCAAACTGTTGGATTTCTGCAAGTCACATGATATTGTTCTTGTTGCCTATGGTGCTCTGGGATCCCAACGACTAAAAGAATGGTATTGAACCCTATTGAAGACAAGTGGGAGTTTCCCTAAAATTCAATTTTTGAACCCTATTGAAGACAAGTGGGAGTTTCCCTAAAATTCAATTTTTGATGAAATAGTTTAAATTGTACAGTACTCAGATAACTCTCATAGGCAGAGGGGAGAAAGGGGAAGGAGAGAAAGAATTCTTCTCTTTTATTTTCCCAGCTCCCAGATAATTTTTCTACATTGTATTAGTCTTATAGATTCATCAGGAACAAGTGTCTGTATTAAAATCTCTATATAATCCTTCTTTGAGACCAAAGACACAAGCTTATGTCATGATTTACTTATCTATTAACTAATGAACACATTTCTAAAAATATGCATTTCTAGCCTCAATTACCTTATGTTTAAAATTGAGATAGTAATATGCAACTCTCAGATCTATCATGATAGAAAAAATTCAAATATGAAGCATTTTTTTAAAACATCCATAGAAGACTAATGGTGAAATGAATAGCTCTCATTTTGAGATTATTCAATTTTGATCAATACCCTAGAAAATGAAAAGTAAAAACAAAATTCCTAGTCTTTTCCTTTTATTCTATTCATGGTGATTAAAGAAGAAAAAAAAGTAAAAAAGAAATAAAATCCACCTGTTTGGCAGCACTGGCCTCAACTCAAAAATGCATCCAAATCATCTGCACAGTTTTGTAAATACAGAATGGGAAATGACACAGTTGTGGTTCTGATTCAGTTGGTCTTCAGCTCAGCCATGGAATTTATATTTCTAACAAGATCCCAAGTGATGCTGATGCTGTTAGTCCCTGAACCACACTTTGAGAAGCACTGTCTAGAGTGGACCTACTTGGTCTGTTTGGGAAGTCACCTTACAAATAAGTCTCAGCTCCTTAGCATTTCTGAATTTCCTTCCAGGGTGAACCAGAACCTCCCCTTTCTCTTGGAGGACCCGGTTCTCTCTGCCATTGCCAAAAAGCACAAGCAAACCCCAGCTCTGGTTGCCCTTCGCTACCAGATACAACGTGGGATTGTGGTTCTGGCCAAGAGTTACAACAAGAAGCGGATCAAAGAGAACATACAGGTGATGAGTGGGGCTGTGGGCAGAGGGCTCCTAAGGAATATCGTTCACAAGGATCATTCTTTGTCCAACTGAGGACAGATACGGCTTCCCTGTCCCCTCTTCTTGTCCCTATCCAGTTGGAAAGTCCTCCAGTCCCCTGGAGAAGGCTGGTTCCTTGGGGGGAGAGGTAATGTGATTGTTCCTTCCTTCCAGGTGTTTGACTTTGAACTGACTCCAGAAGACATGAAAGCAATCGATGGCCTCAACAGCAACATGAGATATAATGAGCTACTACTGTAAGTGACTTGCAGATGTTTCATGGTTTTCTGTAGCAGGCAGATCAACAGGGAACTAAGGTTTTTCAAAGCTTAGTTTTAGGGAGACATTCTTAATTTCCAGCATAGGAGTAAACCAGGGGCTTCCTGCAGACCTCAGACCAGGGGTTTCCTCCAAGGCTCCATCTCTGACCAACAGAAATGTGATTGGGGCCCAGGCCAGTCCAGAGTGATATGGTGGTGAATTCACAACTTTGTACCACTCATCCTTGTGTCTGGTGCACCTCCTCTCAGGGCCCAGGCACTCTGTGGACACAGACAGCACAGAGCTTTCAGCCCACTTTTCTTTTAAGGACTTATGAAAATATTTCATCTTCAATTCTTTTTTACATCAGGGGGAAATGATTATATTAATGATTACTATGTAATAATGGATCCATCATTTAGCATGTTCATGTTTATCCTAATACAATTGTAAAATGCCATGCTTATGTTTTTATGGAGGAGGGGCCCACAAAGGCCACTGTGCATGGGTACTGAGAAGTCACAGTGGGCCTGCTTCAACTCCTCTCCCCCCAACCCCAGCCAAGAGTCTAGTCACTTTTCTCCCTAGTGGTCATTTCTTTACCAAGCCATCATTCATTTCTTTCAAATTTATCTCTTCATTGGCCTTTTTTCCCTGTTCCAATTTCCATTTCTTCATCCTTATAATGTCACCAAATGAATCACAAGTAGATCATGAGCTTAACTGACCCTCCAGTGAGTGATGGCCGTGTCCTTGGCAGGACACACTCAGGTAAGATCATCTGGTCTCTCTGGTCTTTTGAGTCCAGACTCACCCCAGTGTAGCCTTTGTCCACCAGGGTTCCATCCCATGGGGAGCCCCTACCTCCCTGACTTTGACTTAGTCAGTATCATGGAATTTCAGCTGCCTAATTATTGCAGGTGGTTGTTAGGATTGAAGAGACAGAAGGCTAATCAAACACAAAGAAGTTGAAAGGGAGTTTAAAGAGAAGAAAATACAATTTAGTTATAAAACAAACATTTAGTTTTGAATGAAAGATCTCAAAACTCTCTTGTTTGTAAAGCTGTATCTTGATAAATGAAAAAGGATGGATCCTTTTCCGTTCTCAGCCTTTGAAGTATATTTCTATGTGCTCTTTCATTAAGCTGTAAATGCCTAGACTTGCTCATATTTGTGGGTTTAGGTAAACAGCATGGTTCTTTTGATATGGAATTGCTCAGAATACACCTTTAATGAATTGAATTGAAAAGGACAAATTTAGAAAGAAAAATGAGAACATAAGAAGCAGAAGACAATGATAATGCCAATTATGAACAATAAGCGTTCTCATAAATTATACAATGATTTATTCTTTAGTTATGATCACTCAGATGAATGTGGTATCTCTTCATTATATTAGAAACTCCTCACCAGGGACACCCTGTGTCCTGGCTTCAGTAGTTATTTTATGAATGTTGTGTGAAAAAGATCAACTAGTTCCTTAAGGGTTTTCCTCTTCATCATCTAGCAGCCTATGTTTTACCTATGGCTGAAATGACCTCCACCTTTAGCTGTCATTCATTTTTAAAAAACACTTAAAAATACTATTAAAAAATTTTAAAAAGTTATTTATTTTTGGCTGTGCTGGATCTTTGTGGCTGCATGGGCTTTTTTCTCTAGCTGAGGCAAGTAGAGGTTACTCTGTAGTTGCGCTTCGTGGGCTTCTCATTGCAGTGGCTTCTTTTGTTGTGGAGCACAGGCTCGAGGGTGCACGGGCTTCAGGAGTTGTGGTCCCCGGGCTCTAGAACACAGGCTCGGTAGTGGTGATGCATGGGCTTAGTTATTCCATGGCATATGAGATCTTTCTGGACCAGGGATCAAACCCGTGTCTCCTGGATTGGCAGGCGGATTCTTATCCATTGAGCCACCAGGGAAGTCCCTAGCCATAGTTCTTGGGCCCTTTTACAAACTAACCTGGGTCAAATTACCTGTCACTGTGTAGATTTTTGGGATTGGATGTACAGGTCCAGTGTGCACGTGGAGATGGCATCTGCATGTGTCCTTGCTAGGGGAGAAGGAGGGACATGTTTGTAGATTCAGAGTGTCAACCCATCCTGACTGCAACACAGAGTCAAGTTCTCTATGACAATATGACAAATTTAATAAATTAACACTCCTCTTTCTCTTTCAGGGGTGTTGGTCACCCTGAGTATCCATTTTTTGAAGAATATTGACTGTGAGCTGTACACGCGCATTATACCAGAACGACTGCTTCTAAGGCTGTGAAGAGGATTTCTGTACTTGGTAGAGGTGCTTAAAAAAAGTGTCTTCCATTTCAAAAACTTGCCTTTCCTTCATTAAAAAACATTTTATGAAATAGTGAAGGCTTGAAAGTATTGATTCTTGTCTTTCCCAATAATTAAAACAATACATGTAAAAGCTACAGAAAATTTGGAAAATAAAAGGGAAAGTTTAGAAAATGAAGCTAACCTGTGATTAATCCATTTAGAAATACTTAACTTTAGTGCATTGTCCTTTGTCAGTGAAATATTAGTCAGTTGACCTAAGAAAGAAATGGAAAATTTTATTCGATTTAAATGTGAGGATTAATACCTTTAAGGAAGAGCATCTCAGAAAGTTCTGAGAACTGTTCTGTCCATTAGAGGTCTAGGTACAGTTACAGGAGTTTTTAGAAAGAAGGCTGTACATCAAATGACATATTGACAGTGTACATAATCCAGATCTAAGCATCATCATGCTGGGTCATGTAACCCCTAACAAGGCCAAGATAGAATGCTTTTTTAGGAGCTGTCTTACTGATTCTGGGAGAATGTTGCTTTTCTTGGTTGAGCAGGTCTTCCCTCTGACGGAGGAGGTATGATCCACGGGTCATGCAGACACACAACTCACAGTGAGGAGAGAGGAGTGCAAAGGGCAGAGAGGAATTTTTTGTTTCTGAAGTTTATCTTGTCTTTTCACAAAATATGTAATTTATTTCACACTTTCATAATTTTCCGTTCCAACTGTGTGTGCATTCGTGCTAAGTCACTTCAGTCGTGTCTGACTCTTGGCGACCCTATGGACTGTACCCTGTGAGGCTCTTCTGTCCATGGCATTGTCCAGGCGAAAATACTGGAGTGGGTTGCCATGCCCTCTTCCAGGGGTCCTTTCCGATCAAGAAACTGAACCTGCGTCTCCTGCATTGGCAGGCAGGTTCTTTACCACTGGCGCCACCTTGTGTATTTATTTATAAATTGAAATAATCTTCAACACACAGGTTGCACACTTACTTTTACTTAGCTTAAGTATCTTGGTAAGCTATAACATAGTATTTTAAAATTCCAGTATTATATTTTGTCTATTGTAAGGCAGTGCATCATATCAAATTATCCAATTTTAAGTCATCTGCCCATGCTCAGCATTTTTTTAAATTAATTTATTTTTTATTGAAGGATAATTGCTTTACAGAATTATGCTGTTTTCTGTCAAACATCAACATGAATCAGCCATAGGTATACACATATCCCCTCCCTTTTGAAACTACCTCCCATCTTCTTTCCCATCTCACCCCTCTAGGTTGATACAGAGCCCCTGTTTGAGTTTTCTGAGCCATACAGCAAATTCCCATTGGCTATTATTTTACATATGGTAATGTAAGTTTCCATGTTATTCTTTCCATACATTTCACCCTCTCCTCCCCTCTCCCCATGTTCATAAGTCTATTCTCTATGTCTATTTCTCCATTATTGCCCTGTAAATAAATTCTTCAGTACCATTTTTCTAGATTTTGTGTATATGTGTTAGATTACGGTATTTATCTTTCTCTTTCTGACTCACTTCACTCTGTATAATAGGTTCTAAGTTCATCTACCTCATTAGAACTGACTCAAATGTGTTCCAACAACATCTAGGTTGCTTCCATGTCCTGGCTATTATAAACAGTGCTGAGATGAACATTGGGGTACACGTGTCTCTTTCAATTCTGGTTTCCTCGGTGTGTTTGCCCAGCAGTGGGATTGCTGGGTCATAAGCCAGTTCTAGTTCCAGTTTTTTAAGGAATCTCCACACTGTTCTCCATAGAAGCTGTACTAGTTTGCATTCCCATCAACAGTGTAAGAGGGTTCCCTTTTCTCCACACCCTCTCCAGAATTTACTGCTTGTAGACTTTTGGATCGCAGCCATTCTGACTGGCTTGAAATGGTACCCCATTGTGGTTTTGATTTGCATTTCTCTGATAATGAGTGATGTTGAGCATCTTTTCATGTGTTTGTTAGTCGTCTGTATGTCTTTTTTTGGAGAAATGTCTGTTTAGTTTTTGGCCCATTTTTTGATTGGGTCATTTATTTTTCAGGAATTAAGCTGCAGGAGTTGCTTGTATATTTTTGATATTAGTTGTTTGTCAGTTGCTATATGCACCCAACATAGGAACACTACAATATGTAAGACAAATGCTAACAAGTATGAAAGGGGAAATTAACAATAACACAATAATAGTGGGAGACTTTAGTACCACAATCACACCTATGGATAGATCAACTAAACAGAAAATTAACAAGGACACACAAATTTTAAATGATACAATAGACCAGTTAGACCTAATTGATATCTATAGGACATTTCACCCCAAAACAATGAATTTCACTTTTTTCTCAAGCGCACACGGAAACTTCTCCAGGATAGATCATATCCTGGGCCATAAATCTAGCATTGGTAAATTAAAAAAGAAAAGAAAAGAAATCATTCCAAGCATCTTTTCTGACCACAATGCAGTAAGATTAGATCTCAATTACAGGAGAAAAACTATTAAAAATTCCAACATACGGAGGATGAACAACATGCTGCTGAATAACCAACAAATCACAGAAGAAATAAAACAAGAAATCAAAATATGCATAGAAATGAATGAAAATGAAAACACAACAACCCAAAACCTGTGGAACACTGTAAAAGCAGTGCTAAGGGGAAAGTTCATAGCAATACAGGCATACCTCAAGAAACAAGAAAAAAGTCAAATAAATAACCTAACTCTACACACCAAGAGTCAGACATGACTGAGCAACTTCACTTTCACTTTTCACTTTCATGCATTGGGGAAGGAAATGACAACCCATTCCAGTGTTCTTGCCCGGAGAATCCCAGAGACCGGGGAGATTGGTGGGCTGCCGTCTATGGGTCGCACAGAGTCAGACACGACTGAAGTGACTTAGCAGCAGCAGCAGCTACACCTAAAGCAACTAGAAAAGCAAGAAATGAAGAGCCCCAGGGTTAGTAGAAGGAAAAAAATCTTAAAAATTAGGGCAGAAATAAATGCAAAAGAAACAAAAGAGACCATAGCATCTGTGGGACACTATAAAAGCAGTGCTAAGAGGAAAGTTCATAGCAATACAGGCATACCTCAAGAAACAAGAAAAAAGCCAAATAAATAACTTAACTCTACACCTAAAGCAACTAGAAAAGGAAGAAATGGAGAACCCCAGAGCTAGTAGAAGGAAAGAAATCATAAAAATTAGGGCAGAAATAAATGCAAAAGAAACAAAAGAGACCATAGCAAAAATCAACAAAGCCAAAAGCTGGTTCTTTGAAAGGATAAATAAAATTGACAAACCATTAGCCAGACTCATCAAGAAACAAAGGAAGAAAAATCAAATCAATAAAATTAGAAATGAAAATGGAGAGATCACAACAGACAACCTAGAAATACAAAGGATCATAAGAGACTACTATCAGCAATTATATGCCAATAAAATGGACAACGTGGAAGAAATGGACAAATTCTTAGGTAAGTACAACTTTCCAAAACTGAACCAGGAAGAAATAGAAAATCTCAACAGACCCACCACAAGCACGGAAATTGAAACTGTAATCAGAAACCTTCCTGCTGTCTAGGGCAGGAACCCAGTGTTCTCAAACCTTAGGTTGCAAAGGACAAGTCATAATCCATATAGGTAATCACCCTCCTCAGAACCTTGATGTTTCAGTGTTTGAAATCCAAGCACTTGGTGATATTTCAGATTTAAAATAATGCACATAAAATATATTTCTGAGGGTGGAGGTATATTTTGGATAATGAAATGAAAGATCAATGTCAGTTCCAAACTGAAGGCATGGAGAGACCCACTCATTGATCTATACTGAGCAAATGTACCCTGTAAGACAGTGTAGATAAATCGGGGTCTTCTCCAAAGTCTATTCTTTAAGGAGTTTCTCCAAAAATTTTTCTCAAGGGGAATTTATACTAGAATGAAACTTTATTTCCCACTTTCTCTTTTAAAGCTGTGTGCTCACTCACTCATACTTCCAAACAATGGCCATTGCAATCTGGATTGAAAAAGTGTTTTCTTATAGGACAAGCAAATAATTTTAGTAAGTAACTTATTTTGTGTTTTATAAGTGCAAAATGGGATGCGGCAAACTATTTTACTCATTTACTCCTTCTATGGACAGGACTTTGAAGGATGTAACTTTATGATTCCAATCTTCATCCAGGAGAAACTTAGGCAGTTTTTGACTGACACCATATCCAGCAGAGAGAGGGGATTTGTATTGTTGAACAGTGGGCTATAAATCCAGGGAATCTGTGAGGAGGGATGAAGGAGAGAGGAGTGTCAGAGAAAGTTTTCCCTAACACCATTTTAAGTTATTGATAGATACTGGGAGAATAAAGAAGAAACCAATTTGCACTCTATTTCTTGTGTGTGAATATGATCAATCAGCTCATGACCAATGATTTCATTTCTGGTACTGAACCATCTCTATTTGATTTTGAAATGTTAAGGTAATTTCAAAAATAATCATCAAGTTTAATATTGTTAGAGCATTTACAATAGGGTTCTCTCACAGCCTCTAATCAATATTGGCTAGAATAGCAGATGAGTGTCAGTTTGCTTTGGGTTTTCTGCATTCAGAATGATATTTCTGCTTTTTGCCTGGCAGATGTAGGCAGCATGACCTGAGTCACTTCTTGATAGCGTAGAGGATGGACCCATTAGAGTCAAGTCATATTGAGCCCAGCAGCAACTATTCCATATCTCCACTTTAAATGAAGAGATTGTTAGTCTTTCTGATTCTATTGTTTTCCTCTTCTTTTCACTGTTCATTGAAGAATGCCTTCTAATCTTTCCTTATATTTCTCTGGAATTCTGTATTCAATTGGGTATATCTTTCCCTTTCTCCCTTGCTTTTTGTTTCTCTTCTTTCATCTACTATGTGTAAAGCCTCCTCAGGCAACCACTTTGCCTTCTTACATTCCTTTTTCTTTGGGATAGTTTTGGAAACTGCCTCCTGTATAATGTTATGATCCTCTGTTCATAGTTCTTAAGGCACTCTGTTTATTTGAGCCCAGCAGCAACTATTCCATATCTCCACTTTAAATGAAGAGATTGTTAGTCTTTCTGATTCTATTGTTTTCCTCTTCTTTTCACTGTTCATTGAAGAATGCCTTCTAATCTTTCCTTATATTTCTCTGGAATTCTGTATTCAATTGGGTATATCTTTCCCTTTCTCCCTTGCTTTTTGTTTCTCTTCTTTCATCTACTATGTGTAAAGCCTCCTCAGGCAACCACTTTGCCTTCTTACATTCCTTTTTCTTTGGGATAGTTTTGGAAACTGCCTCCTGTATAATGTTATGATCCTCTGTTCATAGTTCTTAAGGCACTCTGTTTACCAGATCTAATCTCTTGAATCTATTAGTCTCCTCCACTGTATAATCATAAGGGATCTTATTTTGTTCAGGTCAGTTCAGTTGCTCAGTCATATCTGACTCTTTGCAACCTCGTGAAACGCAGCATGTCAGGTCTCCCTGTCCATCACCAACTCTCAGAGTCCACCCAAACCCATGTCCATTGTGTCGGTGATCCCATCCAACAATCTCATCCTCTGTCATCCCCTTCTCCTGCTGCCCCCAACCCTCCCAGCATCAGTGTCTTTTCCAATGAGTCAACTCTTCATATGAGGTGGACAAAGTATTAGAGTTTCAGCTTCAGCATCAGTCCTTCCAGTAAAAACCCAAGACTGATCTCCTGTAGGATGGACTGGTTAGATCTCCTTGCAATTCAAGGGACTCTCAAGAGTCTTCTCCAACAACACAGTCAAAAGCATCAATTGTTCGGTGCTCAGCTTTCTTCACAGTCCAGCTCTCACATCCATACTTACCATTGGAAAAACCATAGCCTTGATTAGATGGACATTTGCTGGCAAAGTAATGTCTCTGCTTTTGAATATGCTATCTAGGTTGGTCATAACTTTCCTTCCAAGGAGTAAGTGTCTTTTAATTTCATGGCTGCAATCACCATCTGCAGTGATGTTGGAGCCCCAAAAAATAAAGTTTGACACTTTCCACTGTTTCCCCATCTATTTCTCATGAAATGATGGGACCAGATGCCATGATCTTCGTTTTCTGAATGTTGAGCTTTAAGCCAACTTTTTCACTCTCCTCTTTCACTTTCATCAAGAGGCCTTTTAGTTCCTGTTCACTTTCTGCCATAATGGTGAT
>SJXQ01006338.1:449676-494828 GCA_006408695.1 Aepyceros melampus | reverse complement strand
ACCCCATGGACTGCAATCCACCAGGCTCTTCCATCCATGGAATTTTCTAGGCAAGAGTACTGCTGTGGGTTGCCATTGCTTCTCCTTATTATGATCCTAGATATAGGCAAATATTGGGAAGATACTGAAGGACTTCTATGTATATAATTCTATTATCAATCAATTCAGTATCTATCAGCTTAAATAGCATTGTTCTAATTCTGCCTATTATAGTTAAAATATGATGTGCTTAAAATTAACATGAGTTGGACTGTGAAGAAGGCTGAGCACCAAAGAATTGATGCTTTTGAACTGTGGTGTTGAAGAAGACTCTTGAGAGTCCCTTGGACTGCAAGGAGATCCAACCAGTCCATTCTGAAGGAGATCAGCCCTGGGATTTGTTTGCAAATAGGCAAATATTGGGAAGATACTGAAGGACTTCTATGTATATAATTCTATTATCAATCAATTCAGTATCTATCAGCTTAAATAGCATTGTTCTAATTCTGCCTATTATAGTTAAAATATGATGTGCTTAAAATTAACATGAGTTGGACTGTGAAGAAGGCTGAGCACCAAAGAATTGATGCTTTTGAACTGTGGTGTTGAAGAAGACTCTTGAGAGTCCCTTGGACTGCAAGGAGATCCAACCAGTCCATTCTGAAGGAGATCAGCCCTGGGATTTGTTTGCAAGGAACGATTCTAAATTGAAACTCCAGTACTTTGGCTACCTCATGCAAAGAATTGACTCATTGGAAAAGATTGATACTGGGAGGGATTGGGGCCAGGAAAAGAAGGGGACAACAGAGGATGAGATGGCTGGATGGCATCACTGACTCGATGGACGTGAGTCTGAGTGAACTCCGAGAGTTGGTGATGGACAGGAAGGCTTGGCGTGCTGCGATTCATGGGGTCGCAAAGAGTCGGACATGACTGAGCGAATGAACTGAACTGAACTGAACTGAATGCCTTTCAAGGCACCTTATATTTAAACTTACCATCATAGTGGGAAAATTTTAATGTATATTTAAGAAGCAACGGGGAAGAAGTAAATATATGTTTCTTATAACTGACTTTGTCAGTTTAAAAGAAGTGTATAATATGCGAGTTGGGAGTTAAGTTATATTTGGGGCTAAATGAGGACTGTAGCCTGGGAGGCAGTACCTCAGATAGCTCTGAGAGACTGCTCCAAAGAAGCAGTGGGAAGGTCACTGTATATGTGATTTTGGTGAAGGTAGAATACATCAAACATATTTTTCCAGAAGTTTTCTGCTGTTTTGGTGAAACCTTCTGCTAGTCACAAGGAACAGTCATCACTGTGAAGGATTTTAGTGCTTTTCTAGATATGAGGAAATACAAGAATTGGGCTCATAAAGTCAGCTCCCAAGAATATCTAACTATCTGAAGACCTGCACTATCAGTCTCCCCCTCAACACAGAGAGCCTCATTTCTGCTCTCCATCCTGATCTTGTTTCATGGATGCTGAAGGTCAGCAGCTGCAGAGGCACATGATTCAGTCCCTGTAGAGGTAGATGGTAAGTCACCATTGTTATTGCTCATTTACTCATCTGTGTCCGGCTCTTTGCAAGCCCTTGGACTGCAGCACTCTAGCCTTCCCTGCCTTTCACTGTTTCCCAGAGTTTGCTCAAACTCATGTCCATCGAGTTGGTGATGCCATCCAATCATCTCATCCTCTGCTGCCCCTTTCCCTCTTGCCCTCAATCTTTCCCAGCATCAGGGTCTTTTCCAATGAGTTGTCTCTTTACATCAGATGGCCAAATTATAGAGCTTCAGCTTCACCATCAGTCCTTCCAGTGAAAACTCAAGACTGATCTCCTTTAGGATGGACTGTTTGGATCTCCTTGCAGTCCAAGGGACTTTCAAGAGTCTTCTCCAACATCACAGTTCAAATGCATCAATTCTTCAGCCCTCAGCCTTCTTTATGCTCCAATTTTCACATCAATACATGATTACTAGATAAACCATAGCTTTGACTATACAGCTCTTTGTTGCTAAAGTGATGTCTCTGCTTTAAAATATGCTGTCTAAGTTTGTCATAGCTTTTCTTCCAAGGAGCAAACAACTTTTAATTTCATGGCCTCAGTCACCATCTGCAGTGATTTTGGACCCTCCAAAAATAAAGTCTGACACTGTTTCCACTGTTTCCCCATCTATTTTCCATGAAGTGATGGGACCAGATGCCATGATCTTAGTTTTCTGAATGCTAAGTTTTAAGTCAGCTTTTTCATTCTCCTCTTTCACCTTCATCAAGAGGCTCTTTACTTCCTCTTTGCTTTCTGCCATTAAGGTAGTGTCATCTGCATATCTGAAATTATTGATATTTCTATTGGCAATCTTGATTCCTGCTTGACCTTCCTCCATTCTGGCATAGGGACTTCCCTGGTGGCTCAGAAGGTAAAGTGTCTGTCTACAATGCAGGAGACCAGGGTTCAGTCCCTGGTTTGGGAAGATCCCCTGGAGAAGGAAATGGCAATCCACTCCGTACTATTGCCTGGAAAATCCCATGGACAGAGGAGCCTGGTAGGCTACAGTCCATGGGGTTGCAAAGAGTCGGACATGACTGAGCAACTTCACTTTCACTTATTATGCATATAAGTTAAATAAGTAGAGTGACAATGTACAGTCTTAACAAACTCCTTTCCCAATTTGGAGCCAGTGAGTTTTCCAGTTCTAACTATTGCTTCTTGTCCTGCATTCAGGTTTCTCAGAAAGGTGATCTGGTGCCCATATCTTTAAGACATTTCCACAGTTTATTGTGATCCACACAGTCAAAGGCTATAGCATAGTCAATGAATCAGAAGTAGATATTTTTCTGGAATTCCCTTGCTTTTTCTATGATCCAACGGAAGTTGGCAATTTGATCTCTGGTTCCTCTGCCTTTTCTAAATCCAGTTTGTGCATCTGCAAGCTCTCAATTCATGTACTGTTAAATGCTATCTTAAAACATTTTGAGCATTACCTTGCTAGCTTGTGAAATGAGTGAAATTGTGTGGTAGTTCAATATTCTTCTGCATTGCCCTTCTTTGAGATTAGAGTGGAAACTGACTTTTTCCAGTCCTGTGGCCACTGCTGAGTTTTCCAAATTTGTTGGCATATTGAGTGCAATATTTTAACACCATCATCTTTTTGGATTTGAAATAGTTCAGCTAGAATTCCATAACCTTCACTAGCTTTGTTTATAGTGATGCTTCCTAAGGACCACTTGACTTCACACTCTGAGATGTCTGGCTCTATGTGAGTGATCACACTATTGTGGTTATCATGATCATTAAGACCTTTTTTATATAGCTCTTCTGTGTATTCTTGCTATCTCTTCTTAATATCTTCTGCTCCTTTTAGGCCCATACTATTTCTGTCTTTTATTGTGCCCGTATTTGCCTGTAATGTTCCCTTGGTATCTTTAATTTTCCAGAAGAAAGTTTTAGTATTTTACATTCTATTGCTTTCCTGTATTTGCATTGTTCACCTAAGAAAAAAAAAATTTTTTTAATGTCTCCTTGCTATATTTGGACCTCTGCATTCAGATGGGTATATCCTTTCTTTTGTCCATTGTCTTTCAATTCTCTTCAAGTGGCCATGGCAAATGCCAATTTGTAGTTGACAAAGTATAAACATGAATTGGATTAAACAAATCCTCTTAGGTTTAATAGCCTAGTTAAAGATCTGCTGATTAACAGACTCCTCTACAGGGGTTTCTTACATATTCACATGCTGTGTCTAATCCTGAAATCCTGACTCGGCATGACTGGAGCAGATCCTGACATTCTCTAGTTTGAAACAACTTGAATATGGTCCTGAGTATCAGTCAGATTTATGGTCCTTGTCTAATATTTACACACAAAATTTGACTATTTACATATATTTATGCAAGCATATTTTCATAGGAATAAAAAGAAGAAAGAAAGGAATGCCAAAATCGTTATTATGAATACTTATCACAAGCCTTTCTGTTGTTTAAGTGAAGAAGCAATACTCTCCAGATCTGATTATCACTGTAGACAATAGTACTAAAGATTTAGTTTCTGATTGTGCAATATTACCTTTTTATTTATTTGCATTATTTTTCTAGTGCCTTTGCTTCAAGCTAAAAAATGGTGAAAACATATCTAGAGGCTTCAAGTTAAAATTTTAATTATGGCTTACATTATTTATACTCAGCTAAATTATTTTAATAATATTTTTAAACAAATTTCACAATATTGGCACATTCTAAGAACTGCTCACTCAGTAAGCACACATATTTTATTTCAGAAATATATATAGCAGTTTTTGTTTTCTTTAGAAAACTAGTGTGACAGAAATAATACAAATAGCACAGCCTATTCTTTTGCAGTGCTATTGTGCACCATTTTGGGGGCCTTTTCACTGCTGATTTTTAGAACAATCTTCCATTCTGTACCAAGTGTAGCTAAATAATGGGAAAATATTTTTTTGAGAAAGTGGGAGAATGATTCCTGGAGGGAATCACTGCCAATAAGAGAACAAAAATAATGACTTTCAATCTGTAAATGCCTTTCATAATTGATCCAATTATTCCCCAGCTAAATTTAGTACATGTTAATACGGTAGGACAATTTTATTGTAGAACTGTGTATTGACACTTTGGTGTTTGTCAGTTCTTCAGGGTGATCATCGATATAAACAAGGGACGTGAAGACAAGCTTCCTGCCTTTGCGTTAATGAGCACAGAAACATTCACATACTCCCACAAGACTGGCTGGGCTGGCATTAGGAACAGACAATGTGGTGCTTACATGACATGATTTCTGGAAAGCCCAAAAGCTTATTTTCTTTTTTTCTTCCTCTTGGCTTCCTAGAGTCAGTGTCCTGTAGTGTCTGTGTATGCAGATGCTGAGGAAACTGGAATCAAATTCTAGTGTTGACATTCACTGTGGAAAGAATCTTGAACGAATTGCTTAATTCCCCTGCTTTAAACACTGCACCAGAGTTTCCTCGTATGTGAATTATATCTACTTGAAAATGTAAATATCTATAGAGATAGAGTAGGGTAATTAAACAATTTAGAAATCCCACTGGGGGGTTAAAGACAGAAAATAAATTTTAAGGGAGTTTGGGAGATTGTTGTAAGCTGATGACCACTCCAGAAAAGAATCCAGTAAAACCTAGCAACCACCTAAAGTACAAGACAATAGATATGGGGTCTGAATCTTGTTACATGAAGTCAGAGAGTTAATGGTCCTTGAAGTAAGCAAGACAGGAATATAGGTGAAAAAGTTAGAAAGGGGACATTACAGTGAAACCAGAGATGAATTACCATTCTTAGTGTATGTCAACATCCTTTTGCTAATATACATATGACTCAAATAGTGCCATATATAGTGCCGGGAGCTCAACTTGGTGTTCTGTGACAATCCGGAGGGGTAAGATGAGATGGGAGTTATGGGGGAGATTCAAGAGGGAGTGGACATCTGTAAACTTATGGCTGATTCACATTGTTGTATGTCAGGAATCAGGACAACATTGTGAATCAACTATCCTCCAATCTAAAATAAATAAATAGATAGAGCCATGACTGTCCTGGTTAGACACACAGGGTCAAAAGAGGAACTAATGATGTAAGCCTTAATGTCTGCTCCAAAATGAGGAAGAAGGTGGTCTCCTCCCCTCCCAGTTTTTGGACTGGAATGGGTGAATTTAACTCAGATAACCATTATATCTACTACTGTGGGCAGGAATTCCTTAGAAGAAATGGAGTAGCCATCATGGTCAACAAAAGAATCCAAAATGCAGTACTTGGATGCAAACTCAAAAACGACAGAATTATCTCCATTCATTTCCAAGGCAAACCATTCAATATCATAGTAACCCAAGCTTATGCCCCAACCAGTAATGCTGAAGAAACTGAAGTTGAAAGGTGCTATGAAGACCTACAAAACCTTTTAGAACCAACTCCCAGAAAAGATGTCCTTTTCATTATAGGGGACTAGAATGCAAAAGTAGGAAGCCAAGAAACACCTGGAGTAACAGGCAAATTTGGTCTTGGATTATGGAATGAAACAAGGCAAAGGCTAATAGAGTTTTGCCAAGAGAACGCACTGGTCATAGCAAACACCCTCTTCCAAGAACACAAGAAAAGACTCTACACATGGACATCACCAGATGGTCAACACTGAAATCAGATTGATTATATTCTTTGCAGCCAAAGATGGAGAAGCTCTATACAGTCACCAGAAACAAGACCAGGAGCTGACTGTGGCTCAGATCATGAACTCCTTATTGCCAAATTTAGATTTAAGTTAAAGTAAGTAGGGAAAAACCACTAGACCATTCATGTATGACCTAAATCAAATCCCTTATGATTATACAGTGTAACAGAAATAGATTTAAGGCACTAGATCTGATAGACAGAGTGCCTGATAAACTATGGATGGATGTTTGTGACATTGTACAGGAGACAGGGATCAAGACCATCTCCATGGAAAAGAAATGCAAAAAATAAAACAAAATGGCTGTCTGAGGAGGCCTTGCAAATAGCTGTGAAAACAAGAGAAGTGAAAAGCAAAGGAGAAAAGTAAAGATATGAGCATCTGAATGCAGAGTTCCAAAGATAGCAAGGAGAGATAAGAAAGCCTTCCTCAGCAATCAATGCAAAGAAATAGAGGAAAAGAACAGAATGGGAAAGACTAAAGATCTCTTCAAGAAAATTAGAAATATCAAGGGAATATTTCATGCAAAGATGAGCTCAGTAAAGGACAGAAATGGTATGGACCTAACAGAAGCAGAAGATATTTAGAAGAAGTGGCAAGAATACACAGAAGAACTGAACAAAAAAGATCTTCATGACCCAGATAATCATGATGGTGTGAGCACTCACCTAGAGCCAGACATCCTGGAATGTGAAGTCAAGTGGGCTTGAGAAAGCATCACTATGAACAAAGCTAGTAGAGCTGATGGAATTCCCATTGAGCTATTTCAACTCGTGAAAGATAATGCCATGAAAGTGCAACACTCAATATGCCACTGTTTCCAATTTGGAAAACTCAGAAGTGTCCACAGGACTGGAAAAGGTCAGTATTCATTCCAATACCAAAGAAAAGCAATGCCAAAGAATGCTCAAACTACCACACAGTTGCACTCATCTCACATGCTATTAAAGTAATGCTCAAAATTCTCCAAGCCAGGCTTCAGCAGTATGTGAACCATGAACTTTTAGATGTTCAAGCTGGTTTCAGAAAAGGCAGTGAAGTCGCTCAGTCGTGTCCGACTCTTTGCAACCCCATGGACTAATGTAGCCTACCAGGCTCCTCTGTCCATGGGATTTTCCAGGCAATAGTACTGGAGTGGATTGCCATTTCCTTCTCCAGGGGATCTTCCCTACCAAGGGATTGAACCCAGGTCTCCCGCATTTTAGACAGACACTTAACCGTCTGAGCCACATGCAGGATTAGAAAAGGCAAAGGAACCAGAAATCCAATTGCCAACATCCACTGGATCATTGAAAAAGCAAGAGAGTTCCAGAAATACATTTATTCCTGCTTTCTTGACTATGCCAAACCCTTTGGCTGTTTGGATCACAGTAAACTGTGGAAAATTCTGAAAGAGGGAATACCAGACCAGCTGACCTGCCTCGAAGTTCCAAAGAATAGCAAGGAGAGATAAGAAAGCCTTCCTCAGCAATCAATGCAAAGAAATAGAGGAAAAGAACAGAATGGGAAAGACTAAAGATCTCTTCAAGAAAATTAGAAATATCAAGGGAATATTTCTGCAAAGATGAGCTCAGTAAAGGACAGAAATGGTATGGACCTAACAGAAGCAGAAGATATTTAGAAGAAGTGGCAAGAATACACAGAAGAACTGAACAAAAAAGATCTTCATGACCCAGATAATCATGATGGTGTGAGCACTCACCTAGAGCCAGACATCCTGGAATGTGAAGTCAAGTGGGCTTTAGAAAGCATCACTATGAACAAAGCTAGTAGAGCTGATGGAATTCCCATTGAGCTATTTCAACTCGTGAAAGATAATGCCATGAAAGTGCAACACTCAATATGCCACTGTTTCCAATTTGGAAAACTCAGAAGTGTCCACAGGACTGGAAAAGGTCAGTATTCATTCCAATACCAAAGAAAAGCAATGCCAAAGAATGCTCAAACTACCACACAGTTGCACTCATCTCACATGCTATTAAAGTAATGCTCAAAATTCTCCAAGCCAGGCTTCAGCAGTATGTGAACCATGAACTTTTAGATGTTCAAGCTGGTTTCAGAAAAGGCAGTGAAGTCGCTCAGTCGTGTCCGACTCTTTGCAACCCCATGGACTAATGTAGCCTACCAGGCTCCTCTGTCCATGGGATTTTCCAGGCAATAGTACTGGAGTGGATTGCCATTTCCTTCTCCAGGGGATCTTCCCTACCAAGGGATTGAACCCAGGTCTCCCGCATTTTAGACAGACACTTAACCGTCTGAGCCACATGCAGGATTAGAAAAGGCAGAGGAACCAGAAATCCAATTGCCAACATCCACTGGATCATTGAAAAAGCAAGAGAGTTCCAGAAATACATTTATTCCTGCTTTCTTGACTATGCCAAACCCTTTGGCTGTTTGGATCACAGTAAACTGTGGAAAATTCTGAAAGGGGGAATACCAGACCAGCTGACCTGCCTCGTGAGAAACCTGTATGCAGGTCAGGAAGCAACAGTTAGAACCGGACATGGAACAACAGACTGGTTCCAAATAGGAAAAGGAATACATCAAGGCTGTATATTGTCACCCTGCTTGTTTAACTTTATGCAGAGTACATCATGAGAAACATTGGGCTGGAAGAAGCACAGGCTGGAATCAAGATTGCTGGGAGAAATATCAATAACCTCAAATGTACAGATGACACCACCCTTGGGGCAGAAAGTGAAGAGGAACAAAGAGCCTCTTGATGAAAGTGAAAGAGGAGAATGAAAAAGTTGGCCTAAAGCTCAACATTCAGAAAATGAAGATCATGGCATCTGGTCCCATTACTTCATGGGAAATAGATGGGGAAACAGTGGAAACAGTGTCAGATTTTATTTTTGGGGGGCTCCAAAATCACTGCAGATTGTGATTTCAGCCATAAAATTAAAAGATGCTTACTCCTTGGAAGGAAAGTTATGGCCAACCTAGATAGCATATTAAAAAGCAGAGACATTGCTTTGCCAACAAAAGTCCATCTAGTCAAGACCGGTTTTTCCAGTGGTCATGTACGGATGTGACAATTGGACTGTTAAGAAATTTGAGAGTCAAAGAATTAATGGTTTTGAACTGTGGTGGTAAAGAAGACTCTTGAGAATCCCTTGGCGTGCAAGGAGATCCAACCAGTCCATTCTAAAGGAGATCAGTCCTGCGTATTCATTAGAACGACTGATGCTAAAGCTGAAACTCCAATACTTTGGCCACCTCATGTGAAGAGATGACTCATTGGAAAAGACCTTGATGCTGGGAGGGATTGGGGACAGTAGGAGAAGGGGACGACAGAGGATGAGATGGCTGCATGGCATCACCGACTTGATGGACATGAATTTGAGTAAACTCCAACGTTGGTGATGCACAGGGAGGCCTGGCATGCTGTGATTCATGGGATCGCAAAGGGTCGAACGCGACCGATCGACTGAACTGAACTGAACTGAGCCCTCTTTGTTCTCAGGGTTGCACTCCCTTTCCTGCCTCTTGTATCTCTCACAAGCTTCCTAGTCTAATAACCTCACTCTTTGCCTGTTGCTTTGCCTTGCACTGAATTCTTTCTGCATTGAGACAAAGAATCTGTGTGTCAGAAAGTCCTAGACCAGGTGGGTAGTTTTAATCAAAACGTAGTGGGTTAGAGTCCTCTCCTAAGTCAGGGATCATGGAATCAATTCCCAATAAGAGATGTAGCTGGGTTCCCGTCCCGTTTAAGGAGAGTATGGTTTCTGTACCTCCCTCCTAGAAGTATTATGAGGATGACAGGAATCAACACAGCTAATTCACTATTTGAAACAACACAGGTTATATGAAGAGTTCAATAAGGATGCTTGGGACTGATGCACGGGGATAATCCAGAGAGATGGCGTGGGGCGGGAGTGGGGAGGTGGGGGTCGGGATTGGGAGTTCATGTACACTCGTGGCTGATTCATGTCAATGTATAGCAAAACGAATACAGTATTGTAAAGCAAAACAAACTAAAAAATAAAAATAAATTTTAAAAAAAGTCAGTTCTCATTTTTTCCCTCTCAACTTTTGCTACTTGTTGACTGATCCCTGGTTTAAATTTCCCATCTATTCAGGTAACAATGCACCATACTAGGGTTGGCATGCTAAAACTTGTCAGTCATTTACACCTTCACAGAAATACATATATAAAATATTTCCTGCATTTAGTTTTTGAGGAGGGGTTGAGGACAGAGAATAAAATTGTGAGGCAACCATTTGCAAGATGAATTCATGGGTGTCAGCAAAGAACAAGAAATGAAGAGGCCACAGATATCAAGGAAACCTGAAGCCCATATGACGTTTGCTCTGGGCCAGTGTCTGCACTTTATTATAAAAAGTCATGATATAGACCCATGGTTACTGCACTCGTGTGTCAGTGGCATGGGCAGCAGTGCTGGCTTTCTCAGTGAATGGCTGTTCCCAAGAGGTCAGATTCAAGACCTGATTCTCCAGTTCCATGTACTGAGAACTTAGTTACAGCTGCACTGAAAGAGTAGAGACCCACGGACCAACTGCTGCTTTTTCTTTTGCTGAGCCTTGTGACTAGAAGCAAAGATATTTGATTTTAGGCATCTGATATTTCCTCACTGACTCTTACAGAAAAACTGGGTCTTAAATCAAAGAAAATTAGTAGATACCTAAGATTTAACCAATAAGATTTTTTTTTTACATAAAATTGCCTTAGCAGAAATATTCTTCTATTTCCACAAATTCATCCAAGATATTAGTCAAAGTCCAAGATATTAAATGTGCAGGTGGTATTTTATATCTTGAAAAAGTTGCCATTTATTTACTTGTTTGAGAAAGTCTACTTTTTTTTTTAGGGTGAAGGAGAAGGGGGTGATAAAGGATGGGATGTTTGGATGGTATCATTGACTCAATGATACATGAGTTTGAGGAAACTCCAGGAGTTGGTGATGAACAGGGAAGCCTGGCATGCTGCAGTCCATGGGGTCACAAAGAACTGAACATGACTGAGTGACTGAACAACAACAACAATGTTTTTAGAAGATAATATACAGGACATGACATTTTTTTATACTAGTTATTTTTTTCGTATCTATACAAGATTCAGCAGTTGGCTTATTTTAAAACCCACAGCACTTACCAGTTACTTGAAAATACAAAATTTAGCAATTTTTCATCTGATTTAAATAGTCATTTTTTTGTGTATATGGAGTTTGGAAGATAGATAATAACTCCTTTTACTTTCTCTAATTTTTTGATACAGTTGAGGGATAAATACAGGTTTTATTAAGTCCTTACATTTTAAAAACAGCAAAAATCCTGACCTAGAGAACATTTGTGGTCAAATTGGCTTTTCTTCTAAACTAAACTGCTCTTTGCTGAGATATGGTTTGTCATGGCTTTCTTTTTTCTCCACCTCTGAGCAAGAAGCATTACAAGTTTTTGTTGCTTTGTTATAGACTCTGTTTTCAAGCATATTAGCACAGCTATGAGCTTTGGAAGACAACAGTTTTCTCTCTTCTGGCTGGATAGCAGATTTGTTTCCTGGCCAAGATAATAAACAGAACATCTCCCACAGGACAGGGACTGGTCAGATGTGATAGCAGCCCTCCTATAATCTGGGGGTTTCCTCAGCATGATGCACACCCATCTCATGAGAAGCTTCCACTTGGTTTTTTTGCATCACCTCCACAGCACTTGACACTGATGCAAACAGGGAACTGATGTTACTTGCTGTCAACAGTGGTTTCCCATCTTCAGGCAGCATCTATGAAACTGGCAGGGTTAGGTTGCACAGTGCCTGATTTGATGGTATTATACTGAGTCCAAGCTCCTACTGATCTAGGCACAACAGGACAATTAATCAAGAGAAGAGCCGTGGGACAAGGAATAGCCACTTTAATAGGAAAGCCAGCAGGCCAATAAGATCGCAGACTACTGTCTCAAAGAACCCTATGGTCCAGGTTGGGGTGTTAGGTGCTCTATGGAGTAAGGAGAGGGAGGGAAGGAGGTAAGGTAAAACAGGCAATAAGTTTTGCAAACATTTTCTGGTAAGCCAGACTCCTAAGAGGATATGTTACTTTCTTCTTTCCTGAAGCCATTTACAGGTGGGCATGGTCAGGATATTTCCTGTGAACTAGACAAAGTTTAACTCCAGATTTGAAAGTCTGGGTTCCAAGAGATGGGCTATTATGTACACTTTAAGCTGTAGGCAACATCCCTTTAGTGAGTAACTTATAGCAAAAGCAATAGAACACAAAGTTTAAAGTAAAATAAACAGATCTAATAATGAGTCAAATTTGTTCTGTATTAGTTCATGGGGGGGGGGGGGAAGACTTTTATTAATCTACATACTTCCAAGTTTACTTTCCTGAAACTTGGATGAAAATTTCCTTCAATGTTTATCTCTGAATCTTTGTTTTCTGCCTTGAAAAGTGCTAGGACTGAAAAATAATCATCAGGGTATCTGTGTGAGAAAATCAGGCAAGCAATGCATGGAAAACATAACCTTTCAAAATATGATCTTGCCACATATTTTGTGACATACACTTTCTGTACGAAATCATATAGTTGTATGTCTCCCTCCCTAGATTCCTTCAGAGCACCATTTCTTGTTTCACAAAAAGCTCACACATCTTTGCAGATTCCTTTACCACTTTCTTTTTCCTTTCTTTCTTTCTTTCTTTTTTTTTCTTGCAATCCTTTGTAGAATCATGATTCTAATGCCAGACTTGTGTGAAATACCAAACTGGAGTTTGTGGAGCATGGCTCCTGAAGTGGTTAATCAGATGAAGGAAGCTAAGCCACTTGTGGGGTGAATCTTGTCCCACTAGAAATGTAATACTAAACAGTGAAAATGAATAAGTCAACTTCTTTCCCTTCCTTCAAGGTGTGGATCTTTCTGTAGCCCTTCTAGCAAAGTGCCTTGTACTGCTGAACACAAGTTATGAGCCACCTCTATGCCAATAAAGTAGCTTGTGAAGAGTTAGCCTGTGTTGTAAAACATCTCTTCTTGATTTGTATATTTCCTGGCTTCACTTCCTTTTCCCTTCACTTTTACTGACTTTGGCTTGTAATTCACAAATAAAGAATTAACCTTTTAATTCATTCTTAGGCACATTCTTGTAGAGAACTCTAAGACACCAAATATGCTTCCCAATATAATTAACCCTACTAGAACATTTAGACTCTTGGAAGGCCAGATACAAAAATATAAGCATCAGAGAGAGAGAAGAGCTCCTACTTATGTCAAAGTGCATTAATAACCAGGATCTATGCTCTCTTTTCATATCTAAAGACCCTTTGTTTACTTGTTAAAGTGAGAATGCCTCTTCCCTTGAGGTAAGGCAAAACTAAACCTTTCTCAAAAAGTATAATATTTCTCAATGACCACAAGATATGATGATTAAAATTGCAAACTAAGATAGTATATCCAAAAAATATTACATGGAATAGCCATGATTTTGAAGACAAAATTGTTGCTGGAAAAGAGAAGAGTCAGAAACACTTGGCGTGTTCCTCAGAGTTTCTATTTAATTTGAGGCATTTATTTTCAGCATTCATATAGGAAAATATATTTCAAACAAACATATTGGTGTATTTTGGAGAAAAGTGGCAACATAAGGGGATGTTTTTTTCCAAAATACTAACAAGCATGGTATGCTTTTCTGTTTCATTGAAATATATGAAGCCAGACAAAAAAATTACTTGTTCTCTGTAATCTCGTGTTAGGTAACTCAAGGGTAAATTAACATGGGATTTTTATTATGCTGCCTTGACAATTGTATATGTTTAATGGAGATAATAGCCAAGTTTATGATTTTACCATAAAGATACAAATATTTCCTTTGGCTTCATATGAGAAATTAAGTTTTTTAACCTAATGCACAAGTCTCTTTATGACCCAATGGCTACTCACATCTCTGGTGCCCTCCCACCCACACTCTTTACTTTCGCCCAGTCCTTTTTGCTCCTACATTTTTCCAAAGGAAAAATGGAGTGTGAGATGGTCCTGTCGAAGGTCTCAGGTGAGTCCTAGGATGGGCCACTAAGTGAAGGTTCTTTTACCACTTTCCTGCTTCAAGCAGGAAAGAATTTAAGAGCCATAGTAAACTGAAAGTAGGTTTATTCAGGGAAAGACACATTCCATAGAGTGTGGCCCATCTCAGAATGTAAGAGGTGGCCCCAGAGCCTTCCCGCCTCTGGGTGGTCTCAAAATGAGAACAGTCCTGAGGTGTGAGGGTGGTTAGTTTTCATGGGCTGGGTAAGTTTACAGGCTAACATGTGGGAAGGATATGCTAATTATCTTGGAGAAGACGCATCGCCCGGTTTTTGGCCTTGCGTGGTTGACCTTGGAACAGTCATGACGCTGGTGGGTATAATGCTAACATATTACAGTGAACATATCATGAGACTCAAGGTCTACTGGAAGTCAAATCTGCCGTCTTGGACCCAGCATGTTCTAACCAGTTTTTGTGGTATCTCATTCTTCTGAACGGTTGTGTCCTGTCCCCTTCCTTCCTGTCTCACTATGGTCCACTCAAATGCTCTGTTGATCTCTAATTCTTTTTTTGAAATGAATTTTCCTGTCTGTATTCCTAACTATCTGCTTGTTGTTGTTTAGATGTTAAGTCATGTCCGACTTTTTGAGATCCCAAGGACTGTAACCCGCCAGGCTCCTCTCTCCATGGGATTTCCCAGGCAGTAATACTGAAGTGGGTTACCATTTCTTTCTCAGAGGGTCTCCCTGACTTAGGGATCAAACCTGAATCTCCTGCTTGGCAGGTGAATTCTTTACCTGCACATTCTTTAAGTTTCAGCTTTAAGAGAGTCATCTACAGAAAACCTCTACTGACCTCTCTGACTTTCTGCTGTGTAGTTTGAGTCTTCCGAGATGCTTCTGTTCCAGAGTGTGTGATAGTTTACAGTTAGTGCTTGTTTCAAGCAGCAAAGTCATGAACATGAAAGAGTTTAGACACTGCCATTTCCAAATTATCTAGGCAAGAGCAGTTCTGTGTGCTCCATAGTACAGATTTAGCAGAGGCACCTCTCAGTGGCTAGAGGGTAGTGGAGACCTGGAGGTGATGAAGCTGGTAGAAGTTAGCTTCTCCTCACTGCCTGTTACCCCCACACCCCCAAGCTACCATGGGTGCCACCCCCACATCCCTCACCAGTAGAAATTCAGGGTTCAATATTGGCAGAAAAGAACAGGACAGATCAAAAAGAAAAGTAAATATGAAAGTCATTCAACAATAAGAACAGTTCAAGTCATCTTACAATATTGGTGGAAAATAAAGAGATTCAACTAGAGAAAATGATTTGGACACTTGAGTTTCAGGAAAACGGAAGGTAGAGGTCCTGACAAGAGTTTCCAGAGACAATGCAGTTTTAGAGAATTAAAATGAAGAATTTAAGAAAACTGTTGATATCAGTTATGGATTATAATCCCTCTGTGTCTTTCAAAATTCCCCAGAATCTTTTTTCAAATTAAAAATTTTTCTCTAAAGCAATATATGAAACTAATTTAAAAATACACAGAGATGAAGAGCAACAATCCTTTGTTGTTGTTCAGCTGCTAAGTTGTGTCTAACTCTGTGACCCCCATGGACTACAGCATGCCAGGCTTTCCTGTCTTCATTATCTCCTAGAGTTTGCTCAGACTCATGTTCATTGAGTCAATGATACCATCCAACCATCTTATCTTCTGACACTCCCTTCTCCTCCTGCCCTCAATCTTTCTCCCAGTAGTCTTACTGATTTGTTTTATTTCTTCTGCTAATCTTCAAACATGTAACTGCTAATTGCTAAGTCACTTCAGTCGTGTCCGACTCTATGCGACCCCATAGATGGCAGCCCACCAGGCTCCCCCGTCCCTGGGATTCTCCAGGCAAGAACACTGGATTGGGTTGCCATTTCCTTCTCCAAAGCAGGAAAGTGAAAAGTGAAAGTGAAGTCACTCAGTCGTGTCCGACCCTCAGCAACCCCATGGACTGCAGCCTTCCAGGCTACTCTGTCCTTGGGATTTTCCAGGCAAGAGTACTGGAGTGGGTTGCCACTGCCTTCTCCGTCAAACATAAAAAATAGGTTAATTCAAAAAAAAAAAATAGGTTAATTCAGCTGTCTTTCGAATTATCTTTTTTCCCTAGGCTATTTAAATAATCCTCAACCTTTTTTCCTACAAATTAAAGATGCTATCTTTCTTTTTTGCAGAGTTGATGTAAAGTAGAGGCTGTGTCTTATGCCCTGGACTCATTCCTTGGCTGTCACTTGTAAAGCTTATTGTATGAGATTGAACTTGTTTCTCTGTCCTCCACCTGCCCCTCTTGCCATACACACAAAACCTTTTTTTTTTTTTTAATTAATTTTCCTGGGTGGAAAAGGCATCATCTGAGATTCACCTTTATTCTCCTATTACTAAATAAAAGTTTTATTTAAAATCAGAGAAAATAAGAAAAGCTTAAATTAAGGATTATATAATGGAGTGCTGGACTATACTCTTCAAAAAAATGACAATGTCAGGAAAACCAAACACAACCAAAGGCCTGTGCTGAATGATGTGGACTAAAGGAAGGTAACAACTTCAGGCAACACGTGCTTCTTCTTGGATCCAAGATTTTAGAAAATAAAGCAATAAAGAATATTACTTGAGCAATTAGAGAAATTTTAGCTTGAACTGAAGGTTAGGTATTTGTATTATATTAAATTACATGTTGTTATTTTTTCTGAAGTGATGGATCTAATTTTGTTATGTAGCAGAACACATTCATTTTTAAGAAATGTGAAATATTTAGTGGTGAAGTGTCATGAGGGCTGCAAGTAAGTGAATTTGAATGGCATGAAACAGTCATTTATTGATTAACTCTGAAGTAGCAAGAACCATGGAGTGTGGAGAAAAAAAAAACATATTTGTTTGATTCAATTCTGCTTCTAGAACTTTGTGCTCTGAAAGGGGTCACAAACTTTCTGAAATGATGTTGTCTGAGTTGGGAAGTGAGAAGTATAACAACACCTCTCAGGTTGCTGTGAGAGTAAGTGCAAGCTGTATGTGAAACCACTTTGTAAAAGGCAAAGGGTTCTGTGAAGCTGCTCTTTATCCTCCTTGTCTTCCTTTGCTTCCTTATTACCATCATCATTCACAATTTACTCTCGGCAAGTTTAACAAAGGTAACATCAGTCAAAGATCTAAGATGGAAGGAATGATGTGAGTAAATGAGAGAAATGTTTGTGTCCTTACAACTGTATTGTGCTGTGTGTGCTTAGTTGCTCAGTTTTCTGTTTGTGACCCCATGGATTGTAGCCCACCAGTTCTTCTGCTCCTCTGTACCTGTACAGTATGAGCCTCAGGGAAGTTCCTACAACCGTGTTAGAATGAATAAATCATATTTAGATTAATCACACCACCAAATTCTGTGACTCACACTCAGTCACTTTTATTATTATTTTATTATTTTATTATTAACATATCCCATTTTAAGTCTAATATTGGTTAATGACTTTGTATATATACAGAATGACTTTTTTCAGTTTTTTTTAAATAAAATTTGTATATAGTCAGTTTATAATATTTCAAGTTTACATCAAAATGATATATAGATATATATATATATATATACACATATACATATGTGCTTAGTCACTCAGTCGTGTCCAACTCTTTGTGACCTCATGGACTATAGCCCACCACACTCCTCTGTCCATGGGGATTCTCCAAGGCAACAGTTCTGGAGTGGGTTGCGTGCCCTCCCCCAGGAGATCTTCCCCACCCAGGCATTGGACCTGAATCTCCAGCACTTCAGGCAGAGCTTTATTGTCTGAGCCACCAGGGAAGCCCACATATACATACACATTATATATGTATTTTTCCATTATGAATTATTGCAAGATATTGGATTTAATTCCCAGTAGGTCCTTGAGTTTGTCTATTTTTTGTATAGTAATGTGTGTCTGTTAATCCTAAATTCCTAATTTATCCTTTCTCTCCTTTGGTAACTTTAAGTTTATTTTATATATCTGTGAGTGTATATCTGTTTTATCCATAAGTTCATGTGTATTATCATTTTTAGATTCTACATATACATGATATAATATGATTTATCTTTCTGCTGACTTACTTTACTTACTATGGTAATCTCTAGGTCCATCCATGTTGCTGCAAATGCCATTATTTCATTCCTTTTTATGGCTGAGTAATATCCCATTGCTTTTGCTCCTTGGTGCTATAGCATGAGATCCAATAAACCTTGCCTGAAAAAAAATTATACTTAAAGTCATAACTGAAGCATGATGGTTTTTCCCAAAATTTAATGGGATTACAAAACACTGGCAATTGTTTTCAGCTGTAAAATAAGAACTTACCTAAATTGATAAATGAAACAATCTATCCTCTAATAATAAAAGGCAAAGATAAAATAAATAAATTTTTAGGATCACCTCCAAACCTTTTTCAAAATTTTGTAAAAGTGTGCTGACTCGGCTGCTGGCTAAACCAAAGCCCCTCTGATAGGTCAGGGAGCTCTTTGGCACTTGAATTTACACTGCCAGTCATGAAACTGAGCTAAGTTCAAGCAAGACAGGCTTTTATTCAGTGGCCAGAGAATGGAGAAGGGGAGTTCATGCTCTAAAGGCATCATTTCCCTTGAGAGAGGATTGTTGGGGAATTATGAGAAAATAAGGGAAAAGGTGGAGAGTTCCAGGAACAGCTGACACATACACAGTCCCTCAGACTCCCTTGCACATGACACTATTGTGCCTAACAGAGTATATATCCTGTCTTGGGGTGAATATCTTAGTGTTGCAGTGAAGCAAAGGAAACTCTGGGACACCTGTCTCATCTGTGATGTTGTGTTCCTGTGGTCGAGTCAGAGTCAGTTGGGATGATTGACCACTGGGTATCTCTCAAAGTGCAGCTGCAAAGAGTCTCTGCCAAATACCAGGTGCTTCTGAAACAAACACAGAGATAAACATGACAAGAAACATGGTGACCATTAATGAACATTGTCCTCCACCTTGGATCTAGTCTGTTCAGTTTCATTGTGTTGTAGCCTTTGTGGCATCCTGTTGATAGAACACAGCTAGCCTATTTGGTTAAAAATAGTTTCCGCACCTGGGATCTGTGATGTATAGCTTGAGTGACAAGGTAGATTCAGGATAGTCTTTATTGAAAAGAGAAAAAAAGGCACTGGCTACATAAATTTAGAATGTACTATGATGAAGATCAACAAAACATTTTCAATGGAGTCAGAAGATGGTAGTTTGTTATTAGCTAGAATGGCAAATGAACCACAGACTGAGCTTTAGGATATCAACTGCGAGTCAAGTGTGGCCCTATGATATCCTAGGTGAATTCCCAGGTGAGCCATTTTTGTAACTTTCACAAGTGATCTGATTGACAAAGTAGGGAGTAGATTTGAATGTCAGATGGTGAAACTCTATGAGACACCACACATGCAAGGAAAGATTGTTTAGATGACCCATGACAGAGTAAAATAGTATGGAGAAAAGACCTCAGTCAGCTGCTTTCCCTCTCACTGCCCTGGAGCCTTGTGGGGTAGAAGGGAGAGGGACACATAGGCAGACACAGCTGCCTAAGACAGATGCTTTAGGAGAGCTGATACAGCACTACCTCTCTCTTGGGAATTTAAAGATTTTTGCTTTTAAACTCACCATTAAAGAACTAGATAATCCCTTATGACACACTGTATTTTAGCTCAGCAACATTTAGGCAGACAATAAACTGGGCAGTACAGACAAACTGAATAAAATACAGTTATCTATCTTGGTGACAAGACAATGGTGTACATGTAGTACAGATATAGAAAGTATTTAGATGCTAGAAGGTAGGGAATTATTAATTTATCAGATGGTGCCAGAGGTAAGTGAAGGAATCATGGATTAGGAGGTATTTGAGTACTTTTATAAGAGTAATAATTTATCCAGGTGACTTGGTAATGGTGATGATACTTTCTAGGCAAAGTAACTACAGTTAAGTTCAGTTCAGTCGCTCAGTCGTGTCTGACTCTTTGTGACTCCATGAATTGCAGTACACCAGGCCTCCCTGTCCATCACCAACTCCTGGAGTTCACTCAAACTCATGTCCATCGAATCGGTGATGCCATCCAGCCATCTCATCCTCGGTCATCCCCTTCTCCTCCTGCCCCCAATCCCTCCCAGCATCAGAGTCTTTTCCAATGAGTCAAGTCCTCTCATGAGGTGCCCAAAGTACTGGAGTTTCAGCTTTAGCATCATTCCTTCCAAAGAAATCCCAGGGCTGATCTCCTTCAGATGGACTGGTTAGATCTCCTTGCAGTCCAAGGGACTCTCAAGAGTCTTCTCCAACACCACAGTTCAAAAGCATCAATTCTTCAGTGCTCAGCTTTCTTCACAGTCCAACTCTCACATCCATACATGACCACTGGAAAAACCACAGCCTTGACTAGATGGACCTTTGTTGGCAAAGTAATGTCTCTGCTTTTCAATATGCTATATAGGTTGGTTATAACTTTCCTTCCAAGGAGTAAGCGTCTTTTAATTTCATGGCTGCAGTCACCATCTGGAGTGATTTTGGAGCCCAAAAAATAAAGTCTGACACTGTTTCCACTGTTTCCCCATCTATTTCCCCTGCAGTGATGGGACCAGATGTCATGATCTTCATCTTCTGAATGTTGAGCTTTAAGCCAACTTTTTCACTCTCCTTTCACTTTCATCAAGAGGCCTTTTAGTTCCTCTTCACTTTCTGCCATAAGGGTGGTGTCAACTGCATATCTGAGGTTATTGATATTTCTCCGGGCAATCTTGATTCCAGCTTGTGTTTCTTCCACCCTAGCATTTCTCATGATGTACTCTGCATATAAGTTAAATAAACAGGGTGAAATATACAGCCTTGATGTACTCCTTTTCCTATTTGGAACTAGTCAGTTGTTCCATGTCCAGTTCTAACTGTTGCTTCCTGACCTGCATATAGGTTTCTCAAGAGGCAGGTCAGATGGTCTGGTATTCCCATCTCTCTCAGAATTTTCCACAGTTTATTGTGCTCCACCCAGTCAAAGGCTTTGGCATAGTCAATAAAGCAGAAATAGATGTTTTTCTGGAACTCTCTTGCTTTTTCCATGATCCAGCAGATGTTGGCAGTTTGATCTCTGGTTCCTCTGCCTTTTCTAAAACCAGCTTGAACATCAGGAAGTTCACAGTTCATATATATTTATATTTATATTCACATATAGTTTTTGTTGTTGTTGTTAAGAAGCTCAGTCCTATCTGACTCTCTGCAATCTCATGGACTGCAGCACTTCAGGCTTCCCTGTCCTTCACTACCTCCCTGAGTTTTCTCAAACTCATGTTCACTGAGTCAGTGATGGCATCCAATCATCTCAACTTCTGTGCCCCCTTCTGTTCCTGCCCTCAACTTTCCCAGCATAAGGTATTTTCCATTGAGTTGGCTCTTCACATCAGGTGGCTGTAAGTATGGGAGCTTCAACTTAAGCATTAGTCCTTCCAGTGAATAGTCAGGGTTGATTTCTTTTAGGATTGACTGGTTTGATCTCCTTGCTGTCGAAGAGACTCTCAAGAGTCTTTGTCAACACCACCATTCAAAAGCATCATTCTATGGCACTCAGCCTTCTTTATGGTCCAAATCTCCCTCTGTACATGACTACTGGAAAAACTCTAGGTTTGACTAGGTGGACCTTTGTCAGCAAAGTGACGTCTCTGCTTTTTAATACTCTAACTAGTTTTGTCATAGCTTTTCTTCCAAGGAGCAAGTTTCTTTTAATTTAACAGTTGCAGTCACTGTCTGCAGTGATTTTGAAGCCTCAAAATAATGTCTGTCTCTGTTTCCATTTTCCCCTATCTATTTACCATGCATAAAGTGATGTTATGATCTTAGTTTTTGAAACTGAATTTTAAGCCATGTTTTTCACTCTTTTTTTTCACCCTCATCAAGAGGCCTTTTAGCTCCTCTTCACTTTCTGCCATTAGGGTAATGTCATCTGTGTAACTGAGGTTATTGGTATTTCTCCCTGCAATCTAGATTCCAACTTGAACTTCATCCATCCCAACATTGTGCATGGTGTACTCTGCACAGAAGGTATATAAACAGGGTGACAATATACAGCCTTGATGTACTGCTTTCTCAATTTTGAATCAGTCCTTTGTTCAATGGCCAGTTCCAACTGTTGCTTCTTGACCTGTATACAGATTTCTCCAGAGACAGGTAATGTGGTCTGTATTCCCATCTCTTTAAGAATTTTCCACAATTTCTTGTGATCCACACAGTCAAAAGCTTTAGCATAGTCAGTGAAGCAGAAGTAGATGTTTTTCTGCAATTCCCTTGCTTTATCTATGATCCAATGGATGTTGGCAATTTGACTCTGGTTCTTCTTTCTTTTCTAAATCCAGCTTGAAAATCTGGAAGTTCTCAGTTCCTGTACTGTTGAGGCCTAGCTTGAAGGATTTTGAGCATTATTTTGCTTGCATGTGAAATGAGCACAATTGTGTTGTAGTTTAAACATTCTTTCGCATGTATTGCCCTTCTTTTTAATTGGAATGAAAACTGAAATTTTCCTGTCTTATGGTCACTGCTGAGTTTTCCAAATTTACTGACATATTGAGTGCAGCACTTTAACAACATCATCTTTCAGGATTTGAAATAGCTCAGCTGGAATTCCATCACCTCCATTAGTTTTGCTTGTAGTTATGCTTCCTAATTGGAGAAGGAAATGGCAACCCACTCCAGTATTCTTGCCTGGAGAATTCCAAGGAGCCTGGCAGGCTACAGTCCATGGGGTCACAAGAGTCAGAAACAACTTAGTGACTAAACAATCAAAAACCAATGCTTCCTTTTTAAAAATTAATTAACTAATTAATTTTAATTGGAGATTAATTACTTTACAATATTGTAGTGGTTTTTGCCATACATTGCCATGAATCAGCCATGGGTGTACATGTGTTCCCCATCCTGAACCCCCTTCCCACCTCCTTCCCCATCCCATCCCTCAGGGTCATCCCAGTGCACCAGCCCTGAGCACCCTGTCTCATGCTTCAGACCTGGACTGGCGATCTGTTTCACATATGATAATGCTCACTTCACACTCCAGGATGTCTGGCTCCAGGTGAGTGACTACACCATGGTGATTTTCTGGGACATTAAGACCTTTTTTGTATAAATGTTCTGTGTATTCTTGCTACCTCTTCTTAATCTCACCTGCTTCTGTTAGGTCCTTACTGTTTCTGTCATTGTACCCATTTTTGCATGAAATGTTCCCTTTGTATCTCTAATGTTCTTGAAGAGATCGCTAGACTTTCCCATTCTATTGTTTTCCTGTATTTCTTTGCATTGGTCACTTAAAAGGCTGTCTTATTGCTCCTTGCTGTTCTCTGGAACTCTGCATTCAATTTGGTTTGTTGTTCCCTTTTTTCTTTGCCTTTCACTTCTCTTCTTTTCTCAGCAATTTGTAAGGCTTCCTCAGACAACCATTTTGCTTTTTGCATTCTTTTCTTGGGCATGCTTTTGGCCACCACCTCCTGTACAGTGTTACAAACCTTTGCCCATAGTCCTCAGGCACTCTGTCTTTCATATCTAACATATATGTAATTATATATATATATGAAATAAAAATAGAAATAGCTAGATTCAGTGGCAGAACATGAGAGTTCCCTGAAAAGACACTAATATAATAAGCTTAAAAACTTCCCCATATTTCTCCCTTGATGCCTCTCTCAGACTGACTGATGTGGAACAAAATGTGTTCCAAATGGAACACATTTTACATGATTTTATTATACCTATGAGCTAGCTTTAAAATTATTTAAAGTTCTGCTTTTGTCACTTTACTCATCATTGTTTACCATATATTTATGTGAATTAATAATTAAGGGGAGGGTCAGAGAGCTGAAAACCTGAAGCCTACCTATGAACCCACCAATAAGACATTTTTGTTAACCCTGCATTACTGTGTACTCCCCATGTCCCATGCACTGCACTGAGAACAAGGAATGCAGTGATTACTGTAAAAGACATGATCCCTGCTGCTAAGGTTTAGGAGAGTAAGTTTGAGAGAGCAAATACATAAACAGATTAATAACACTCCTGGAATTATGTTATTTTCTTGAGATAACAAAATCAATATAGTCCTTACCTGCACAAGATGTTCTTTACTAAGCTTTTTGACAGAAATGGATAAAGACATATCTGAGAAAAATTATGACTAAGATCAAATGAGTCTGATCCAGCAGAATTTTACCTCATTAAAACTAGAGAAAAATGCTGATATCAGAATCAATTTTATTCCAGAAACTCAGGGTTTGGAGAAAATGGCAGACTGTGTGTGAGTTGAAAACATAATAACACCAGAAAGCTATATCACTTGGGTCCAGACAGTCTTCTCCATTGAGAAGACTGTTATACAGCACAGAAGATGAGAACTCACTTTGTAGAAACACCTTTGCCTCCTGGGGTCAGCAGATGTTTACCATGAGGTTAGTTTGAGGACACACACCTAGCAAAGACCCCATCTGCAATGGGTTTCTAGACCTGGAATGCTGAGGGTGCAACAGAAAAAGTTATGGTGTTAGCATGGCTCTGAATTTTCTCTTGGTATTTTAGTGACTGAGACAAATAAGATTAACAATGTGCTTCATGAGTGTGTGTGTGTGTGTGTGTGTCTGTGGTGTGTATGAGAGAGAGAGAACCGGAGACAAAGAGACATGGAGAGACAGATATACAGGCATACAGACAAAGAGATATTAACAGGGACTAACCCTTAATTGTGAAACTTGAATTAAAGAACTCAGGATATATAAAAATAAGAGCTTGGGAATGACATTTTCTACAGATTAAATGAAAACAACAAATATAGTTTGTATAGCCTTAAAAGACAAATATGTCTTATTTTATATCTGAGAAAATGTAACTGAATATATAGCATCAACGAGCAAAGCATGTTTTGAATAGTAAGTAACTTGTTGCCAAATACCCTTTGTTTAAATAGAATTCTGAGTAAAAGTGAAAATCTTAAACAATTTAAGGTGACTATCATATGCTGGGAGAAATATCACTAACCTCAGATATGCAGATGACACCACCCTTATGGCAGAAAGTGAGGAGGAGCTAAAAAGCCTCTTGATGAAAGTGAAAGAAGAGAGTGAAAAAGTTGGCTTAAAGCTCAATATTCAGAAAATGAAGATCATGGCATCCGGTCCCATCACTTCATGGGAAATAAATGGGCAAACAGTGGAAACAATGTCAGACTTTATTTTTCTGGGCTCCAAAATCACTGCAGATGGTGACTGCAGCCATGAAATTAAAAGACGCTTACTCTTTGGAAGAAAAGTTATGACCAACCTAGATAGCATATTCAAAAGCAGAGACATTACTTTGCTGACTAAGGTCCGTCTAGTCAAGGCTATGGTTTTTCCTGTGGTCATGTATGGATGTGAGAGTTGGACTGTGAAGAAGGCTGAGCACCGAAGAATTGATGTTTTTGAACTGTGGTGTTGGAGAAGACTCTTGAGAGTCCCTTGGACTGCAAGGAGCAGCTTACTCCTTGGAAGAAAAGTTATGACCAACCTAGATAGTATATTCAAAAGCAGAGACATTACTTTGCCGACTAAGGTCCGTCTAGTCAAGGCTATGGTTTTTCCTGTGGTCATGTATGGATGTGAGAGTTGGACTGTGAAGAAGGCTGAGCACCGAAGAATTGATGTTTTTGAACTGTGGTGTTGGAGAAGACTCTTGAGAGTCCCTTGGACTGCAAGGAGCTCCAATCAGTCCATTCTGAAGGAGATCAGCCCTGGGATTTCTTTGGAAGGAATGATGCTAAAGCTGAAGCTCCAGTACTTTGGCTACCTCATGCGAAGAGTTGACTCATTGGAAAAGACTCTGATGCTGGGAGGGATTGGGGGCAGGAGGAGAAGGGGACGACAGAGGATGAGATGGCTGGATGGCATCACCAACTCGATGGACGTGAGTCTGAGTGAATTCCTGGAATTCGTAATGGACAGGGAGGCCTGGCCTGATTCACACGGTCACAAAGAGTCGACATGACTGAGCGACTGAACTGAACTGAACTGAATAGAATACAAAATTAGGTCTACCCTTCTAGTAGTCCATAGGTACTGAGTAAGGACATCAGATAGACAGCAATTGTGCACATCCTTAAACAACCTCAGAAGAATGTAGAGGAAATTCTGGACACATACATCATTTATTATAGCAAAAGGGTGGAGATAATTCTGGATATTAATATAATTTCAATCTCATTCACAGTGAGGAAGTCTTGAAGTGCTATTTATATTTATATTTACCTTGAGGGGAAAAATGCAGTATTAAAATCAGTATGGAATGACAATTATTTAGTAAAAGCTGCAGACAATTTGTGCCATGTATGTCAAATTCAGAGGAAAATGAACCAGGACATCATAATTCAAGATACAATTGCCTCCCAGAGAGAATGAGAGTATTTTGGAAATTAAGAAGAAGCATTAGTTGCTCAGGCATGTTGTGATCCCATGGACTATAGGCTTTTCTGTCCATGGGATTCTCCAAGCAAGAACACTGGATTGGATTGCTATCCCCTTTTCCAGGGGATCGTCTTGACTCAGGGATCAAACTTGGGACTCTCGCATTGCAGACAGACTCATTATGGCAAATCATAAGCACCTCAGATATTCAACTGGACTTAGAAAAGACAGAGGAATAAGAAATCAAATTACCAACATCTTTTGGATCATAAGAAAGCAAAAGAATTCCAGAGAAACATCTATTTCTGCTTCTTTGAATACACTAAACCTTTAGACTGTGTGGATCACAACAAACTGTAGACAATTCTTAGAGATGGGAATATAAGACCACGTTACCTGCCTCCTGAGGAACCTGCATGCAGGTCAAGAAGCAACATTTGGAACCGGACATGGAATAATGGACTGGTTCCAAATTGGGGAAGAGTACATCAAGGATGTATATTGTCACCTTGCTTATTTAACTTAAATGCAGAGTACATCATATGAAAAGCAGGGCTGAATGAAGCACAAGCTGAAATCAAGATTTCAGGGAGAAATATAACAACCCCAGCTATACAGATGACACCACCCTTAGAGAAGAAACCGAAGAGGAACTAAAGAGCCTTTTGATGAAAGTGAAAGAGGAGAGGAAAAGCTGGCTTAAAACTCAACATTCGAAAAACTAAGGTCGTGGTATCCAGTCCCATCACTTCATGGTAAATAGATGGGGAAACATGGAAACATGACAGACTGTTTTTCGGGGGCTCCAAAATCACTGCAGATGGTGACTGCAGCCATGAAAGTAAAAGACACTTGCTCCTTGGGAGAAAAGCTATGACAAACCTAGACAGCAGAGTAAAAAGCAGAGACATTATTTTGCCAGCAAAAGTCCATCTAGTTAAAGCTATGGTTTTTCCAGTAGTCATGTATGGATGTGAAAGTTGGACCATAAAGAAAGCTGAATGCTGAAGAATTGATGCTTTTGAACTGTGGTGTTAGAGAAGACTCTTGAGAGTCCCTTGGACTGCAAGGAGATCAAGCTAGTCAATATTAATGGAAATCAATCCTGAATATTCATTGGAAGGACAGATGCTGAAGCTGAAGCTCCAATACTTTGGCCACCTGATGCAAAGAACTGACTCATTTGAAAAGATCCCGATGCTGGGAAAGACTGAAGACAGCAGAAGAAGGGGACGCCAAAGGATGAGATGGTTGGATGGCATGACTGACTCAATGTAGATGAGTTTGCGCAAACTCTGGGAGATGGTGAAATACAGGGAAGCTTGATATGCTGTAGTCCATGGGGTCATAGAGTCAGACACAACTGAGTGACTGAACACCACCACCCAATTGTAAAGAATGTATCTCGAACTATAGGTAGAATAAAGGATTTTGGATACAATGCCTTGGAAGTCTCCTTTAAATACCACAATTGATAATGATCTGTAGCCTAAATTACAAGCTTATAGGAAAAATACGAGCTTCATCTGACATGGGTAGAACTGCAGTGCTCTTGTCAATATAATTGGCTATAGAAATGGTGGGGAGCAGTGCTCTTGGAGGTACTTCCACACTGATTTTATGAAGAAAATACTTGTGGACTCGCTAAATTAAAAACAAAACTAAACCTTTGCCTTATAAGGCTTTGTACCACTGTGACCAGTTATTTACAAGTAAGGGGAGCTTACTTGAAATGGAGCCCTGCTATAAATAGAAAGGATGGTATCAATCAAATCTTGTTGAATCTGTATAGTATAAAAGGCTACTCAGTGGTGTTCAGAACACACAAACACTGTGTACAGATTAGGATCTGCAACAGTAATAGTAGCTTACTATCACATCCATAAAGATACGGAGACTAAATATAACTTTATTTTGTGGCCCTTATGATTATATTACAGAAGCCTAAGTAGAATGTTGCCCAAATAAATGTGAAAACAAAGTAAACTTTATTTGCATTGTTTTGGAGAAAATCAAGCTTTCAAACCCATTTAGAGTTATCTTGATTTATAATTGTTGTTGTTAACTTGCTAAGTCCTGTCCAACTTTTTTGTAACCCTATGGACTGTAGTCCCACAGGCTCCCCATGGGAGCCCATGGGATTTCCCAGGCAAGAATACTGAGCCCAGTTCAGTTCAGCCACTCAGTCGTGTCCAAATCTTAGTGACCTGATGTACTCAGTATGCCAGGCCTCCCTGTCCATGGCCAACTCTCGGAGTTTACTCAGACCCATGTCCATTGAGTCAGTGATGGGATTCATCCATCACATCCTCTGTCACCCCCTTTTCCTCCTGCTGTCAGCCTTTCCCAGCATCAGGGTCTTTTCCAATGAGTTAGTTCTTCCCATCAGGTGGCCAAAGTACTGGAGTTTCAGCTTCAACATCAGTCCTTGCAATGAATATTCAGGACTATTAGGATGGATTGGCTGTATCTCCTTGAAGCCCAAGGGACACTCAGGAGTCTTCTCCAACACCACAGTTCAAAAGCATCAATTCTTCAGTGCTCAGCTTTCTTTATAGTCCAACTCTAACATCCATACCTGACTACTGGAAAAGCCATAGCTTTGACTAGAGAGACCTTTGTTGGCAAAGTAATGTCTCTGCTTTTAATGTGCTGTCTAGGTTGGTCACATGCTGTCTAGGGCTTCCCTGGTGGCTCAGACAGTAAAGCGTCTGCCTGCAGTGCAGCAGACCAGGGTTCGATCCCTGGGTTGGGAAGATCCTCTGGCGAAGGAAATGGCAACCCATTCCAGTACTCTTGCTTGGAAAATTCCATGGACTGAGAGCCTGGTAAGCTCCAGTCCATGGGGTTGCAAAGAGTCGGACATGACTGAGCGACTTCAATTTCACTTTCACTTTCAGGTTGGTCATAGCTTTTCTTCCAAGGAGTAAGCATGTTTTAATTTCATGGCTGCAGTCACCATCTGCAGTGATTTTGGACGCCAAAAATATAAAGCCTGTCACTGTTTCCACTGTTTCCTCATCTACTTCCCATTAAATGATGGGATCAGATGCCATGATCTTCGTTTTCTGAATGTTGAGCTTTAAACCAACATTTTCACTCTCCTCTTTCACTTTCATCAAGAGGCTTTTTAGTTCTTCTTCACTTTCTGCCATAAGGGTGGTGTCAACTGCATATCTGAGGTTATTGATATTTCTCCTGGCAATCTTGATTCCAGCTTGTGCTTCATCCAGCCCAGTGTTTCTCATGATGTACTCTGCATATAAGTTAAATAAGCAAGGTGACACCCTATTAAATAAGCAGCCTTGATGTAGTCCTTTTCCTATTTGGAACAAGTCTGTTGTTCCATGTCCAGTTCTAACTGTTGCTTCCTGACCTGCATACAGATTTCTCAAGAGGCAGGTCAGGTGGTCTGGTATTCCCATCTCTTTCAGAATTTTCCACAGTTTACTGTGATCCACACAGTCAAAGGCTTTGGCATAGTCAATAAAGCAGAAATAGATGTTTTTCTGGAACTCTCTTGCTTTTTCCATGATCCAGCAGATGTTGGCAATTTGATCTCTGGTTCCTCTGCCTTTTCTAAAACCAGCTTGAACATCTAGAAGTTCATGGTTCATGTATTCATGAAGCCTGGCTTGGAGAAATTTGAGCATTACTTTACTAGTTGTGAGATGAGTGCCATTGTGCAGTAGTTTGAACATTCTTGGCATTGCCTTTCTTTGGAATTGGAATGAAAACTGACCTTTTCCAGTCTCGTAGCCACTACTGAGTTTTCCAAATTTTCTGACATATTGAGTGCAGCACTTTCCCAACCTCCTCTTTTAAGATTTGAAACAGCTCCACTGGAACTCCATCACCTCCACTAGCTTTGTTCATAGTGATGCTTCCTAAGGCCCAGTTGACTTCCCATTCCAGGATGTCTGGCTCTAGGTGAGTGATCACACCATCATGATTATCTGGGTTGTGAAGATCTTTTTTGTACAGTTCTTCTGTGTATTCTTGCCACCTTTCTTAATACCTTCTGCTTCCATTAAGTCCATACCATTTCTGTCCTTTATTGAGCCCATCCTTGCATGAAATGTTCTCTTGGTATTTCAATTTTTTTTTAAGAGGTCTCTCATCTTTCAAATCCTATTCTTTTCCTTTATTACTTTGCATTGATCGCTGAGGAAGGCTTTCTTATCTCTCCTTGCTATTCTTTGGAACTCTGCATTCAAATGGGTATAGCTTTCCTTTTTTCCTTTGCTTTTCACTTCTCTTCTTCTCACAGCTATTTGCAAGTCCTCCTCAGACTGCCATTTTGCTTTTTTGCATTTTTTTTTCTTGGGGATTGTCTTGATTCCTGCCTCCTGTACAATGTCATGTACCTCCATCTATAGTTCATCAGGCACTCTGTCTATCAGATCTAGTCCCTTAAACCTATTTTCATTTCCACTGTATAATCATAGGGATTTGATTTAAGTCATACCTGAATGGTCTAGTGGTTTCCCTAGTTTCTTCAATTTAAATCTGAATTTGACAATAAGGTTATTTGACAACAAGCACAATCTGTGGTTCATGGTATGAGCCAGTCAGCTCCCTGTCTTGTTTTTGCTGACTGTACAGAGCTTCTCCATCTTTGGCTGCAAAGAATATAATCAATCTGATTTTGATGTTGACCATCTGGTGATGTCCATGTGTAGAGTCTTTCTTGTGTTCTTGGAAGAGGGTGTTTGCTATGACCAGTGTGTTCTCTTGGCAAACTCTATTAGCCTTTGCCCTGCTTCATTCCATACTCCAAGGCCAAATTTGCCTGTTACTCCAGGTGTTTCTTGACTTCCTACTTTTGCATTCCAGTCTCCTCTAATGAAAAGGACATCTTTTTTGGGTGTTAGTTCTAGAAGGTCTTGTAGGTCTTCATATAACCATTCAACTTCAGCTTCAGCCTTGCTGGTAGGGGCATAGGCTTGGATTACTGTGATATTGAATGGAAACGAACAGAGATCAGTGTGTCATTTTTGAGATTGCATCCAACTACGCATTTTGGACTCTTTTGTTGACTATGATGGCTACTCCATTTCTTCTAAGGGATTCCTGCCCACAGCAGTAGATACAATGGTCATCTGAGTTAAATTCACCCATTCCAGTCCATTTTAGTTCGCTGATTCCTAGAATGTGGATGTTCACTCTTGCTATCTCTTGTTTGACCACTTCCAATTTGCCTGGATTCATGGACCTAACATTCCAGGTTCCTATGCAATATTGCTCTTTACAGCATTGAATCTTGCTTCTACCACCAGTCCCATCCACAACTGGGTATTGTTTTTGCTTTGGCTCCATCCCTTCATTCTTTCTTGAGTTATTTCTCCACTGATCTCGAGTAGCATATTGGGCACCTATGACCCGAGGAGTTCATCTTTCAGTATCCTATCATTTTGCCTTTTCATACTGTTCATGGGGTTCTCCAGGCAAGAATACTGAAGTGATTCGCCATTCCCTTCTCCAGTGGACTACATTCTGTCAGACATCTCCACCATGACCCAACCATCTTGGGTGGCCCCACATGGCATGGCTTATGTTCATTGAGTTAGACAAGGCTGTGGTCTTTATGATCAGATCGGCTAGTTGTCTGTGACTGTGGTTTCAGTCTGTCTGAAGCCACAAGGAGCAGTGGCTGTGCTTTGCTTGAGCAGCCATGAAGAGATACTCCATGTCCAAGGTAAGAGAAACCAAGTAAGATGGTAGGCACTGAGAGAAGGCATCAGAGGGCAGACAGACTGAAACCACAATCATAGACAACTAGCCAATATACCCAATATTGTATAACAGCTATACATGGAATATAGCCTCTAAAAACTGTGAATTACTACACTTTATACTTGTAACTTATATAATATTTTTAAAAATCTTTATTGGAGTATAATTGATTTATGATGCTGCTTTTCTGTATAACAAAGTGTATCTGTTATTCCTACATGTGTGTGTGTGTGTGTGTGTGTGTGTGCATGTATGCATGCTAAGTCACTTTAGTCCTAGCTGACTCATTGTGACCAGGCTTCTCTCTCCATGGGATTCTCCAGGCAAGAATACCAGAGTAGGTTGTCATGCCCTCCTCCAGGGGATCTTCCAGATCCAGGGATTGAACCCACTTTCCTTGCTTCTCTTGCATTGGCAGCCAGGTTCTTTGCCATTAGCACTACCTGGTAACAGCACAACAGTATATATAAAGCCTCTCTCTCTCTCTCTCTCTATATATATATATATATATATATATATACACACATATATATATACATATATATATACATATACATTACAGGGTATTGGGTAGAGTTGCCTGTGCTATACAGTAGGTCATTATTAGTTATCAATTTTGTGTATAATAGTGTATATATGTCAATCCCAGTCTCCCAATTTATCCCTCCCCTGCGTCCTCCTGATAAAAATAATTTTGTTTTCTATATCTGTGACTTATTTTTCTGTTTTGTAGATAAATTCACTTGTACCTTTTTTTTTTAGATTCCACGTATGAGTAATATCATATGATATTTGTCTTTCTCTGTCTGACTTTCTTTACTAAGTCTAAACAATTTCTGTGTTTATTCATGCAGCTGCAAATGGTATTATTTCATTCTTCTTTATGGCTGTGTAATATTCCATTGTATATATGTACCATATCTTTTTTATCTACTCCTCCATCAGTGGACATTTAGGTTACTTCCAAGTCTTGGCTATTGTAAACTGTACTGCAAGAACACTGGGTGCATGTACATTTTGAATTATGATTTTCTCCAATATATGCCCAGGACTGAGATTGTTGGATTATATCATAGTTCTATTGTTAGTTTCTTAAGGAATTTCCATTCAAGTTTCCATAGTGGGTGCACTAATGAAAGAAGCTTCCATTTTTTCCACTCTTTCCAGTAGTTATTGTTTGTAAATTTTTTTTATAAAAAGTAAGTTTTAATTAAGGTTTTTTTAAAATTTTTAATATAAATTTATTTATTTTAATTGGAGGTTAATTACTTTACAATATTGTATTGGTTTTGCCATACATCAACATGAATCCATCACCGAGGAAACCAGAGTTAAGTTTTATTTGATAAAGTTGAACAACATTTAGCTGTGGAGCTACAATAAAGAATAGTACTTGACTGTCCAGGCCATTCTCAGTTTGCCCAAGAGAGACAGTCTTGTTGTTTTTGTAAGAGCTTTGGGTTGCAATCCTCTCAAAATTTATACTTACTAATGGTTTCAGCACTTTAGATTACTCACAACATCTCATTCTCTCATAATTCCCATTCTGTACCTACACCTATCCTGCACTTAATATATCTCCAACATGATTTTATGATTCTATTTTATGACCTCTCTCTCAACACTGTCTCAAAGCTCCACTTTTTGTTGCTACCTATCTTATCTCCTCCATGCTGCCTATTTCAAATTCCAAAGAGAGAACAACTAATGGAACATGATTATGTTTTTAGGATAAGACACATTATCAGTTCAGTTTAGTTGCACAGTCATGACTGAGGCTTCCCTGTCTATCACCAGCTCCCAGAGCTGGCTTAAGCTCATGTCCATCGAGAAGGTGATGCTATCCAATCATCTCATCCTCTTTGATCCCCTTATCCTTCTGTTTTCAACCTTTCCCTGCATAAGGGTCTTTTCAAATGAGGCAGTTCTCATCAGGTGGCCAAAATTGAAGCTGCAGCTGCAGCATCTGTCATTCCAATGAATATTCAGATTTGATTTCCATTAGTATTGACTAGTTGATCTCCTTGCAGTCCAAGGGACTCTCAAGAGTCTTCACCAACACCACAGTTCAAAAGCATCAGTTCTTCAGCATCAGCTTTCTTTATGGTCCAGTTCTCACATCCATAGGTGAGTACTGGAAAAACCATAGCTTTGGGTAGATGGACTTTTGTTGGCAAAATACTGTCTCTGCTTTTTACTCTGCTGTCTAGGTTTTTCATAGCTTTTATTCCAAGGAGCAAGTGTCTTTTAATTTCGTGGCCACAGTCACCATCTGCAGTGATTTTGGAGCCCCCAAAAATAAAGTCTGTCGCATTTCCTCCACTGTTCCCCTATTTGCCATGAAGTGATGGGACTGGATACCATGACCTTAATTTTTCGAATGTTGAATTTTAAGCCAGCTTTTTCACTCTCCTCTTTCACTGTCATCAAGAAGCTCTTTAGTTTCTCTTTAGTTTCTGCCATAAGGGTGGTGTCATTTGCATATTTGAGGTTGTTGATATTTCTCCCTGAAATCTTGATTTCAGCTTGTGCTTCATCTAGCCCTGCTTTTTGCATGGTGTATTCTGCATATAGTTTAAATAGCACAGTGACAGTATACAGTCTTGACATACTCCTTTCTCATGTTGGAATCAGTCCATTGTTCCATGTACAGTTCTATTTCTTGATCTTCATACAGATTTCTCAGGAAGCAGGCAAGGTGGTCTTGTATTACCATCTCTCTAATAATTGTCCACAGTTTATTGGGATCCACACAGTCAAAACCTTTAGCGTAGTCAATGGAGCAGACGTAGATTTTTTTTTTTTTAATTCCTAATTCCTTTGCTTTTTCTTTGATCCAACAGATGTTGGCAATTTCATCTCTGGCTCCAATGCCTTTTCTAAATACAGCTCGTACATCTGCAAGTTCTTGGTTCACATACTGTTTAAGCCTAGTTTGAAGGATTTGAGCATTACCTTGTTAGAATGTTAAATGAGCACAATTGTGTAGTGGTTTGAACACTCTTTGGCACTTCTCTTCTTTGGGATTGGAATGAAAACGACCTTTTCCAGTCCTGTGGCCACTTCTGAGTTTTCCAAATTTGCTATGATGTGAGAAGGCGATGGCACCCCACTCCAGTATTCTTGCCTGGAAAATCCCATGGATGGAGGAGCCTGATGGGTTGCAGTCCATGGGGTCGTGAAGAGTCCGACACGACTGAACGACTTCCCTTTCACTTTTCACTTTCATGCATTGGAGAAGGAAATGGCAACTCAGTCCAGTGTTCTTGCCTGGAGAATCCCAGGGATGAGGGAGCCTGGTGGGCTGCCATCTATGGGGTCACACAGAGTCGGACATGACTGAAGTGACTTAGCAGCAGCAGCAGCAAGTGTACCACTTCAATAGCATCATCATTTAGGATTTGAAATGGCTCAGCTGGAATTCTGTCACCGCCACTAACTTTGTTTGAAGTGACACTTCCTAAGGCCCACTTGACTTCGCACTCCAGGGTATATGACTCTATATGGTGATAATACCATCGTGGTTATCTGGGTCATTAAGATCTTTTCTGTATAGTTCTTCTGTGTATTCTTGTCACCTCTTCTTAATATCTTCTGCTTCTCTTAGGTCCATACCATTTCTGTCCTTTATTGAGCCCATCTTTGCATGAAATGTTCCCTTGGTGTCTCTAGTTTTCTTGAAGAGATCTCTAGTTTTTCCCATTCTATTGTTTCCCTCTCTTTCTTTACAATGATCACTGAGGAAGACTTTCTTATCTCTCCTTGCTATTCTTTGGAACTCTGCATTCAAATGGGTATATCTTTCCTTTTCTCCTTTTTCTTTTGCTTCTCTTCTTTTCTCAGCTATTTTTAAGGCTTTCTCAGACAACCGTTTTGCCTTTTTGCATTTCTTTTCCTTGGAGATTGTTTTGATCACCACCACCTGTACAATGTTACGAATCTCCATCCATTGTTCTTCGGCACTCTATCTGTCAGATCTAATCCCTTGAATCTATTTGTCACCTCCACTGTATAATCATAAGGTATTTGATATAGGTCATACTTGAATGTTTTCACTAGTGCTTTCACTACTCTCTTCATTTTAAGTCTGACTTTTGCAATAAGGAGCTTATGATATGAGTGACAATCAGCTTCTTGTTTTTGCTGTCTCTATAGAGCTTCTCCATCTTTGACTGCAAAGAATATAATCAATCTGATTTCAGTATTTACCAGCTGATGGTGTCCATGTCCATGTCCATCTCTTATGTTATTTGAAGAGGGTGTTTGCTATAACCAGGATGTTCTCTTGGCAAAACTCTGTTAACCTTTGCCTTGCCTCATTTTGTACTCCAAGGCGAAATTTTCCTGTTATTCCAGGTATCTCTTGACGTCCTACTTTTGCAGTCCAGTCCCCTATCATGAAAAGGACTTTTTTTTTTTTTTTTGGTGTTAGTTGTAGAATGTCTTGTAGGTCTTCACAGAACTGTTGAGTTTCTTCAGCATTAGTGGTTAGGGCATAGACTTGGCTTTTTATGATATTGAATGGTTTGCCTTGGAAACTAACAGAGGTCATTTTGTTGCTTTTGAGATTGCACCCAAGTACTGCATTTTGGACTCTTTTGTTGATTATGATGGCTACTCCATTCTAACTAAGGGATTATTTCCCACAGTAATAGATACAATAGTCATTTGAATTAAATCCACCAATTCCAGTCCATTTTAGTTCACTGATTCCTAAAATGTCGATGTTGACTCTTGCCATTTCCTGTTTGACTACTTTCAATTTGCCTTGATTCATGGACCTAACATTCCAGATTCTTGTGCAATATTATTCTTTACAGCAATGGACTTTACTTCCATCACTTGTCACATCCACAACTGGGTGCTGTTTTTTCTTTGGCTCACCCTCTTCATTCTTTTTGTGGCTGTTTCTCTACTCTTCTCCAGTAGCATATTGGGTACCTACTGACCTGGGAAATTCATTTTTCAATGTCATATCTTCTTGCCTATAGTTTGCTAATATCCTACAGGTTAAAACTCCCTGAATAAGTACATTTCATGGACCTACAGCTCCCTAATAAAATGGGGGTTTTGATGATGGGCATCTGACCAGTGTAAAGGGATATATCACTGTAGCACTAACAACAAAATACCTGAAAGATAAATTAAGAAAGTGATTACATTAACAATGGTATCAACAAAAAAATAAAATACTCAAGGATAAACATACCTAAGAATGCAAAAATCTGTACTCCAAAATCTATAACATTCTGATGAAAGAAACTGAAGAACACACAAATGGGTGTGAAGATATGTTCTTATTGGAAGAATTATTATTATTAAAATGACAAAAGGCGAGCTATAGATTCAATGCAATCCTATCAAATTATCAATGCCATTTTTTCACAGAAGTAGAGCAAAAAGTCCTTCAATTTATATGGAAACACAAAAGACATCAAAAAGTCAAAATAATATTGAGAGAAAAGAATGAAGCTGAATGAATCAGGCTCCCTGGCTTCAGACTGTACTACATAGCTACAGTAATCAAAACAGTATGGTACTGGCACACAAATAGACACACTTATCCATGGACTAGGACAGAAAGTCTAGAAATACATCCAGGCATTTATGGTCTACAGAAAGACACTGGTGGTAAAGAACCAGCATGCCAATGCAGGAGACATAGGAGATGAGGGTTCAATCTCTCTATTGGGAAAATCCCCTAAAGGAAGGCATGGCAACCCACTCTAGTATTCTCACTGAGAGAATCCCATGGACTAAAGAGCCTGGCAGGCTACAGTCATAGGGTCACAAAGAGTTGGACATGACTGAAGCAACTTAGCATGCAGGCACACTATTGATGCTATGTATAAAATAGATAACTAATGAGAACTCACCGTATAGCTCTGGGAGCCCTACTCAGTTCTCTGTGGTGACCTAAATGAGAAGGAAATCCAAAAAAGAAAAGATACATGTACATTTATTGTGACTCACTTTGCTGAACAGTAGAAACTAACATAACATTGTAAAGCAACTATATACTAAAATAAAACTTAATTTTAAAAATATACATTGTCTCTTCAGTAACTGATGCTGGAAAAACTGGACAGCCACATGTAAAAACCTAAGTCAGAACATATTTTAAAATATTATACTTAAAAATAAACTCAAAATGGACTATACCTAAATGTTCTAAAACTCTTAGAGGAAAACAGGCAGAACACTAGTTTGACATAAATTGTAGCAACATTTTTTTGGATCCATCTCCTAGAGTAATAGCAATAATAACAAAAATAAGCAAATTGGACCTAATCAACTTAAAAGCTTTTGCACAGTAAAGGAAGACATAAACAGAAAATACAACTTATGGAATGGGAAGAAAAATTTGTAAATGATGCAACCAACAATGGATTAATTTTCAAAATACACAAACAACTCATACAACTTATTGTAAAAGCAAAAACAAGCAAAAGAAAAAAACAAACAAACAAAACAAACAAACAAAAAAACCCAATCAAAAATGGACAGATACACTATATAGACATTTCTCTAAAGAAAACATAGAAAATGCAAAAACCAATATGGAAAGATGCTCACTATAGCCAATTATTAGAGAAATACAAATCAAAAGTGCAATAAGGTATTACCTCACTTCAGTCAGAATGGCCATCATCAAGAAATCTACAAACAATAATAAATCCTGGAGAGTGTGTAGAAAAAAAGGAACCCCGCTATACTGCTGGTCAGAGTATAAACTGGTGCAGTCACTATGGAGAACAGTATGAAAGTTCCTTTAAAAATTAAAAATAAAGTTACCATATGATACTGCAATCCCACTCTTGGGCATGTATCCAGAGAAAAGATATATGCAATCCAATTTTTATTGCAGCAATATTTGCAATAGCCAAGGAATAGAATCAACCTGAATGTTGTCTAGGATTGTTATAGTGTTTCTTCCAAGGAGCAAGCATCTTTCAATTTCATGGCTGCAATCATTGTCCAAAGTGATTTTGAAACCCAAGAAAATAAAATCTGTCACTTTTGCCACTTTTTTCCCCACCTATTTGTCATGAAGTAATGGGACTGGATGCCAAGATCTTAGTTTTTTTAATGTTGAGTTTTAAGCCAGTTTTTTCACTCTCTTCTTTACCTTCATCAAGAGGCTTTTTTGTTCCTCTTCACTTTCTGCCATTAGGATAGTGTCATCTGCATATCTGAGGTTTTTGGTATCTCTACTGTCAACTTGGTTACAGCTTGTGATTCATCCAGCCCCATATTTCACATGATGTACTATGCAAAGAAGTTAAATAAACAGGTGACAATATACTGCTTCCCCAATTTTGAATCAGTCTATTGTTCAATGTCTGTTTCCAATTGCTGCTTCTTGACTTGCATACAAGTTCCTAAGGAGACAGGTAAGGTGGTCTGGTATTCCCATCTCTTTAAGACTTTTCCACAGTTTGTTGTGATTCACAGTGTCAAAGGCATTAGCATAGCCAATGAAACAGAGTGAAAGTGAAAGTGAAGTCACTCAGTCGCGTCCGACTCTTTGTGACCCCATGGACTGTAGCCTCCCCGGCTCCTCCCCTCCATGGGATTCCCCAGGCAAGAGTACTGGAGTGGGTTGCAATTTCCTTCTCCAGGGGATCTTCCCGACCCAGGGATCAAACCCGGGTCTCCTGCATTCCAGGCAGACGCTTTAACCTCTGAGCCACCAGGGGAGACACTAATGAAACAGAAGTAGATACATTTCTGGAATTCCCTTGCATTTTCTTTTATCCAATGGATGTTGGCAATTTGCTGGAGATGAGAATGGCAACCCACTTCAGCATTCTTGACTTGAAAACTCCATTTCATATCATTAAAAAGCCTACAAATAACAAATTCTGCAGAGGGTGTGTAGAAAGAGGAAACCTTCTACATCACTGATGAGATTGCAAGTTGGTGCAAACACTGTGGAAGACAATATAGCAGGTCTTCAGAAAGCTAAAAGTGAATTACTTTATGATCCAACAATATCACTCATAGGCATCAGTCATTACATTCTTTGCAGCCAAAGATGGAAAAGCTCTATACAGTCAGCAAAAACAAGACTGGGAGCTGACTGTGGCTCAGATCATGAGCTCCTTATTGCCAAATTCAGATTTAAATTGAAGAAAGTAGGGAAAACACTAGACCATTCACGTATGACCTAAATCAAATCCCTTATGATTATACATTGGAAGTGAGGAATAGATTTAAAGGACTAGATCTGATAGAGTGCCTGATGAACTATGGACTGAGGTTTGTCACATTGTACAGGAGACAGGGATCAAGACCATGCCCATGGAAAGGAAATACAAAGAAGCAGAATGGCTGTCTGGGGAGGCCTTACAAATAGCTGTGAAAAGAAGAGAAGAAAAAGCAAAGGAGAAAAGGAAAGATACAATGATCTGAATGCAGAGTGCAGAGTTCCAAAAAATAGCAAGAAGAGATAAGAAAGGCTTCTTCAGCGATCAATGCAAAGAAATAGAGGCAAACAATAGAATGGGAAAGACTAGAGATCTCTTCAAGAAAATTAGAGATAACAAGGGAACATTTCATGCAAAGATGGGCTCGATAAAGGACAGGAATTGTATGAACCTAACAGAAGCAGAAGATATTAAGAAGAGGTGGCAAGAATACACAGAAGAGCTATACAAAAAGATCTTCACGACCCAGATAATCACAATAATATGATCACTCACCTATAGCCAGACATCCTGGAATGTGAAGTCAAGTGGGCCTTAGAAAGCATCACTACGAACAAAGCTAGTGGAGGTGATGGAATTCCACTTGAGCTATTTCAAATCCTGAAAGATGATGCTATGAAAGTGCTGCACTCAATTTGCCAGCAAATTTGGAAAACTCAGCAGTGGCCACAGGACTAGAAAAGGTCAGTTTTCATTCCAATCCCAAAGAAAGGCAATGCCAAAGAATGCTCAAACTACCACACAATTTGACTCATCTCACACGCTAGTAAAGTAATGCTCAAAATTCTCTTAGCCAGGCTTCAGCAACACGTGAACTCTCACAGGCATATATCTAGACAAAACTATAATTCAAAAAGATATATGCATGCTATGTTCATAGAAGCTCTATTAACAATAGACAGAACATAGAAACAGCCTAAATGTCCATTGACAAATGAATGAATAAAGAAGTTGTGGTACAATATGCAATGAAATACTACTCATCCATGAAAAGGAATGAAATAATGCCATTTTCAGTTACTATTATAACACAGATGCAACTTGAGATTGTCATACTAAGTGAAGTCAAAAAGTGAAAGACAAACATATGATAAAATATATCCATAATTTTATATTCCATATAATTCTAAATCACAGAGATAGAGATCAGACTTGTATATATATATACATTATTTTTGCATTCTTTTATTGTTTATAACATGAGATTGGTTATAGTTTCCTATACTATACAGTAGGACCTTATTGTTCATCCATTCTATAGATAATTGTTCATCTTCTAACCCTGACCTCCCACTGTATCTTTCTCACAACCCTCTCCCCCTTGGCAACCACAAGTTGGGTTGTAGTCTGGGACTACAGCACAGCTAAAGGAAGATGGGACCAGAGTCATTTTTTCAGATGTATTCTTGAAGGACTCAGGCAGGCACATGCTAAGCCTTTAAACTATGGCAAATTGGCAGACATAGAACAGGAGGAGAAGGAAGCTCCTGGTAAATTCCTAGACAGACTGAGAGCTGCCCTTTGCAGATTCACTGAGATTGACCCCAAAAGTGAAGAGGGAAGAGTGATCTTAAAGGATACATTTCTCACTCAGTTGGCTCCAGATATCCGCCATAGCCTATTAAAATGGGTGTATGGACCAAATCAGTCTTTAGAAACTCTGTTACAACTGGCTCAGACAGTCTTTTATGGTAGGGCATACGAGGAAAAGACAGACTGGTTCCAAATAGGAAAAGGAGTGCATCAAGGCTGTATATTGTCACCCTGCTTATTTAACTTATAGGCAAAGAACATCATGAGAAACACTGGGCTGGAAGAAGCACAAGCTGGAATCAAGATTACTGGGAGAAATATCAATAACTTCAGATATGCAGATTACACCATCCTTATTGCAAAGAGTCACACATGACTGAACAACTGAACTGAACTGAACTGCACTGATGGTAGAAAGGGAAGAGGAACTAAAAAGCCTCTTGATGAAAGGAAAGTGGAGAGTGAAAACGTTGGCTTAAACCTCAACATTCAGAAAACGAAGATCATGGCAACTGGTCCCATCACTTCATGGGAAATAGATGGGGAAACAGTGGAAACAGTGTCAGACTATTTTGGGGGGCTCCAAAATCAATGAAGATGCTGATTGCAGCCATGAAATTAAAAGACACTTACTCCTTGGAAGGAAATTTATGACCAACCTAGATAGCATATTCAAAAGCAGAGACATTACTTTGCCATTAAAAATCCATCTAGTCAAGGCTATGGTTTTTCCTGTGGTCATGTATGGATGTGAGAGTTGGACTGTGAAGAAGGCTGAGCACCAAAGAATTGATGCTTTTGAACTGTGGTGTTGGAGAAGACTCTTGAGAGTCCCTTGGACTACAAGGAGATCCAACCAGTCCACTCAGAAGGAGATCAGCCCTGGGTGTTCTTTGGAAGGACTGATGCTAAAGCTGAAACTCCAGTACTTTGGCCACCTCATGCGAAGAGTTGGCTCATTGGAAAAGACTCTGATGCTGGGAGTGATTGGGGGCAGGGAGGAGAAGGGGACAACAGAGGATTAGATGGCTGGATGGCATCACGGACATGATGGAGGTGAGTCTGAGTGAACTCTGGGAGTTGCTGATGGACAGTGAAGCCTGGCGTGCTGCGATTCATGGGGTCCCAAAGAGTCAGTCATGACTGAGCAACTGAACTGAACTGAACTGATGAGGAAAATAAAGAAAGGCAGAAAAGGACAAAGGAACAAGCGGAAGCCCTCGCAATGGCTATCAGAACTGTTCTTAAACAGCCAGAGAAAAATGCCCAAAGGGACCCAAGTGAAAAGGGATAGCCTTGTTATTAATGTTATTACTTATTATTACTTGTTATTACTAAGCATCTGAATGCAGAGTTCCAAAGAATAGCAAGAATAGATAAGAAAGCCTTCTTCAGTAATCAGTGCAAAGAAATAGAGGAAAAGAACAGAATGGGAAAGACTAGAGATCTCTTCAAGAAAATTAGAGATACCAAGGGAACATTTCATGCAAAGATGGGCTTGATAAAGGACAGAAATGGTCTGGACCTAACAGAAGCAGAAGATATTAAGAAGAGGTGGCAAGAATACACGGAAGAACTGTACAAAAAAGATCTTCATGACCCACATAATCATGATGATGTGTTAACTAATCTAGAGCCAGACATCTTGGAATATGAAGTCAAGTGGGCCTTAGAAAGCATCACTACGAACAAAGCTAGTGGAGGTGATGGAATTCCAGTTGAGCTGTTTCAAATCCTGAAAGATGATGCTGTGAAAGTGCTGCACTCAATTTGCCAGCAAATTTGGAAAACTCAGCAGTGGCCACAGGACTGGAAAAGATCAGTTTTCATTCCAGTTCCAAAGAAAGGCAATGCCAAAGAATGCTCAAACTACCGCACAATTGCACTCATCTCACATGCTAGTAAAGTAATGCTCAAAATTCTCCAAGCCAGACTTCAGCAATATGTGAACCATGAACTCCCTGATGTTCAAGCTGGTTTTAGAAAAGGCAGAGGAACCAGAGATCAAATTGCCAACATCCGCTGGATCATGGAAAAAGCAAGAGAGTTCCAGAAAAACATCTATTTCTGCTTTATTGATTATGCCAAAGCCTTTGACTGTGTGGATCACAAAACAAAGCTAGTGGAGGTGATGGAATTCCAGCTGAGCTATTTCAAATCCTAAAAGATGAGCTGTGAAAGTGCTGCACTCAATATGCCAGCAAATTTGGAAAACTCAGCAGTGGCCACAGGACTGGAAAAGGTCAGTTTTCATTCCAATTCCAAAGAAAGGCAATGCCAAAGAATGCTCTAACTACCACGCAATTGCACTCATCTCACACACTAGTAAAGTAATGCTCAAAATTCAGCAGTGGCCACAGGGCTGGAAAAGGTCAGTTTTCATTCCAATTCCAAAGAAAGGCAATGCCAAAGAATGCTCAAACTACTGCACAATTGCACTCATCTCACACGATAGCAAAGTAATGCTCAAAATTCTCCAAGCCAGACTTCAGCATTACATGAACTCTGAAATTCCAGATATTCAAGCTGGTTTTAGGAAAGGCAGAGGAACCAGAGATCAAATTGTCAACATCCACTGGATCATCGAAAAAGCGAGAAAGTTCCAGAAAAACATATATTTCTGCTTTATTGACTACACCAAAGCCTTTGATTGTGTGGATCACAGTAAAATGTGGAGAAATCTGAAAGAGGTGGGAATTCCAGACCACCTGACCTGCCTCTTGAGAAACCTGTATGCAGGTCAGGAAGCAACAGTTAGAACGGACATGGAACAGCAGACTGGTTCCAAATAGGAAAAGGAGTACGTCAAGGCTGTATATTGTCACCCTGCTTATTTAACTTCTATGCAGAGTACATCATGAGAAACGCTGGACTGGAAGAAACACAAGCTGGAATCAAGATTTCCAGGAGAAATATCAATAACCTCAGATATGCAGATGATACTATGCTTATGGCAGAAAGTGAAGAAGAACTAAAGAGCCTCTTGATGAAAGTGAAAGAGGAGAGTGAAAAAGTTGGCTTAAAGCTCAACATTCAGAAAACGAAGATCATGGCATCTGGTCCCATCACTTCACGG
>SJXQ01006338.1:385418-449372 GCA_006408695.1 Aepyceros melampus | reverse complement strand
AAGGAAAGTAATGACCAACCTAGATAGCATATTCAAAAGCAGAGATATTACCTTGCCAACAAATGTTCGTCTAGTCAAGGCTATGTTTTTTCCAGTGGTCATGTATGGATGTGAGAGTGGGAATATGAAGAAAGTTGAGTGCAGAAGAATTGATGCTTTTGAACTGTGGTGTTGGAGAAGACTCTTGAGAGTCCCTTGGACTGCAAGGAGATCCAACCAGTCCATTCTGAAGGAGATCAGCCCTGGGATTTCTTTGGAAGGAATGATGCTGAAGCTGAAACTCCAGTACTTTGGCCACCTCATGCTCATTGGAAAAAACTCTGATGTTGGGAGGGATTGGAGGCAGGAGAAGGGGACGACCGTGAATGAGATGGCTGGATGGCATCACTGACTCGATGGACGTGAGGTTGAGAGAACTCCGGGAGTTGGTGATGGTCAGGGAGGCCTGGCATGCTGCGATTCATGGGGTCCCAAAGAGTCGGACACGACTGAGCAACTGAACTGATACCTAGCATGTTTTGAGGACCATTAAGTAATAATACGTGAACATCATAAATAAGAATATAAAGGTGAAAATACTTGAAAAAAGCTATATTACATATAAATAAGCAGAACTGTATTAAAATAAATAAATTAGATGGTTTTCTATTGGATATTACAATAGATCCTTTGGATCTTACTTTGCTGCCAGCAAAAATATTTGCTCAGCAAACAGAAAAAAAAGTAGCATGGTGCCTAACAGGAATGTTGCAATAATTATGACAGCATCTTGAGGTCATCAGATAACTTTCAAATAATTAATCTTGTTGAGGCATCTAAAAGTCATTTAGCATCTTGAGGAAATAGACATATGACAATAGTTAAATCTAAATGTGTTTGTATCAATACTACAAACCTGCAGTAATCAAAATTGCATGGTACTGGTATAAAAAGATATATGAATCAATGGAACAGAATAGAGACCCTGAAAATAAACTCACACACCACAGTCAATTAATCTTTGACACAGGATACAAGAACATAACAATAGAGAAAAGACATTCTCTTCAGTAAGTGGTTTTGGGGAAGCTGGACACCTACATGTACGTCAGTCAAGCTAGAACATACCCTCATGGCACACACAAAAATAAACTAACTCCAAATGGCTTAAAGATTAAATATAACACATGACACCAAAAAATTCCTAGAAGAGAACATAGGCAAACATTCTCTGACATAAACTGCACAAAGGTTTTCTTAGGTCAGTCTTCCAGGCAATAGAAATTAAAGCAAAAATAAAGAAAAGGGCCTAAATCGGAATTATAAGCTTTTGTACAGCAAAGGGAATCATAAACCAAATGAAAAGACAGCTTACAAAATGTGAGAAAATATTTGCAAATGAAGTAACCAAGAAGGGCTTAATTTCCAAAATCTACAAACAGCTCATACAGTTCAACAACAGAAAATAAACAACCCAGCTGAACCATGGACAGAAGACTTAAACAGACATTTCTAAAGGAAACAGTAATGACCAATAGGAACATGAAAAGATGCTCAACACTGCTAAATATTAGAGAAATGATAATCAAAAGAGAAGACTCTACACATGAACATCACCAGATGGTCAATACAGAAATCAGATTGATTATATTTTTTGCAGCCAAAGATGGAAAAGCTCTGTACAGTCAGCAAAAACAAGACCGGAGGCTGACTGTGGCTCAAATCATGAACTCCTTATTGCCAAATTCAGACATAAATTAAAGGAAGTAGGGACCATTCAGGTATGACCTAAATCAAATTCTTTATGATTATATAGTGGAAGTGACAAATAGATTCAGGATCAGAACTGATAGACACAGCACCTGAAGAACTACGGAGAGAGGTTCATGACACTGTACAGGAGGCAGGGATCAAGAATATCCCAAGAAAGAAATGTAAAAAAGCAAAATGGCTGTCTGAGGAGGCCTTACAAATAACTATGAAAAGAAGAGAAGAGAAAAGCAAATGAAAAAAGGAAAGATAAACCCTTTTGAATCCAGATTTGCAAGGAATAGCAAGGAGAGATAAGAAAGCCTTCCTCAGTGATCAGTGCAAAGAAATGGAGGGAAACAATAAAATGGAAAAGACTAGAGATCTCGTCAAGAAAATTAGAGATAGCAAGGGAGCATTTCATGCGACAATGGACACAACAAAGGAGAGAAATGGTATGGACCGAACAGAAGCAGAAGATACTAAGAAGGTCAGTTCAGTTCAGTCGCTCAGTTGTGTCCAACTCTTTGTGACCCCATGAACCGTAGCACACCAGGCCTCCCTGTCCATCACCAACTCCCGGAGTCCACCCAAACCCATGTCCATCAAGTCAGTGATGCCATCCAACCATCTTAACTTCTGTCATCCCCTTCTCCTCCTGCCCTCAATCTTTCCCAGAATCAGGGTCTTTTCAAATGAGTCAGCTCTTTGCATCAGGTGGCCAAAGTATTGGAGTTTCAGCTTTAACATAGGTCCTTCCAATGAACACCCAGGACTGATCTCTCCAACTCTTTGTGACCCCATGAACGTAGCACACCAGGCCTCCCTGTCCATCACCAACTCCCGGAGTCCACCCAAACCCATGTCCATCAAGTCAGTGATGCCATCCAACCATCTTAACTTCTGTCATCCCCTTCTCCTCCTGCCCTCAATCTTTCCCAGAATCAGGGTCTTTTCAAATGAGTCAGCTCTTTGCATCAGGTGGCCAAAGTATTGGAGTTTCAGCTTTAACATAGGTCCTTCCAATGAACACCCAGGACTGATCTCCTTTATGAAGGACTGGTTGAATCTCCTGGCAGTCCAAGGGACTCTCAAGAGTCTTCTCCAGCAGCACATTTCAAAAGCATCAATTCTCCAGCCCTCAGCTTTCTTTATAGTCCAACTTTCACATCCATACATAAACACTGGCAAAATAATAGCCTTGACTAGATAGACCTTTGTTGACAAAGTAATGTCTCTGCTTTTCAATATCCTGTCTAGGCTGGACATAACTTTCCTTCCAAGGAGTAAATGTCTTTTAATTTCATGGCTGCAACACTAAGAAGAGGTGGCAAGAATACACAGAAGAACTATACAAAAAAGATATTCATGACCCAGATAATCATGATGGTATGATCACTCACCTAGAGACAGACATCCTGGAATGTGAAGTCAAGTGGGCCTTAGAAAGCATCACTATGAACAAAGCTAGTGGAGATGATGGAATTCCAGTTGAACTATTTCAAATCCTAAAAGATGATGCTGTGAAAGTGCTCCACTCAATATGCCAGTAAATTTCGAAGACTCAGCAGTGGCCACAGGACTGGAAAGGGTCAGTTTTCATTCCAATTCCAAAGAAAAGCAATGCCAAAGAATGCTCAAACTACCGCACAATTGCACGTATCTCACATGCTAGTAAAGTAATGCTCAAAATTCTCCAAGCCAGGCTTCAACAATACGTGAACCGTGAACTTCCTGATGTTCAAGCTGGATTTAGAAAAGGCAGATGAACCAGAGATCAAACTGTCAACATCCACTGGATCATCAAAAAAGCCATAAAGTTCCAGAAAATGTCTATTTCTGTTTTATTGACTATGCCAAAGCCTTTGACTGTGTGGATCACAACAAACTGTGGAAAACTCTAAAAGAGGTGGGAATACCAGACCACCTGACTACCTCTTGAGAAATCTGTGTGCAGGTCAGGAAGCAACAGTTAGAACTGGATATGGAACAACACATTGGTTCCAAATAGGGAAAGGAGTATGTCAAGGCTGTATACTGTCACTCTGATTATTTAACTTCTATGCAGAGTACCTCATGAGAAATGCTGAGCTGGAAGAAGCACAAGCTGGAATCAAGATTGCCAGGAGAAATATCAATAACTTCATATATGCAGATGACACCACCCTTATGGCAGAAAGCAAAGAAGAACTAAAGAGCCTCTTAATAAAGTGAAAAGTTGGCTTAAAACTCAACATTCAGAAAATGAAGATCATGGCATCTGGTCCAATTACTTCATGGCAAATAGATGGAGAAAAGGTGGAAACAGTGAGAGACTTTATTTTCTTAGGCTCCAAAATCACTGCAGATGGTGATTGCACCCATGAAATTAAGAGATGCTTGCTCCTTGGAAGGAAAGCTGTGACCAACCTAGACAGCATATTAAAAATTAGAGACATTACTTTGCCAACAAAGGCCCCTCTAGTCAAAGCTATGATTTTTCCATTAGTCATGTATGGATGTGAGTGTTGGACTATAAAGACAGCTGAGTGCCAAAGAATTGATGCTTTTGAACTGTGGTGGTGGAGAAGACTCTTGAGAGTCCCTTTGACTTCAAGGAGTTCCAACCAGTCCCTCCTAAAATAAATCAGTTCTGAATACTCACTGGAAACACTGATGCTGAAGCTGAAACTTCAACACTTTGGCCATCTGATGTGAAGAACTGAGTCATTTGTAAAGATCCTGATGCTGGGAAAATTGAAGGTGGGAGGAGAAAGGAATAACAGAGGATGAGATGGTTGGATGGAATCACTGATTGAACAGACATGAGTTTGAGTAAACTGTGGGAGTTGGTGATGGATAGGGAGGCCTGCGTGCTGCAGTACACGGTGTCACAATGAGTCGGACATGACTGAGTGAGTGTACTGAACTGGATCAAAATTATAATGAGGTACCACCTTACTGAGGTCTGGAGTTGCCATCATTAAAAAGTCTACAAGTAACAAAAGCTGAAGAGAATGTGGAGAAAATGGAACCCTCCTATTGCGTTGGTGGGAATGTAGGTTGGCAGAGGCACTGTGGACAACAGTGTGGATGTTTTTCAGAAAACTAAAATATAGAATTACTATATGACCCAATAATCTTACTCCTGAGCATATATTTGGAGAACATCTAGTTCAAAAAGATATATGCACTCTGATGTTCATAGAAGTACTATTTAGAATAGTCAGACATGGAAGTAATCTAAATGTCCATTGACAAATGAATGGGTGGAGAAGATATGGTATATGTACAAATGGAATACTATTCAGCCACAAAACAGAATGAAATAATGCCATTATCAGCAAGATGGATGGACCTAGAGATTACTATACTAACTGAAGTCAGGCAAAGAAAGAGAAATATCATATTATATCTCCCCTATGTGGACTCTAAAATATGGCATAAATTAACTAATTTATAAGAGAAACAGACTCACAGACATAGATAATGAATTTATGGTTATCAAAATGGAAAGAGGATATGGAAAGGACAAAATGGGAGTTTGGGATTAGTAGATAAACACTACTATATATAAAATAGGTAAACAACAAGGTCCTACTTTATAGCATGAGGAACTATTTTCAATATACTGTAACAAACCATAATGGAAAACCATAATGGAAAATAATATGAAAATAATATGAAAATTAATATATACATTTATATGTATGACTGAACCACTTTGCTGTGCATCAAAAACCAACACAACACTAGTGTAAATCCACTATACTTAATAATAATTATAGGAAAAAATAAATAAATGTGTTCATATGGATGTCTTTATTAGAAAAAAGGAGAGATTATATAACAATAATAGATAAAAATAAAATGTGGACCTCAGAGTACATTTATGGGTTTTGTGTGATTTGGGGTAATGGTTTTAACGTCTCTTGGGGTCAGTTTCCTTATATAAACAAAGAAGACAATATGTATTTCATAGAGTCATTATGAGCATTGACTATGAGAAAATGCATAAAGTTCTGTGCAAAATTGCAATAAAATTAAAACAAAAAATTTTATTGATAAAAACATTAATAAAAATAAGATTAAAATTATGACACATCATTTAATGCCTACAGTGTTTGTATTTAAGAGGTAAGTATTCTGTTGTGTGAGCTCATAACTTAATTTTTTTCTTCTACCCAAAGCCTAGAGACTTCCCATGTGGCTCAGTGGTAAAGAATCTGCCTGCCAATGCAAGAGATTCAGGTTTGATTCCTGGATCAGAAAGATCCCCTGGAGGAGAAAGTGGCAATCCACTCAGTATTCTTGCAGGGAAAATACCATGGACAGAGGAACCTGGTGGGCTATAGTCAATGAGGTTTCAAAAAGTCAGACACAACTGAATGCACACACACAGACACACACACACACACACACACACTAAGCTTACAGAGCCGAAAAAACGCAATTTAAAGTGGAAGACACAACACATATGCCTATTCCTGTCAGGTAGAGATAATATTCACTCAATACAGCCCAAGGATCCATCTCACATTTTGGGTTTTGTGACTATTTTTCTGGCCTCAATATTTGGTGGTCTGAAGCTCATTTTCCCCAGAAAGTAAGAGATTCAGTTTTCAATGGCAAGTTTAGTCATTGTTTTTCCTTTTAAAATTCAAATCACAGAAAGAGAAGCAAAATAATATATTGTACCCCTCCTCCTCCTTCACCCTACCTGCCTCTAACACACACACCTTCTTCAAGGAGGATAAATTATGAAATGAAAGTACCTGCAAAGGAACAGGCTGTTACTGTTTATATGGCTATTTGCAGCTAGGTTCTGTTCTGACCAGGCTGAATCTATTACCAGCAATGCATTATTTACTGTCTTTCTGAATGAAGCCATATGTTATTGATCTGCACCATATGAACCTCTATTATGTTCCATTTGAAAGTATTATAAGTTACCTGAATGCACTAGTCTATATATACTGTAGCTTAATAAAACTATTTTTCCAAATAACAATAGCTGCAGTTATAGAAGGTTCAGCTGGGTCTTGAAAAATATTGTTTATACTTCCCCTATGCCTATAACTCACTCAATGGCTTTACACGTTTGAGTATATTTGTTGCTTATTTTTGCATCCGAAAAATAGGAATTCTTTTGTTTCTAGTACTACCTTTGTTGAGTAAATCTCCGTCTTGTCTTCTCTGTTATGTAAAACAGTGTAGTGTCTATATATTTTTCATAATTTTCATCAAGTTCAAAGATTCAGTCTACCAGTATTTTTTAAAAGTTGCACATAATATCCAAAATGCTTCAGTTTCAGAAAGAAATCTACATAGTTTAATATATGTTTTTTGACTAACATCACGGAATATTATGGACTAAACTGTTTAATCCCCAAAATTCATATGTTGTAGTATTATACTAATCACCTCCTCCACCTAGTGCTTCAGAATGTAGATAAAAGAAAGTCTTAAAAGACTTAAAAAGAAAGTCTTCAGTTAAGTTAAAATGAAATCATTAGAATGGACCATAAACCAGTATGACTTTTATCTTTATAAAATGAGGAGAAGACATTTGGACACAGAGAAGTGCAAAGGGATGACAAATAGCAGACATATAGAAAAGTTGACTCTATAAGCCAAGGAGACAGGCTTGAAACAGATTTCCTCATGAACCTCAGAAGGAACCAACTTTACCATTTTGATCTTGAATTTTTAGCTTCAAAACTGAGAATGTAAATTTCTTTTAAGCCACCCAGTAGGGTATTTTGTTACGACAGCTTTAATAAACTAATACAAATATCATATATGAATCAGTAAATGACAAATCTTGTCTCTTAGAATATATTATTTGTATTTAAAATGCTAGCAATTTGACACATTGCCTTCAACACTATTTTATTTTTTAACAAATTCCAACCATTTGTTTCCAGTATTTATCTCCAAACATCTTGTAAATTATTGCAAGATGTATATAAGAGGCAGTCATTTTTTATAATGCATTCAGTTTTTCTATTTAATAACAATTGTAACATGTAAAAGAAATCAAAGCAGCTGTGATCTTTTCATTATTTCATGTTTGTATCCTTTATATTTTTCTGTCTTTATTCTTATAACTAATTTTCTTCTCAGTAAATGAATTATCTCTTTCTATATGCTTAAGAGTCTGACTATGTGTACAATACCTTGATCCCTCCCTTTTACAGAACTTCAGCCAAACTGAAGGAAAAAAAACCCACAACATTATCTGTAAAAAGTACTGTTTACCTCATTATTAAGCTAGTGCTATGTAAAGAAATAAACTAAGAGTTTAAGTTATAAGTTTTATGGAAAATAATTGGAGAAAATACATTTGTGCCACTCTCTGGGGAAAAAGTTTTAAAAAATTCTTGATGTTTTATCCCTTAACATGTTAAGCCTTTGGTTTCTGCAAAAGTCTTTGGTTTAGCCCTTTTTGAACATGAACCAATACATGAAGCTGAATGAAAAAGTTCTATTCTTAACTTCCTACTCTCTTTACAGCCAGTGACTTAGAAAGTTCTGGCTTATTGAAAGTGAAAGTAAAAGTGATGTTGCTCAGTTGTGTCCGACTATTTGCAACCCCATGAGCTGTACCCTACCAGGCTCCTCCGTCCATGGGATTTTCCAAGTAAAAGTAATGGAGTGGGTTGCCATTTCCTTCTCCAGAGTATCTTCCCAACCCAGGGAGAAAACCCAGGTCTCCCTCATTGTTAGCAAGACGCTTTACCATCTGAGCTACTAGGGAAGTCCTTCTGGCTTATTAACATATATTAATTGTTCATTATATTTGTTACCTTATAAAATGAAAGATAGATGATTGAAAGAAAAATAGAATGAAGCAAAAATGAATGTACAAAGTAATAAATTGCCTAGCCTTTCTAGAGTTTGACCATCATTGCAATTGCCACCCCATATATATTTAATATACTGGCTTTAGCAATATGGGAACCGTGAACTTCTGATGTTCAAGCTGGTTTTAGAAAAGGCAGAGGAACCAGAGATCAAATTGCCAACATCTGCTGGATCATGGAAAAAGCAAGAGAGTTCCAGAAAAACATCTACTTCTGCTTTATTGACTATGCCAAAGCCTTTGACTGTGTGGGTCACAATAAACTGTGGAAAATTCTGAAAGAGATGGGAATACCAGACCATCTGACCTGCCTCTTGAGAAATCTGTATGCAGGTCAGGAAGCAACAGTTAGAACTAGATATGGAACAACAGACTGGTTTCAAATAGGAAAAGGAGTACGTCAAGGCTGTATATTGTCACCCTGCTTATTTAACTTATATGTAGAGTACGTCATGAGAAACGCTGGGTTGGAAGAAACACAAGCTGGAATCAAGATTGCCGGGGGAAATCTCAATAACCTCAGATATGCAGATGACACCACCCTATGGCAAAAAGTGAAAAGAAACTAAAAAGCCTCTTGATGAAAGTAAAAGAGGAGAGTGAAAAAGTTGGCTTAAAGCTCAACATTCAGAAAACGAAGATCATGGCATCTGGTCCCATCACTTCATGGCAAATAGATGGGGAAACAGTGGAAACAGTGTCAGACTTTATTTTTGGGGGGCTCCAAAATCACTGCAGATGGTGACTGCAGCCATGAAATTAAAAGACGCTTACTCCTTGGAAAAAAGTTATGACCAACCTAGATAGTATATTCAAAAGCAGAGACATTACTTTGCCAACTAAGGTCCGTCTAGTCAAGGCTATGGTTTTTCCTGTGGTCGTGTATGGATGTGAGACTTGGACTGTGAAGAAGGCTGAGTGCTGAAGAATTGATGTTTTTTGAACTGTGGTGTTGGAGAAGACTCTTGAGAGTCCCTTGGACTGCAAGGAGATCCAACCCGTCCATTCTGAAGGAGATCAGCCCTGGGATTTCTTTGGAAGGAATGATGCTAAAGCTGAAACTCCAGTACTTTGGACACCTCATGCGAAGAGTTGACTCATTGGAAAAGACTCTGATGCTGGGAGGGATTGGGGGCAGGAGGAGAAGGGGACAACAGAGGATGAGATGGCTGGATGGCATCACGGATTCGATGGACGTGAGTCTGAGTGAACTCTGGGAGTTGGTGATGGACAGGGAGGCCTGGAGTGCTGCAGTTCATGGGGTCGCAAAGAGTCAGACACAACTGAGTGACTGAACTGAACTGAACTTCTTCTAGGTGGATCCACAACTAATATCTAATAATAGAGGCAAAACAATTGTTGTCATCAACCTCTGTTGACTTCAACTAGCAGCAATGGAAAAACCTTCCATCCTCATTGCATTCCTATATCTTCCAAATATTTCTGGACAGATTATATAAACCCCATTATTTCTGAATTGTCATGACCAAAGTGATAAAGGAAGATAATTTAGAGTACTTAGAATTCAAAGTTTTCTAGTTCTATAAAATATAATTTCATATATCCATAAAAGATCATGTGCTTAACATGATGGCTAAATCTCACATAGCATTCATTACTAAGAAAAAGAAAGCTCAACTGAAAAGGCAATCATGATATATGTATATAGTAGAATACAATCACTTTCATTTTGATTATTTGATATTATTAAATGGTGATAAAGTAAATAAGAAAATGACAACCACATTGAATTAGAAAAAATAATCAAAATTATATTTAATAACAAAGTTTTTAAACAAATAATTCAACTGTTTCCATTGTACAACATTGTGACCATGCATAGAGAAATATATTGTGATATAAAATAGGTAATGAGGGTTTCTCTGGTAGCTCAGTGGTAAAAATCTACCTGCCACTGTAGGAGACATGGGTTTGATGCCTAATCTGGGAAGATCCTACATGCTGGGGGACAAATAAATCTGTATACCACAACCACTGAGCCAGTGTTCTAGAGACCGGGAGTCACAACTACTGAAGCCCATGTGACATAGAGCCTGTGCTCTCCAACGAGAGAAACCATTGTAATGAGAAGCTTGTGCACCACAGCTAGAGAGTAGCCCCTGCTTGCTGCAACTAGAGAAAAGCCCACAAGACCCAGCACAGCCAGAAATAAATAAGCATTAAAAAAAACAGATGATATAATATGCTGATTCAATAAAAGTGGTATAATATATTGATATCATGAATGACATCTCTATGTAACAGGAAGGGAAAAAAAAACACAACTTGCTTGAAAGTGTAAGTGCTTGTGTCTATATAAGCTAAATCAGAGAGCAGTATGCAAATTATCCACATATATGCATGGCTGATATGATATGTTGCTGCTAAGTCACGTCAGTCATGTCTAACTCTGTGCGACCCCATAGACAGAAGCCCACCAGGCTCCCTGTCCCTGGGATTCTCCAGGCAAGAACAATGGAGAGGGTTGCAATTTCCTTCTCCAATGCATGAAAGTGCAAAGTGAAAGTGAAGTCGCTCAGTCATGTCCGATTCTTAGGGACCCCATGGACTGCAGCCCACCAGGTACCTCTGTCCATGGGATTATCCAGGCAAGAGTACTAGAGTGGGGTGCCAGTGCTTCTCTGCTGATATGATATAATGGGCATCAAAAGCTTTGCCAGTTATCAAATATGTCCACTGATGGCTTTTCTGGTACCTAAAATTACTTATCATTATTAATTAGTCTTTTAATTGAAGGCATTTCTCCCTAGAAATGCTTGTTCAACTGAGAAGCAACACATGGGAACCTGCTAATGTCTATGTTTTTAACAAGCTTAAAGTCAAATTTTGGCTCTACCACTCTGTGAGCCTAAATAAATGATTGGACTTCATTTCAATAGCCGTGATTTTTGTCTTTGATAAATATGTTGTAGGATTCCCTGGTGGCTCAGTGGTAAAGAATCTGTCAACTAATGAAGGATACGCAGGTTCAATCCCTGAGTTGGGAAGATCCCCTGGAGAATGAAATGGCAACCCATTCCAGTCAGTATTCTTGTCTGGAAAATCCCATGGGCAGAGGAGCCTGGTGAACTGTAGTCTATGGGGTCACAGAGACTTTGACATAACAACTAAATGACGACAACAACAACAAATATGTTATGCCAAAGCCACTATTCAGGAGTAAAGAGAACAATGGACAAAATTAAGTAGAACCAGGTTTTTTTTTTTTTTTTATGGGGGCCTATAGACAGATGCTTTGTTAATTTCCACACTTCTCCTTCCATCATGGTGCTACGGCATGTGAGCACCATTATTCACAATCCTTGTTTCCTCTGGATTTTTTTCCTACAGAAAATCAACAGTTAAAACTATTATTTTTACTAGAAACTATGAGATCAAAAGTCATTTCTCCAGAGAACACATCGGCTAGCACTGCAATATTTTTTCAAATACAATAGTGAAAACAAGTCAGATTAGATAAAATGTTAATTTATTTATAGCATGACAGAGGGAAAATCAGAGATGCAACAAGTTTGCATGTTTAAACACAAATATCAATCATGCCAGAGATTTGAGACAGCAGATTTATTTCGAGGTTATGAAAAATATTTAACTCTAAAATCACATATGCTTGACAGTTTTCGTTTCTTGAAGATTTCGTTATTGACACCATTTTTCTGTTTTAAAACTTATAAAAGTTGATTCCCCTGCCCTTTAGTCTTAAATCACACTCTGGGGAAAACATGTCTAAGTTGATGATGGAGGTCACTTGCAGAAATACTCAACTAGTTCTTTAGAATGCTTTTCAAGGAAAATATAGGTGGCATTCAGTCATTCAGTAAACACTTATCAATAAAACATCCTGGGACAGTCATTACTTTCAAGAAAAGGGAATGTAAGGTGAAGCAGCCTAGCTGCTGCTCCTGTTCCCATTGCATTTTTAGTCTACCAAGGTATGAAAAGTGAAAGAAAAAGAGTAAATGCAGAAGAGTATATGAGCTAATCATACATGATGGACAGAGGATTAAAACAGAGCACACGTTCTGAGATTTGGCACTTCTAATGTTTTGGCCTATGTCATTCTTTGTGCGGAAGTGTGCTGTCTTTTACACTGTGGGGTGTTTAGGAAATCCTTGGCCTCTACCCACTAGATTTCAGTAAGGTCATATACCTATCTCAAAAAATCCCCCACCCATTTCCAAATGCCTCTTGAGGAGACGTATTTTTCCCCAGTTGAGAATCAATGAAGTAGTATGATGGAGAGTGATGATTGCCTTATCACTCAAAGAGTGGCATCTGATGGTCACAAAAGGCCATTTAAGCTGAGTCCTTAATGTCATGGAGGAGTTATCCATGTAAAGACAAGAGAGAGAATGACAGAGTCAAAGGGGACAATTAGTGTCATAGCTCCCAGGCAGGAACGAGAATGGCAGGTTTGAGGGACAGAAAGGAGGCCGATAAAAGAACATAAGCAAGAGATGAGAGTGGAGAAAAGAAGTCAGTTCATGTATGGGTTTTTGCCAGGTAAGGCATTTTTCATTTTATTCTAAGTATAATGAGATGCCATTGGAGGAAGTTTTCAACCAAGAAGTAATACTACTTGACTTATGTTTTAAAATATTCACTCCAGCTTCTGTCTGGAGAATGAATTGAGGCACCATGAGTAGAAGAAGGAAGACTATTAGTAGGCAATAAATGTAGAAACAGTAAGATGATGGTGGTCTCAATTATCTGCAAATTTAAATTCTCCCTCAGTAAGCATGATCAGCATTTATACATTTTACATACTGGTTTTCTTTTTTTTTTTTGAAAGAGGTAAAATTGCTTTAATAATGTAACATGTCAATTAACCGGTTCAAAACTGATGCATTTATTATGTCAGAAATTCAGCAAAATACATTTGTTATAAACACGTGTATATGAGTATTTTTAAGGAGAGTATATAATCTGCTGTTTAAGAAATCATGCTATGATTTCAGACTTATTTTTATTCCACATCAAAACAGATTAATGAATATTTGTAATCCTCTGTTTTTCATAGTAATTATGATACACATTGGTTTTCTTCCTTTCTCCTTCTCTTGTGCATAGGCCACCTCTTCCCTTTCCTATGCTTTGCAATATGTTTTCCTATTTTCATAAATATGATAAACCATTAATTTTCCTCAATTATTTATATAACTTTTTAAAGTTAATTCAGTTATTTATTGAATAAAATCGAGTTGCATTCAGGGATTTAAGAAACAGCATATTATCTCTGTCAGTTAATTTTTCATTGAATGTAATGTTTTGTATAATAATATGGCTGAAATTTTTCTTTCCTATAATTAGAAAGATCTTTTAGAATTTTCTCATATTGTTTATGACAGGAAGGAATAATAGGAGTAAGTGGCCATTAAAGTAGGTAGATGTGTTTGTTTGTTTGTTTGTTTTAAGCCATGGGAAAGTCTTTTTAAAACTGCTTGATTTCTTCAATTATCTATAAAATAAAAGAACTATATATTTTCCCTCATGTTGTATGAATTAGAAGAAAAAATGGCCACTTAATACATATTTTATTTTTAACATTTTTCTTCAGATATAGCAGTCATATAATAAACTACATTCAGTTCAGTTCAGTTCAGTTGCTCAGTCATGTCCGACACTTGGTGACCCCATGGACTGCAGCACATCAGGCTTCCCTGTCCATCACCAACTCCTGGACCTGCTCAAACTCATGTCCATTGGGTCGGTGATCCCATCCAACCATCTCATCCTCTGTCATTCCCTTCTCCTCCTGTCTGCAATCTTTCCCAGCACGAGGGTCTTTTCCAATGAAAACTGCACTCACTGAGACAAAATTTGCAAGTTTTAAGGTATGAATACACCCATTTAACCATCACCTCAGTCAAGATAATGAGTATATTCATTACCTTCAAAAGTGGCCCTATGTACCTTTGTAATCCTTCCCCCCGCTCTCCCATGTATGTCCACATCCCAGCAATACTGCTTTTCATGTACACTAGTTTATACTTAGTGTTTTATATGAATAGAATCATACTCTTTCCTGCACAGTTCTTCAAAAAAATATGCTGTCTTTATCTTTGCTCTTCTTTTTAAACTGTCCATTTACCTAAATGCTATTAAGATTTTACTTTCACTGTATTTTAGCCATTTGTTGGCGGTGTTCATTGTTGTAGCGTTTTTTCATCTTTCTTGGGCTTGAATATTTTTGAACACTTTTGGTCTCTGAATGCGGTATGATAGAAAGATATTTGGTCTTTGTCCCCTGTTCCTTGAACAAAGCTCCCCAAACCCTTGGACTTTCCCATGGGATTAAAGGTGCTAGGAATGTCTTTTGTTCCCAGCAATGGAGCGACTCTTCCGTAGACCCCTTAGACTTCTTTAGGATGGAAGCTGGTCACCAGAAAGACCAAACAATGGTTAAAAAATTGGAACTTTCAGTCTCATCTCTCAACTACCAGAAAGGGAACTAGGATGGAGATTGAGCTAATTGTCAATTGCCAGTGATTTAATCAGCCATGCCTGCATAATGAAACTTTCATGAAATATCCTAAATGCTAGGGTTCAGAAAGCTTCCAGATCAGTGAACACATCTGTGTTCTGGGAGGGTCATGTTCCTCAACTCCCTGGGGTCAAATGCTCCTGTGTGCAGCACCCTGCTGGGTACCTCTTCATCCAGCTGTTCATTTGTATCCTCTATAATAAACCATAACCATAAGTAAATTGCCTCCTAAGTTTTGTTAGTTGATCTGAATCTGAGGAGGGGGTCATAGGAATCTCGAACTTATAGCCAGTCATTCAGTAGCATAGGTTACCTGGGACTTGTGATTGATGCCAGAAGTAGAAGGAAGTCATGCAGGACTGAACCCTCTTGTGGGATCAAATGCTAACTTTTGATAGTGTCAGGATTGATTGTTAAATGTCTACTTACTGTCAGAGAACTGGTGGTCTTAGAAAAGACCACACTTATTTGGTGTCAGAAGGGAAAATATTTCAGAGTTTACAGTTTGGAAAGCTTTTCATCATAAAGTCCTTAATTTCATAACATTTTTCCCTCTTTCCTAATACTTATCACTCTTTCCTTTGGGGACTCCACTTACAAAGAGATTAGGCTGTGTGCAGTTATTCCAAAGCATATTTATCCTATTAATTTTAAAAATTCACTTGGTTTCATTTTAGGTGGTTTCCATGACTATATATTAAAGTTTATTAATATTTTTGTGCAATCTAGCCAACTTTAATTGCATCTAGTATGTTTTTTGTACCATATAGTGTAGTTTCTATTTGTATAAGTTAATTTAGGGTCTTTTAAAAATATAGATAAATGGATGAATAAGTAGATAAATACAAAGATACATAGAGAGCGATACAGGTATATTCTGTGTCTTTAACTTTTTAGACATATGAAATACAGGTGTTAAAAACTAACACTTTATCTGGTAATCCCAACATCTGTGTCAATTCTGGATCAGTTTTGATTAATTGATTTGTCTCCTTCTTTTGGGTCACATTTTTTCTGCTTCTTTGCATGCCTGGCAATTTTATTATTGGATAGCATTCATTGTTAATTTTACTTGACTGATTGTTGAATACTTTTGTATTCCTATAAATATTCTTGAACTTGGATGTATTTAACTTTCTTTAAAACAGGTGTTTGTTTTTTTTGTTTTGTTTTGTTTTTTAATTCTTGCTTTTAAGATTTTGTAGGTGGGACCAGCACAGTGCTTGGTCTGGGTTTAATTATCCCCACTACACCAAGGTACAGTTGCAGCCTTGTTGGTGATTCCTTGTACAGTCTCAGGTGGTTTTCTTCCTGTGTTTATGCTAAGTGTACAAATACTTAAGGAAGATGCTCTGCAGATCTCTAAAGTTGTTCTCCCTTCACCTTCCTCTCTTTATCCCTCTTCCCTTTCTAGCTCTCTATGGAATTCTGTCCTGCAGAGATTCCCTGGACTTATGGCTTCAGCTTTGTCCCTCAGTGAATCTACCAGGTGCTGCTTGAGTTTCACTTCCCTGCACCTCCGCCTGGTTCCCTCCCAGAGCAGTAGCTAACTGGGCAACTAGAGGGCGTTTCTTCTGTATTTTCTTTCTGAGCAATCATCATTCTTCATTCCCTAGTGTCCAGTGTCTTCCAAACTTCTGTTTCCCATATTTTGCCAACTTTTTAGTGTATCAGCAGGAGATGAAATCTGATCTTTATTACTTCTTGCCTAGAAATGGAAGTCACAATATTTTAAAAAATCCTCAGACAGCTCACAGGAGTACCAACAAATTATAAAGGCTAAATTTTAATATGTGCCAGACTTTATACTTGATCTTCTAGGTACACAAGTATCTATACCAGGTCTTTTATATACATGGTATTTTCTTTGCATGACCTTCTCCTCACTATGTATTCCATCCATTTCTATTTGATGAGAAGTTTTATGTTACCCACCTGGGGTTCCCTGGTGGCTCAGCTGGTAAAGAATCCGCCTAAAATGCAGGAGATCTGGGTTCCATCCCTGGGTTGGGAAGATCCCCTGGAAGAGGAATGGCTACCCACTCCAGTATTCTGGCCTGGAGAATTCCATGGACTCTATAGTCCATGGGGTTGCAAAGAGTTAGACATGACTGAGTGACTTTCACTTTCACTTTCTTTATAGTTATAAATTCCTCACTTTACTACTTCTTTGTGTATAGCCTGAGGATTTAAATTCCACCCAAAATGAAGAAGTTTAAAGGGACGTGTTAGCTACAATATTAACCATCAATTAATTCGATGGCTTTTAAGTTTTCTACTTAATTTTGCTTTATGAACATGTGGTTGCATCATAAGTGAAGAAAATATACTGAACTTAAATATCAATCATTTTCTGTTTTAAGTAACTATATCTCAAAATTAAGAACAAACACAACCAGCTGTTCAAAACACAGTGTTAGTTTTCTCAGGATCTCTGGAGAATTCATTATCATAGTCCACTATTGCAAATCTCTGTAGACTGGGACTTTATTGTTATTATTATTTTTGAAAATACTCTGAGGGATGTAAACTTGCCATCCTTTCTTCCTTTTTTTGATATACTTCATAATCCATCTTAGATTATGACACAGTTTCTAGTATATATTTTGAAGCTTGAATAGGATACTATGATATGCTAAAGAGGTCTGTACTACTGCTGCTCTTCAGTGATACAAGAATTGACTTTATTTGCTCAGGATCTTTTGTCTGTTTCTGTCTTTGTCTCTGTCTCTCTCTGTACTTCTCTCTCTCTCTCTCTCTCTCTCTGTGTATAGTTGTACTTATGTCTGTCAGTAGTATGACTGAAAAAATATTAACAAAAATGCCAGCTTCAATAAGTGAAGTTGTGCTGGAGAATGGATCAAAGATAGTTTCTCATTACTGATGTTTGGAAAGGATGTTGAATGACAAATTACCGCTGTTGAGTTATTGGAGTTAGTATTTAGAAAACTTTGAGAGTGCTTACATGACTCTTAAATTTAAGTATAGCTGTTACTGTCAAATATTAACTATAATGTTTTGGTCTGTGAAATCCAGACTGCTTTTTGTTTGTTTATTTCCCTTTTACAAGTAATAAAGTATGGATATTTTTGCCCCCCCCCCATAGAGTTCTGGTATTAATAGGAGAAAGAAATTATGAGAGATTTTTCTGATTTTGCTTTGCTCATCCCACTAATACAATGAGTTGTTGCTCTACTGGTTACCGTGTAAAAACTGTTTTATCCATCATTCTTTTCTTTCAAAGAGACAGAAACTTGGTTTAAAATAGTTAAACAACAAAAAAAATACTGATTTAGGTAATTGAAGAGTCCAAAGTTAAGGGCTAGTATCAAGAATGCAGACATTTGACATCAGAAGTCAGCACACATGGCCACCTAAGAGAGTTCCTTCCAAGAAGTGACTTCTATAACCAAAAGAGAAAGAAGAAATCCTTGGCATACAAATGTAGCAAATATCTACATAAGACATGATGCTATAAAACTCCTAGAAGAGAGAACAGGCAAAACCTTTTCTGATATAAATTGTATCAATGGTTTCTTAGGTCAGTCTCCCAAGGCAACAAAATTAAAAACAAAAATAAACAATGGGACCTAATAAAATGTATAAGTTTTTACACAGCAAAGGAACCATAACAAATATGAAAGACAACTCACAGATAAAAGAAAACATTTGTGAATGATGCAGCAGACAAGGGCTTAATCTCCAAAATATACAAACAGGTCACACAACTCAACAACAACACAAAAAACAACCAATCAAAAATGAGCAGACAACCTTAATAGATGAAAGAAGACATACAGATGGGCAAGAGGCTTATGAATAGATGCTCAATATCACTAATTATTAGAAAAATGCAAATCAAAACAACAAGATACTACCTCATACCACTCAGAATGGTCATCATCAAAAAGTCTACAAATAACAAATGCCAGAGAGAGCATAGAGAAAAGGGAACCCTCCTACACTGTTGATGGGAATATAAACTGGTGTAGCCACCATGGAAAACAGTGTGGAAGTTCTTCAGAAAACTAAAAAATAGAATCACCATATGATCCAACAATCAGACTCCTGGGCATCTGCCCAGACAAAGTGCAAGTGGACATGAAGTCGCTCAGTCGTGTCCAACTCTTTGCGACCCCATGGACTGCAGCCCACCAGGCTCCTCCATCCATGGGATTCTCCAGGCAAGAATACTGGAGTGGGTTGCCATTTCCTTCTCCAGGGGATCTCCAGGGATCAAACCCAGGTCTCCCACATTGCAGGCAGATTCTTTAACCTCTGAGCCACCAGGGCAGCCCAGACAAAACTTACTTCAAAAATATATATGCGCCCCTATGTTCATAGCAGCACTATTCACAATAGCCAAAGCATAGAAACAACCTAAATATCCATGGACAGATGAATGGATGAAGATGTGGTACATATAGACAACTGAGTATTACTCAGCCATAAAAATAACAAAGAATGCCATCTGCAGCAACATGGATACAATTAGAGATTAAAGTGAAGTCAGACAGAAGGAGAAAGACAAAAGTCATATTATATCACATACGTGGAATCTAAAATATGGCACAAAGAAACCTATTTACAAAACAAAAGCAGATTCACAGATATAGAGGACAGCATTCTGTTAGCTAAGGGAGAGGAATATGAGGGAGGGAAGGACTGGGATCTTGGGATTAGCATATGTAACTAATATATATATAGGATAGATAAACCACAAGGTCATACTGTATAGCACAGAGAACTATATTCAATATCCTGAGATAAACATGCTTCAGAAGGTACATAAGCATAAAAAAAAACAGATTAAAAAAGCAGTCAGATTTTTATTCTGTGGTAAAACATTACATGTGGGCTTCCCAGGTGGTACTAGTGGTAAAGAACCCTCCTGCCAATGCAGGAGACATAAGAGACACAGATTCAATTCCTGGGAAGGGACGGTCTCCTGGAAGAGGCCATGGTAAGCCACTCCAGTATTCTAGCCTGAAGAACTCCATGGACAGAGGTGTCTGGAGGGCTACAGTCCATAGGGTTGTCAGACACAACTGAAGCAAATTAGCATGGCATGGCATAAACTATTACATGTACTAGACATTCATTAAATGAAGTACTCAGTGAAGATTTTGAGAGAAAAGCAAGACTTGTGCAGTCTGAAAGAAAGGAGTTGGTTTTATGGCAAGTATTTCCTATTAGTGACAAGGGAAATAGGTTCAGAGGCAAGAATGATTTCATTTCAAATGTGTAGGATCCAGTCCTAAGTCTGCTTGAGCAGAATGTTGGTTTCTGTTAAATAGTGGGAAATGCTCTGAGAGCTGCTGGTAGGGTATAAGCCTTATCAGTATGAAAAGTTAGGAAGAAACTGCATAAACAAGGAATAAAATTAGAAAGAAGCACTGCTATATTTAAAATAGGTAACCAACAAGGACTTACTGTATAGCACAGGGAACTCTGCTCAATACTCTGCAACAACCTAAATGGGGAAAGAATTTGAAAAAGAATAGATACATGTATGTGTATAACTGAATCACTTTGCTGTACACCTTGAAGTAACACAATGCTGTTAATCAACTATACTCCAATATAAAATAAAAGTTAAAAAAAAGAGAGATGCACCAGAATAGGGCAAAGTGTAACAAAGCAGAGAGCCCTGAACCTGAACCATCTGGTATGAGGAGCAGTGCATGGAAACCATGAATCAAGCAGCACTTAGTAGGCTCATGCTGGAATCTCAAAGGGCAGGGTAAAAGTTCTTTGTCTGAGCAGGAAAACCATGACTCAAGGGTCTAATGAGATAGGAGGCACTGAATGAAGTGGGTGCTTAGATAGGCAAAGACCCAAGGAGACAGTGGAGAGCAGAATATTGCTTCACTTCGTTTCAACTCAGCAAATATACAATCAGACTCTGGAAGCAAGACTTGGGCAAAAAACTGGAGAGGGATAAAACAACAGAATTGGGGTTCTGGCAGAATGCATTAGAAAGATGAGGTGACAAAAAATAGGACTGGCCTTGGGTTTTTGTTTATTTATTCCCCTTTTAAAACTAGAACTGAATCTTGGATGTATATAAGATGGAGACCACAGACCTAACACATTACCAAGTTCTACATTCTGATTTTCTATCTTTTCTTACATGCTCTTAACCTATCTTTAATTAATATTCTTGTAATTTTTTTAAACCAGAATTAATAATTCTGGCTACTTTCTCCTCTTGATTTTAAAGGAGGCTTTGCTGGCTGTACAATTTTAGGCAACTTATTCAACCTCTCTGAACTTCATTCTACTATTCTGTTAAAATGAAAACAAATAATGTTTGCATTTTAGTGTTCTGAAGATTAAATGATATAAAATAATCCCAGTAAATTGCACAAAGCTACAGGAAACACATGCTCCTTTATCCAAGTTTTCTTCAGTTCTTCGCGACTTTCTTTCTTTTTCCTTTTTCTCACTCCATGTTCTGAAAGATGTTGGAGCTAAGAAAAGCAGTAAGTTGAAAAATCAAGTTATTCTTTTCATAGTTATATTCTACCCTGAGAAATTTCTGACAGGAAGAGAAGGATCATGGAGCTGGGAGCCAGGCATTTTCCATGATACTATCCAATCTTTTAAAAGAAGAAATGTAAAATCTTCACAATAGCCGAAAGCTTAGTGATCTGGTCTGCTCTGGGTTTTCCCAGGTCTGATTTTCTCACCTCTCTCTGCTGTGTTCCCTCTCCTCCTCTTCTGTACCGGTGATGTTGCACTGGCTGCTGCCCCCTGCTGGGCATGGTCCTTCCACCAATAGCTGTGAGGATAACTCCCTGTCCATCTTCACATCTGTGTTCAAATGTCACCTTCTCAGTGAGGCTACTCTGATACCCATATTTAATTTGCAAAATCATCTTTCCTGCTTCAGCATTCCAAATCCTTTCTACTGGGCTGAAATTTTTTCCCCATCTAATCTAATCATCTAATGTACTATGTGATTCATTATTTATTAATTATAGTCTACCTTCCTTGCAGCAATAAAAGTTCTACAAAGACAGAAGCTTTTGTCTGTTTTGTTCAATACCTCATCCTAAGTTCTGGCACATGTTAGGCTCTTAGTAAATACTTACTGAATTAGGAAGGGTTGTGTTTTTAACATAAATATGGAACATTTACATTAGTAACTTAATAAAAATTATTAAGAAATCTGGTTGAATAGTTTTAGTGAAAAATAATTAATTACAGATTTTTGATTGGAAGACAATACTTATGAGAGAGTTCAAAACTAACTTTGAAATGAAATTAGGTAAAAGTCAATCAAAGCAATTTCAAATGAAGAAACCTCTGCTAAATATTTTAATTAAAATGGGGAGCAGAAAGAGGAATTTGGTGACAGGTACAAACTTTAATGCAAAAGAGCATGGAAGGACTCTAAAAAATGGTTTCTACAATAGAGGGACACAAACATACACGTACCCCAATGTTCATCGCAGCACTGTTTATAATAGCCAGGACATGGAAGCAACCTAGATGTCCATCAGCAGATGAATGGATAAGTAAGCTGTGGTACATATACACAATGGAGTATTACTCAGCCATTAAAAAGAATACATTTGAATCAATTCCAATGAGGTGGATGAAGCTGGAGCCGATTATACAGAGTGAAGTAACCCAGAAAGAAAAACACCAATACAGTATACTTACACATACATATAGAATTTAGAAAGATGGTAATGATAAACCTGTATGCAAGACAGCAAAAGAGACACAGATGTATAGAACAGCCTTTTGGACTCTGTAGGAGAGGGAGAAGGTGGGATGGGTTGGCAGAGTGGCAGTGTAACATGTATGATATCATAAGTGAAACGAATCGCCAGTCTAGGTTCAATGCAGGATGCAGGATGCTTGGGACTGATGCACTGGGATAATCCAGGGAGAAGGTGTGGGGCAGGAGAGGGGAGGTGGGGTTCGAGATTGGGAGTTCATGTACACTCGTGGCTGATTCATGTCAATGTATAGCAAAACAAATACAGTATTGTAAAGCAAAACAGACTGAAAAATAAAAAGTAATTTAAAAAAATTTCCACGTGGAAGACACAATCAAATCTAAGCAAATAACCTCTTAATAAATAAATATTTTATATTTAAATAATAAAAAAAGGGACACAAACAATCCAAAGTAATTTATTAGAAAAATAACTGCATGTGTACAGGATACTACACATGTACAGAATATTACAAATAAATATTATTTTGTCTGGTAAGGGGACAGTGACAATAAAAAAATCAGAGTGAGGGTCTGAAATGTTTATTTCTTACTTCAATCAAATAAAGAGTTCACAACCTCAATAGCACAGAATCAAGAAATTTGGAAGAAGAGATAAAATTCAGAAAAAATACTGTCACCCTGCTTATTTAACTTATATGCCGAGTACATCATGAGAAATGCTAGACTGGAAGAAACACAAGCTGGAATCAAGATTGCTGGGAGAAACATCAATAACCTCAGACATGCAGATGACACCACCCTTATGGCAGAAAGTGAGGAGGAGCTAAAAAGCCTCTTGTTGAAAGTGAGAGAGGAGAGTGAAAAAGTTGGCTTAAAGCTCAACATTCAGAAAACGAAGATCATGGCATCTGGCCCCATCACTTCATGGGAAATAGATGGGGAAACAGTAGAAACAGTGTCAGACTTTATTTTTGGGGGGGCTCCAAAATCACTGCAGATGGTGACTGCAGCCATGAAATTAAAAGGCGCTTACTCCTTGGAAGAAAAGTTATGACCAACCTAGATAGTATATTCAAAAGCAGAGACATTACTTTGCCGACTAAGGTCCGTCTAGTCAAGGCTATGGTTTTTCCTGTGGTCATGTATGGATGTGAGAGTTGGACTGTGAAGTGGGCTCAAGAATCACTGCAGATGGTGACTGCAGCCATGAAATTAAAAGACGCTTACTCCTTGGAAGAAAAGTTATGACCAACCTAGATAGTATATTCAAAAGCAGAGACATTACTTTGCCGACTAAGGTCCATCTAGTCAAGGCTATGGTTTTTCCTGTGGTCATGTATGGATGTGAGAGTTGGACTGTGAAGAAAGCTGAGCACCGAAGAATTGATGCTTTTGAACTGTGGTGTTGGAGAAGACTCTTGAGAGTCCCTTGGACTGCAAGGAGATCCAACCTCTGAAGGAGATCAGCCCTGGGATTTCTTTGGAAGGAATGATGCTAAAGCTGAAGCTCCAGTACTTTGGCCACCTTACGCAAAGAGTTGACTCATTGGAAAAGACCCTGATGCTGGGAAGGATTGAGGGCAGGAGGAGAGGGGGATGACCGAGGATGAGATGGCTGGATGGCATCACGGACTCGATGGACGTGAGTCTGAGTGAACTCCAAGAGTTGGTGATGGACAGGGAGGCCTGGCGTGCTGCAATTCATGGGGTCGCAAAGAGTCGGACACAACTGAGCGACTGAACTGAACTGAACTGTCAAGCTAAATCAAGGAAATTAATGGTTGTGGCCAATTACACTATTGTTGATTGGGGACCCCATGGTATGTGGCTATCTAACTTCTCAGATGGTATTAATAGTACCATATGTGATTATGTTACTTAAGTAGCATGGAAGATTACCAACAGTTCAATGAAACACTTCCATGACAAAGGACTTCTTGGCTGGCTTGACAGGGAAGTGGCACCTCCTCACCCTCAAAGTGTCCTCAATAAACGAAAAGGGCCTGAACAATGAGACATCTGAAAACTTGCTGCAAGTACTGAAAAACTTGGAACTTGGACTAGATGTTTCACAGAGTCATAGTCATAGTAACTATTACTTCCATTATAATCATTCATATTTTATGCAAGCTTGTGTTCCCCTTTCTTTTGTTATAGCCATAGGAAACTTACAATTTAATAAGACTTTACGTTCTGTGACTTGTACAGATTGCAAATTGCATACTTGTCTTAATTCCTCTATTTCTCTAAAAAACAAATCCTTGTGATTCTTCAATCTCGACATAGTCTGTGGTTGCCAGTAGATCTCCAACAACCCTGGGAAGAGGGTCCCATGGCAGGACTTGCCTCCTGGTTACTCACTAAATTACTCCGATGATCTAACTGATTCACTGGATGGCTAATTCTTGGCATTTTGGGGTTAATAGACATTTGCACCACTGCTGCTGTCACAGATATTGCTTTACAAACTTCAATTCAAACACAAAGCTTTATTCAAAATTGGACTAAAGATGCTCATACTATATGGGTCACTCAGGTTCAGATAGATGAAAAAGTTCAGGATAAAATTCAGGAATTAAAAATAGCCATCCAATGGGTTGGAGATCAATTAACAGATTTACAAAAACAAATATTATTAAATTGTGATTGGAATTCTATTTAATTTTGTATCACTCCTGTTCGGTTTAACCATAATGCTTACAATTGGAAACAATCAAGTTTCATTTGCAAGATATACATAATAACGCTTCCTTAAATGTACAATTGTTGCAAAAGGAAATATTTGAAACCTTCTCTGAGAGTTGGACTGTGAAGAAGGCTGAGAGCCGAAGAATTGATGCTTTTGAACTGTGGTGTTGGAGAAGACTCTTGAGAGTCCTTTGGACTGCAAGGAGGTCCAGCCAGTCCATTCTGAAGGAGATCAACCCTGGGATTTCTTTGGAAGGAATGATGCTAAAGCTGAAACTCCAGTACTTTGGCCACCTCATGTGAAGAGTTGACTCATTGGAAAAGACTCTGATGCTGAGAGGGATTGGGGGCAGGAGGAGAAGGGGGCGACGGAGGATGAGATGGCTGGATAGCATCACTGACTCGATGGGTGTGAGTCTGAGTGAACTCTGGGAGTTGGTGATGGACAGGGAGGCCTGGCATGCTGCGATTCATGGGGTCACAAAGATTCGGACATGACTGAGCGACTGAACTGAACTGAAGAGTCTACCCTCTTCCAACAATTTGGAAACCTTAGCTGTACAGCTAGCTAATCAATTATCTGGGCTAAACCCTGAAGTTGGTTTCAAAACATTACACATAGTATTGGATCTGAAACTATAACGCTGATAATTATCCTGGTGATTATATTTGTAATATACCGATGCCTTTCAACTAAAATTGTTCAAACTAAACAAACTCAATTGGTCAGGGCCTTTTTCACAAAAGTATCTACAGTCACCCCCAGTTATGCAAAAATAAAAAAGGAGGAATTGTCAGGGGACGTTCAACTTTAAGGGATCCAATATGTTTTCTTCCTTTGTGTGCTGTTTCTCAAGGACTCTCTGTTCCTTATCAGTTCCTGGAAAACAGGAGTGAGCAGAGCTGCACTCAGTTCTCAGGACTGAGATCATGGGAAAGGGCACCTGCTTGGATTCCCTTCAGTGACTCCCTTCAGTAACTCTCTTCAGTGACCTTGTACTTAAAGGACTAACCATTTTGTTGCAACTGGTGGAATTTCATTCTTTTTAATGACTGAGTGATCATTTTATTGGATATATAAGCATGCGTTTTTGCAAATAAAGTACCTTTGTTTCACTCAAGACTTGGGTCTCCTGTGTCCTTCTTCTCATTGACTCCAGTCCCCAGGTCCCAGTCTCTGAAGACCATGACAGTCTCCTTTGTTTCTTTTTCATTTATTTCTGCTCTGATTTTTATTATTTCTTTCTTTCTACTAACCCTAGGGTTCTCTTCTTCTTTTTCTAGTTGCTTCAGGTGTAAAGTTAGGTTATTTATTTGATTTTTGTTTGTTTCTTGAGGTAAGCTTGTATTGCTATGAACATTCACGTTAGCACTGCTTTTCCTGAATACCATAGGTTTTGGGTTGTCTTGTTTTCATTTCATTTGGTTCTAATCATTTGGTTTTGATTTTATTTTTTATTTCTTCCATGATTTGTTGGTAATTCAGAAATGTGTTGCTTAGCCTCCATATGTTTCTATTTTTAATGGTTTTTTTTCCCTGTAGTTGACATCTAATCTTACTGCATTGTGATCAGAAAAGATGTTTGCAATGATTTCGATTTTTTTGAATTTACCAAGCTAGATTTATGGCTCAGGAGGTGACCTATCCTGGATAATGCTCCATGTGCACTTGAGAAAAAGGTGAAATTCATTGTTTTGGGGGTGAAATGTCCTATAGATATCATTTAAGTCTAACTGGTCCATTGTATCATTTACAGTTTGTGCTTCCTTGCTAATTTTCTGTTTGGTTGATCTATCCATAGGTGTGAGTAGGGTATTAAAGTCTCCCACTATTATTGTGTTACTGTTAATTTCCCCTTTTTATTTGTTAGCATTTGCCTTACATATCAAGGTGATCCTATGTTGGGTGCATATATATTTATAATCGCTATATCTTCTTCTTGGATTGATCTTTGATCATTATGTAGTGTCCTTCTTTGTCTCTTTTCATGGTCTTTATTTCAAAGTCTATTTTATCTGATCTGAGCATTGTTATTCCTGCTTTCTTTTGGTCTCCATTTGCATGAAATATCTTTTACCATCCCTTCACTTTCAGTCTGTATGTGTCCCTTGGTTTGAGGTGGGTCTCTTGTAGACAGCGTATATAGATTGTCTTTTTTTTTTATCCATTCAGCCAATCTTTGTCTTTTGGTTGCGGCACTCAACTCATTTACATTTAAGGTAATTATTGATAAGTATGATCCCATTACCATTTACTTTGTTGTTTGGGGTTAGAGTTTATAAACATTTTCTCTGTTTCCTGTCTAGAGAAGATCATTTGGCATTTGTTGAAGAGGTGGTTTGGTGGTGCTGAATTCTCTCAGTTTCTGCCTGTCTGTAAAGTTTCTGATTTCTCTTTCATATTTGATGAGATCCTTGCTGGGTATAGTAATCTGGCTTGTAGGCTTTTCTCTTTCATCACTTTAAGTATGTCTTGCCATTCCCTTCTGGTCTGAAAAGTTTCTATTGAAAGATCAGCTGTTATCCTTATGGGGATCCCCTTGTGTGTTATTTGTTCCTTTTCCCTTGCTGCTTTCAATATTTGTTCTTTGTGTTTGATCTTTGTTAGTTTGATTAATATGTGTCTTGTGGTGTTTCACTTGGGTTTATCCTGTTTGGGACTCTCTGGTTTTGGACTTGTGTGGCTATTTCTTTCCTCATTTTAGGGAAGTTTTCAACTATTATCTCCTCAAGTATTTTCACATGCCCCTTCTTTTTGTCTTCTTCTGGGACTCCTATGATTTGAATGTTAGGGTGTTTAACATTGTCTCAGAGGTCTCTGAGGTTGTCCTCATTTCTTTTCTTTTTTCTCTTTTCCTCACTGCTACATTTATTCCCACCATTCTACCTTCCACCTCACTTATCATATCTTCTGCCTCAGTTATTCTGCTGTTGATTCCCTCCAGAGTGCTTTTGATCTCATTTATTGCATTATTGATAGACTCTTCTTTATTTCTTCTAGGTCCTTGTTAAATATTTCTTACATCTTATCAGTCCTTGTCTCTAGTCTATTTATCTGTAACTCTATTTTGTTTTCAAGATTTTGGATCATCTGTACTACCATTATTCTGAATTATTTTTCAGGTAGACTCCCTGTCTCCTCCTCTTTTGTTTGGTTTGGTGGGAATTTATCATGTTCCCTTAACTGTTGAATATTTCTCTGTCTTTTCATTTTGTTTAGATTGCTGTGTTTGGGGTATCCTTTCTGTAGGCTGGTTTATGGTTCCTCTTTAGGGTGGAGTCTGCTCCCTGTGGCCATGTGGAGTTGGACTAGTGGCTTGTCAAGGTTTTCTGATTAGGAAAACTTGTGTCTGTGTTCTGCTGGGTGGAGCTGAATCTCTTCTCTCTGGAGTTCAATGAAGTGTCCAGTAGTGAGTTTTGGGGTGTCTATGGGTTTGGCATGGCTTTGGGCAGCCTGTCTTTTCATGCTCAGGGCTGTGTTCCTGCTTTGTTGGAGAATTACCATGGTACGTCTTGCTCTGGAACTTGTTGGATCTTGGGTGGAGCTTGGTTTCAATGTAGGTATGGGGGCTTTGGGGTGAGCTCTTATTTATTAATGTTCCCTGGAATCAGGAGTTCTCTGGTGTTCACAAGTTTTGGAGTTAAACCTCCTGCCTCTGGTTTCAGTCTTATTCTTACAGTAGCCTCAAGACTTCTCCATCCATACAGCACTAATAAAACTTCTAGGTTAATGGTGAAAAGATTCTTCACAGTGAGGGACACCCAGAGGTTCACAGAGTTACATGGAGAAGAGAAGAGGGGGGAGGGAGATAGAGTTGACCAGGAAAGAAGAGGGAGAGTCAAAAGGGGAGAGAGCAATCTAGCCAGTAATCAGTTCCCTATGTGTTCTCCAAGCCTGGAACACCCAGAGAGAGTCACAGTTAAGAAGAGAAGAGAGAGGAGGGAGGAGATAGAGGTGACCTGGGGGAGAAGAGGGAGAATCAAAAGGAGAGAGAGCAATCAAGACAGTAACCACACCCCAAAGTGAAAATGAAAACTGAAGATTAGATTCTTAAAGGTACAAAACTGATATACCAAAAAGCAGAGATTAAAAATCTAGATTAATGGTTAGACTCTCTAAAAAAATTTTTTTAAATACAAAACAAAAACAATCACAAAAATTATAAAAACTATATATATGAAATTTGCTTTAAAAATTGGGTCTTTTTTTGGCAAGGTAGTAGTAGGTTATAAAAATGAAATTTAAAGGAATATTAAATAACTTAAATTTTAAAAATAGATAAAAGTGATAATAGATATATATATATATATATATATATATATATATATATGAATTTCTCTGGTGCTATTGTGGGCAGTGTGGGGTCAGTTCAATTTCATATAGTTCCTTGTTCCAGTTTGTATTTGTTCTCAAGGTCTATAGGCCCCCTCCAATGCTTAGCCAATCTTAACTACAGGGTTTTAATCTGTTGCACCTGTCACTTCCAGAGCAGTTCCCTCTTGTTTATTTTGGCTTCCTCTGTTTGCAAGTCTCTTCAGTGTCTAATTTCTCCCCTGACACAAGGGGGCGAAGATGGTCACTTATTTAGGCTCTCTTGTTCAGTTGTGTTGTGAGGAGGGAGGGACACTGCAAACAAATATCGCTGGTGTGTGGGGGGAGTGTTCGCAGTGTATGGACCACACTGGGTTTGCCCCAGCTCAAGGCAGCGTGTGCTTCCTGGGTCTCCACTGCTCAGGCTCCAGGATGCTCTGCAGGGGCACTGTCCAAAACAGGCCCTGTGTTTTGTGCACTTCCCAGGTCTAAGCTGCTCAGGTTCTTGGGTACTCTGCAAGGGCACAGACTCAGTTGGGCATGCATTTTTTGCCTTTTTCCAGCTCTGAGCAGCTCAGGCGATCAGGTGCTTGGTGAGTGCACTGTCCCAGGTGGACCATACATCTTAATCACCTCCCGGGTCCTGGCCGCTCAGTTTCCTGGGTGCACTAGGAGAGGACCGTCTCAGATAGGTCATGTGTTTCCCCTGGGGAGTTGATCTCAGGCTGTGACCCTCCTGGAAGAGGTCAACCATCCAGGATCCCAGGAAGACATGGCTAGCAACTAGGAGCCTGCTCACAGTTAGGTGGAGGATGCCAGTCTCTGGGGTCGACACTTGAGCAGCCCCTTGCAGCTATTGCTGTGGCAAGCCTGCCTCTCTGCCTCCGGTGGGGGTGGGGGGTTGGACTGTACGAAGCCGGCTAGCTCTCCTTTGGTATTCGCTCAATCCTTTGTTGAGAATTGAGGATTGAGGCCAGGCTGCACGTTAGAGCCTTTCCAGGAAAGTTTTTTTTTTTTTTTTTTTTTCTGTCTGGTGATCCCACAATTTGGGTTGTTATCTCACGTTAGCTCCCTCAGATTGTTCTCAGGGCATTCAGGCCTGGTCCTTACCTTAAACACCAATTATGCAGCCCGTGTCTCCCTGTCCAGCCCCAACTCACTGGTGGCAGACATGGGCATCTCCACTACTTCTCTGCTGACATCAGTTGTGTGTGTAATCTGTGGGTGGTTTTTTTTTTTTTCCCCCTTCTTCTTCCTGACTATGTTGCCCTCTGAGATTCCAAAACTCCCCACAGATGCCTATGAAAGTGTTTCCTACTGTCTGGAACCTTCTCCTTCACAACTCCCTTCCCAGGATGGGTCTCCATTCATAACTCATTTGTCTTTTTCTTTCATATTTTGTCCTACCTCCTTTCAAAGAGAATGCGCTGCCTTTCTGAGTGCCTGGTGTCCTCCGCCAGCATTCAGAAGTTGTTTTGTGATAGTTGCTCAGCATTCAAATGATCTTTTGATGAATTTGTCGGGGAGAAAGTGGTCTCCCTGTCCTATTCCTCCATCATCTTGGGACTGCCCCCTGAGGTAGAATCTATTATTCCGTCTAATTTACAAGTGAGGAAATGGAGGGTCAAACAGCTAAGTGACCTGTCCTGGAGCATTTCAGAAGCTGGCAGGGCCCAACAGGGCCCCCAGGTCTGGGTGGCAAGGCAGAGCTAAACAAGTGACACCAGTAATGTGCCGAGTGAAAGACTAACACCCGAGCTGTGTCCTGAAGGAAGGTATTATAGAACCACAACATTTATATGTCAGTCAGTCTGCAGGAAGGTGTTTATGTAGATACAGAATTCAGAAAACTGGAAAAGCCAACTAGGGTCCAAATTTGGAAACATCCAGGGATCAGATTATGGATTTAATTTGGTGAGTGCCACCTCCTACCCTCAATGTTTCCGTACTTATACTTGGAGGAAATTTTTTAAATCAAACTGACAAATTTGTACATCTGGGCAACTTTTACTTATTGGTGGTTTCTTCTTTTGGCCTTGTCAAACACTCATCAAAGCAGCTATTTCTAGTGGTGACATGCTTTCCAGTCTTCCCCGTGCTAGTGGAAGAAATTGATTTCTTTAATTCACAATTTCCAGTGTGATCTGCTCCTGCCATCATATCGCATGACTTATTTGCTGCTTCTCTGTAGGCACAGTGCTTTACCTTTCCAATTCATAAATATGTCTCTGCTTACATGTTTTTAATTTTACAGTTTTACAGTTCTCTCCCCAAAATCCTACATGAGTTTTGTGAGATTTATACATTTTTAAACCATTTAATACATTTTCTTACTGATATATGGAAAGATAATTAGCTTTTTCATATTTTTTTAAGTAACATAGTTTTAAATCTTATCAACTTTGATATATTATTAAAGATTATTTCTTTCAATAAATAAACATTTCATCTAAGAATAATGACAGTTTTTTCTTCCTTTCCAACCTTATACATATTATTTCTTTTTGTGGACACATAATTTGTTAATCTTAAAAAGAATATTTTTAACATTTCAGTATTAATTATGGTAAATTTTGTTACAGGTATTTGGTAAACCCCCTTTATTAGGAAACAAAATTCTAGCCCTAATTTGTTGAGTTTTCATCATTAATTTGATGTTGAATTTTATCAAATATTCTTGGATAGACTGAGATAACCATATGATTTTTTTCTTTTAATATAGTGAGTTATCAGGGCTTCCATGATGGTTCAGCTAGTAAAGAACCCATCTAACAACGCAGGACACTCAAGAGACATGGGTTTGATCCTTGGGTTGGGAAGATCCCCTGGAGAAGGAAATGGCAACCCACTTCAGTATTCTTGCCTGGAAAATTCCACTGACAGAGGAGCCTGTCAGACTATAGTTGTTGGGGTTGCAAAGCTCCCATGCATACATACACATGGTCAATTATGTTGGTTGATTTCCTAATGATAAATTAAATTTGTAACCCTGTGATAAACTCAAATTGGTTATGACATATCTTTTTTAAGCATAAAGCTGGTTCTGTTTGATAGTATTCTGTTTAGAATTCTAACGGCTAGGTGAGATCACTCTATAGCTATCCTCTCTCATACTATCCATCATACTGTTCATAGGGTTCTCAAGGCAGGAATACTGAAGTGGTTTGCCATTGTCTTCTGCAGTGGAAGTCCAGTGGAAGGACTGAATCTGAGGCTGAAATTCCAATACTTTGGCCACCTGATGCAAAGAACTAACTCATTGGAAAAGACCCTGATGCTGGGAAAGATTGAAGGCAAAAGGACAAGGGGATGACAGAGGATGAGATGGTTGGATGACATCACAGACTCAATGGACATGAGTTTGGGTGAACTGAGGGAGTTGGTAATGGACAGGGAAGCCTGGTATGCTGCAGTCCATGGGGTCACAAAGAGTCAGACATGACTGAGCAATTAAACTAAACTGATAATGTCCTTCAGAGTTTTATATCAGGCTTATGCTATACTCAAAATATGAATCAGAGTATTATATCTTTCATGTATATGGAAGAGTTTGTGTAAGATGGTAATTAATTCTCTTTAATTGGCAGAACTAGTATAATCATCCTGCTGTGGGAAAATTTTGATAACTGACTCAATTGCCTTAATTCTTACTGACATATCTTTGTGGTTTTTAATTTTATTAATTCAGCTTTTATAAGCTGTATGTCTTTAGGAATTCATTGATTTCTCTTAATATTCCAATTTATTGCCATAAATATGCCATTAGAATCTCATTATCTTTTAATATCTGCAGCAGTTAAGTATAGTATAATTTATTTTTTCCTTGGAGAGTTGAATTGTGACGCTTGAGTTTAACAGGCTTGACAAATAACCTCAAGGCAAAATCTGATTTTATCATCATATTTGCTAAGCTTCTATTTCCATTTTTTTCACTTCGTTCTTTTCTTTGTTTCTGTTATTATCTGCTTTGCCTCTTAGTGTTCTTTCTTTCCAGATCAAGTGTTTTAAAATAATTTCTCCAACATCTCTACTTATTTTCATGATGGAGATGGGGTTAACCATGTATCTACTCTCCTAGGTTATGGAAACTAAAGACGACTGTATGTCATATTTTAAAGAAAGGCAAATAGAGTTTTGCCAAGAGAATGCACTGGTCATAGAAAACAGCCTCTTCCAACAACACAAGAGAAGACTCTACACATGGACATCACCAGATGGTTAACACCAAAATCAGATTGATTCTATTCTTTGCAGCCAAAGATGGAGAAGCTCTATACAGTCAGCAAAAAACAAGACCGGGAGCTGACTGTGGCTCAGATCATGAACTCCTTATAGCCAAATTCAGACTGAAAGTGAAGAAAGTAGAGAAAACCAGTACACCATTCAGATATGACCTACATCAAATCCCTTATGACTATACAGTAGAAATGAGAAATAGACATATGGAACTAGATCTGACAGAGTGCCTGATGAACTATGGACAGAGGTTCGAGACATTGTACAGGAGACAGGGATACCATCCCCATGGAAAAGAAATGCAAAAGAGCAAAATGGCTTTGTTTCCCTCTCAGAATACAACAGAATGGGAAAAACTAGAGATCTCTTCAAGAAATTAGAGATACAAAGAGAATATTTCATGCAAAGATGGGCTCAATAAAGGACAGAAATGGTATGGACTTAACAGAAGCAGAAGACATTAAGTAGAGGTGGCAAGAATACGCAGAAAAACTATACAAAAAAAGATCTTCACGACCAAGATAATCAAGATGGTGTGATCACTCACCTAGAGCCAGACATCCTGGAATGTGAAGTCAAGTGGGCCTTAGAAAGCATCACTATGAACAAAGCTAGTGGAGGTGATGGAATTCCAGTTGAGCTGTTTCAAATCCTGGAAGACGCTGCTGTGAAAGTGCTGCACTCAATATGCCAGCAAATTTGTGAAACTCAGCAGTGGCCACAGGACTGGAAAAGGTCAGTTTTCATTCCAATCCCAAAGAAAGGCAATGCCAAAGAATGCCCAAACTACCACACCATTGCACTCATCTCACACGCTAATAGAGTAATGCTCAAAATTCTCCAATCAAGCTTCAGCAATATGTGAACTGTGAACTTTCAGATGTTCAAGCTTGTTTTAGAAAAGTCAGAAGAACCAGAGATCAAATTGCCAACATCTGCTGGATCATTGAAAAAGCAAGAGAGTTCCAGAAAAACATCTATTTCTGCTTTATTGACTATGCCAAAGCCTTTGACTGTGTGGATCATAATAAACTGGGCAAAATTCTGAAAGAGATGGGAATACCAGACCACCGGACCTGCCTCTTGAGAAACATATATGCACGTCAGGAAGCAACAGTTAGAATTGGACATGGAACAACAGACTGGTTCCAATAGGAAAAGGAGTATGTCAAGGCTGTATACTGTCACCCTGCTTATTTAACCTATATGCAGACTACACCATGAGAAACACTGGGCTGGAAGAAGCACAAGCTGAAATCAAGATTGCCAGGAGAAATATCAATAACCTCAAATATGCAGATGACACCACCCTTATGGCAGAAAGTGAAGAGGAACTAAAAAGCCTCTTGATGAACGTAAAAGAGGAGAGTGAAAAAGTTGGCTTCAAGTTCAACATTCAGAAAACGAAGATCATGGCATCTGGTCCCATCACTTCATGGGAAATAGATGGGGAAACAGTGGAAACAGTGTCAGACTTTACTTCGGGGGGCTCCAGAATCACTACAGATGGTGATTGCAGCCATGAAATTAAAAGATGCTTACTCCTTGGAAGAAGAAGAAAAGTTATGACCAACCTAGATAGCATATTGAAAAGCAGAGACATTCCTTTGCCAATCAAGGTCCGTCTAGTCAAGGCTATGGTTTTTCCAGTGGTCATGTATGGATGTGAGAGTTGGACTGTGATGAAAGCTGAGCACTGAAGAATTGATGCTTTTGAACTGTGGTGTTGGAGAAGACTCTTGAGAGTCCCTTGGACTGCAAGGAGATCCATCCAGTCCATTCTACAGCAGATCAGTCCTAGATGTTCTTTGGAAGGAATGATGCTAAAGCTGAAATTCCAGTACCTTGGCCACCTCATGTGAAGAGTTGACCACTGGAAAAGACTCTGATGCTGGGAGGGATTGGGGGCAGGAGGAGGGGACAACAGAAGATGAGATGGCTGGATGGTATCACTAACTCGATGGATGTGAGTTTGAGTGAGCTCCGGGAGTTGGTGATGGACAGGGAGGCCTGGCGTACTGCGATTCATGGGGTCACAAAGAGTCAGACATGACTGAGCGACTGAACTGAACTGAATCAAGAGATAACAGTGACCTCAATCTGAAGAATGGCAATGGAAAGTTGTGGACAAACATAAATAAATATTCTAGAAAGGATCTCCAAGATCTGCTGATGCATTATACTGTCAAACAGAGAGGAAATTGGATGCAATTGGATGTGCAATTAGGGTGACTAGTTTTCTGCATGAAGCTGTCAGAAGATGATGAATCTATTTACTTACCTTAGGAAATCTGGAGGAGGAATATTTTTGAGCAGTACAATTTCAAACATGCTAAGTTTGATATGACTGAGACATCCAGGACAATTTATCAGTGAGAAAGATGGCTGCATGAGATTGGGCTCAGAGAAAATGTTTAGATGGATACAAATTTTCCAGGAACTGTGATGTCATTTTTGAGTCCATAGAACTAGATGAGAGATCACCAATAGAAAGAAAAAAGAGGGAGGAAGTGAGGAAAGCACTGAGGAATTATAAAATTTAGAAGACAGAGGCACATGCAGCTAGAGATAGAATAAGAAGCCAGAAGAAATGGCCGAGATGTCCTTCAGTGAGGGAACTGCTAAGGAAATTAACCTATATCCATCCTATAAAATAGTGTGTGTGTGTGTGTGTGTGTGTGTGCACTCAGTCATGTCTGATTCTTTGCAACCCTATGAACTACAGCCCAACAGGCTCCTCTGTCCATGGAATTTTCCAGGCAAGAATACTGGAGCAGACTGCCATTTCTTTCTCCAAGGGATATTCCCAACCCAGCAATTGAACCCACGTTTCTCGTATCTCCTGCATTGGCAGGTGGATTCTTTACCACTAGCACCACCTGGGAAACCCATAAAAACTGTTAGTTTAGTTTAGTTGCTCAGTCGTGTCCAACTCTTTGCGACCCCATGGACTGTAGCCCGCCAGGCTCCTCTGTCCATGGGATTCTCCAGGCAAGAATACTGGAGTGGGTTGTATGCCCACACAAATATAGTCAATTAATTTTGACAAAAAGCAAAAGGAGTAAAATGGGATAAAAGATAGTCTTTCAAACAATGGTGCTGAAAAAAAACTAGATGTGCCTATGCAAAAAAGAAAAGTCTAGACAGACATTATCTTCCCCAAAATTAACTCAAAATGGATTATAGAGCTAAATATGAAATGCATAACTGTAAAACTCCTATAAGATATGAGAAAAATCTAAATAACATTGAGTTTGGTACTGACTTTAGCTACACCACAGGCAGGATTCATGAGAGAAAGAATTAAGTTGGACATCATTAAAAACGTCTGCTCTGCAAAGGACACTTTCAAAATAGTGAGAAGACAAGCCACAAGACTGTGGAGAAAATATCTGCAAAGATATCTGAGAGAGGACTGTTATACAAAATATGCAAAGAACTTGTAAAACTCACCTACAAGAAAATGAAAAGCCCAATTTAAAAATGGCAAAGGATGTGAACATACGCTTCACTAAAGATACAGAGATGGAAAATAAACAGAGGAAAATGATCCGCATCATGTCATTCAGTTCAGTTACTCAGTCGTGCCCGACTCTTTGTGACCCCATGGATTGCAGCACATCAGGCCTCCCTGTCCATCACCAACTCCCAGAGTTCACTCAAACTCATGTCCATTGAGTCAGTGATGCCATCAAACCATCTCATCCTTGGTCGTCCCCTTCTCCTCCTGCCCCCAATCCCTCGCAGCATCATCCAGTGAGTCAACTCTTTGCATGAGGTGGCCAAAGTACTGGAGTTTCAGCTTTAGTATCATTCCTTCCAAAGAACATCCAGGACTGATCTGCTTTAGAATGGACTGGTTGGATCTCCTTGCAGTCCAAGGGACTCTCAAGAGTCTTCTCCAACATAAAAGAAAACAAATGCTGGCAGAGGTGTAGAACAGCAATGATCATTCACTGTTACCAGGAATGCAAAATGCTACAGCTACTTTGGAAGACAGTGGGCGATTCTTACAAAGCTAAACATGCTCTTATGTTGATCCAGCAGTAACACTCCTTGGTATTTAACCAAATGAGTTAAAAACTTGTATACACACACACACACAAACCTAGATCTAATAGAGTGCCTGATGAACTATGGATGGAAGTTTGTGTGACATTTTACAGGAGACAGGGATCAAGAACATCCTCAAGAAAAAGAAATGCAAAAAGCAAAATGGCTGTCTGAGGGGGCCATATAAATAGCTGTGAAAAGACGGGAAGCAAAAAGCAAAGGAGAAAAGGAAAGATATGCCCTTTTGAATGCAGAGTTCCAAAGAATAGCAAGGAGAGATAAGAAAGCCTTTCTCAGTGATCAATGCAAAGAAGTAGAGGAAAACAACAGAATGGGAAAGACTAGCGATCTCTTCAAGAACATTAGAGATACTAAGGGAACATTTCATGCAAAGATAGGCTCAATAAGGACAGAAATGGTAGGGACATAACAGAAGAAGATTTAAGAAGAGGTGGCAAGAACACATGGAAGAACTGTACAAAAAGATCTTCACAACCAAGATAATCACGATGGTGTGATCACTCACCTAGAGCCAGACATCCTGGAATGTGAAGTCAAATGGGCCTTAGGAAGCATCTCTATGAACAAAGCTAGTGCAGGTGATGGAATTCCAGTTGACCTGTTTCAGATCCTAAATGATGATGCTGTGTGCTACACTCAATATGCCAGCAAATTTGTAAAACTCAGCAGCGGCCACAGGACTGGAAAAGGTCAGTCTTCATTCCAATCCCAAAGAAAGGCAATGCCAAAGAATGCTCAAACTACTGCACAGTTGCACTGATCTCACACACTAGTAAATTGATGCTTAAAATTCTCCAAGCCAGGCTTCAGCAATACATGAACCATGAACTTCCAGATGTTCAAACTTGTTTTAGAAAAGCCAGGGAACCAGAGATCAAATTGCCAACATCTACTGGATCATTGAAAAAGCAAGAGAGTTTCAGAAAAAACTTATATTTCTGCTTTATTGACTATGCCAAAGCCTTTGACTGTGTGGATCACAATAAACTGGAAAATTCTGAGAGTTGGGAATACCAGACCACCTGACCTGCCTCTTGAGAAACCTATATGCAGGTCAGGAAGCAACAGTTAGAACTGGACATGGAACAACAGACTGGTTCCAAATAGGAAAAGGAGTACGTCAAGGCTGCATACTGTCACCCTGCTTATTTAACTTATATGCAAAGTACATCATGAGAAATGCTGGGCTCAAGCAGCACAAGCTGGAATCAAGATTGCTGGGAGAAATATCAATAACCTCAGATATGCAGATGACACCACCCTTACGGCAGAAATTGAAGTACTAAAGAGTCTCTTGATGAAAGTGAAACAGGAGAGTGAAAATGTTGGCTTAAAGCTCAACATTCAAAAGACTAAGATCATGGCACCGAGTCCCACTGCTTCATTGAAAATAGATGGGGTAACAGTGCAAACTATTTCTAGGCTCCAAAATCACTGCAGATGGTGATTGCAGCCATGAAATTAAAAGATGCTTACTCCTTGGAAGGAAAGTTATGACCAACCTAGACAGCATATTCAAAAGCAGAGATATTACTTTGCTGACTATGGTCCATCTAGTCAAGGCTATGGTTTTTCCAGTGGTCATGTATGGATGTGAGAGTTGGAATGTGAAGAAAGCTGAGTGCTGAAGAATTGATGCTTTTGAACTGTGGTGTTGGAGAAGACTCTTGAGTCCCTTGGAGATCCAACCAGTGCATCCTAAAGGAGATCAGTCCTGGGTGTTCACTGGAAGGACTGATATTTAACTCCAATACTTTGGCCACCTGATGCAAAGAACTGACTCATTGGAAAAGACCCTGGTGCTGGGAAAGATTGAGGGCAGGAGAAGGGGATGACAGAGGATGAGATGTTTGGATGGCATCACTGACTCAATGGACATGGGTCTGGTGAACTGAGGGAGCTGGTGATGGACAGAGAGGCCAGGCGTGCTGTGGTTCATGGGGCCACAAAGAGTTGGAAACGACTGAGCGAGTGGACTGAACTGAGAAAAGCCAACCTGAAAAGGCTACATACTGTGTGATTCCAATTCTATGGCATGCTGGAAAAACAAAAGTATGAGGACAATAAAAATATCAGTAATTACCAATAGAAGGCTAGAAGGGAGGTGTCCAAGCAAAGAGGATTTTTAGGACAGTAAAAGTATTCTACATGATACTATAATGGCAGATATATGTCATTATATATTTGTCAAAATCCTTAGAATGTACACTAAGAATGAACCCTAACGTAAGTTCAGTTCAGGTGCTCAGTCATGTCCAACTCTTTGTAACCCCATGAACTGCAGCACGCCAGGCCTGTCTATCACCAGCTCCCGGAGTCTACCCAAACCCATGTCCATTGAGTCAATGATGCCATCCAACCATGTCATCCTCTGTCATCCCATGTAAACCATGGACTATTTTTAACCAGGTCTATTTTTAAAAATATTTTGCAAGTATTTAAAAGAAGCAATAGGCAAAACACATTAACATCAAACTTTCATGTAGAGTAAAAAAAAAATAAGTATACTATGTATAGTTTATAGCTATGGTTTAATTTATATGATATATACACCTAGACATATACATATATTAAATATATATATGTATACATCTAGATATTTACATATATTAAATATGTATACTTATACTAGATATACATTAACTGTATGTGCACTGAAACAAATTGTTAATAATGATTCCTGGGAATTAAGAGAAAGAACAGTGAAATTTCACCCTTTTACTTTACACTCTTCTATATTGTTTAAATGTCTTACAATGAATTTTGTATTGCTTTAGTAATAATTTCAAAAGGACATACACTTTATAAACCTTCTCTGTATTCTTAAAATAAACTTTAACTATCTGTGAAAATACTGAATTCAATTGTTGCCACGTTTAAGTCAGAAATACAGATGTTTATTAAAATTACTTCTGAGACCTCATCTCAGTTTTAGTAAATCAGATATTCTAGCCATGAGGTACAGGTCTTTGCATCCTTAGCAACCACACTGACTGATCTTAACCTCTGTCATTCTAAATTTCAATAAGCCAAAATGAATGTATTTGCTTAAAAATCAGCAAATGCCTCTGGGGTGAATACTTATGATAGCTATCAGTCTAAAAGCCAAGTTAGCACAGGCCTGACCCACAGGGAGAAAAGGAAAAAAATTAATGACTTAACACTACACGTGATGAGTATAGCCATAAAATTAAGTCACTTAGCTCCTTGGAAGAAAAGCTATGGCCAACCTAGAGAGCATTATTAAAAAGCAGAGACATTTCTTTGCCATCAAAGTTTTGTCTAGTCAAAGCTATGGTTTTTCCATTATGGTTTTTCATGTATGGATGTGAGAGTTGGACCATAAAGAAGGCTGAGCACCAAAGAATTGATGGCTTTTGCATTGTGGTGTTTGAAAAGATTCTTGAGAGTCCCTTCGACAGAAAGGAGATGAAATCAGTCAATCCCAAAGGACATCCACCCTGAATATTCATTGGAAGGACGGATACCGAGCCTGAAGCGCCAATACTTTGGCCACCTGATGCGAAGAGTTGACTCACTGGAAAACACTCTGATGTTGGGAAATATTGAAGACAGGAGAAGGGGATGATAGAAGATGAGGTGGTTGGATGGTATCGCTGATTCCACGGACACGAGTTTGAGCAAACCCCGGGAGAGATATACATCGTTATGTTTATGTATATAAAATTAAAAGGTCATTTACATTAACACATATAGAAAAAAAGCACATCTTCTTACATCTGTTATTAAATGGCTTTGCATTTCAGTTCATAATAGTCAAGATTTTCCTTTTTCAGTCCATTAGATACTATTTACAAAGGTGAAAAGAGATTTATCAGTTTCATGTCATAATTGGTGCTGCTTTTGACACTCATGTAAGGAATTCATGAAAAGCTTAAAATATTACATCTATATCTACATTCTCAAGCTGGATTAACTTGAAGGTAATTATCAGATGAAAAACATAAACTTATTAATAATCAGGTGGTAAAATGTTTCAGGCTTCCCTGGTGGCTCAGCGGTAAAGAATCTGCCTGCAATGCAGGAGACCCAGGTTCGATCCCTGGGTCAGGAAGATCCCCTGGAGGAGGGTATGGCAACCCACTCTAGTACTCTTGTTGAGAGAATCCCATGGACAGAGAAGCCTGGCATACTGCAGTCCACAGGGTCACACAGAATTGGACACGACTGAAGTGATTAAGCAGCAGCAGCAGCAAAGCATGTTTCATTGTTTTAAGTTGTATAAAATACAGGTGACTGCCCCGTACTTCGACCTTCTCTAAGAGTTGTCTGCTGTAAACATTAACCAAGGATTCTAGTTAATCTTCTGCTAAGATCTATTAGTAAAAATGCCCAAACACTTAATACACAATGTCAAAACCCACATTAGACATCAGCAGCTAGTTAGGTTTTCATATGGTGAGAAACAAACTCTTAACTTTTAACAAGGTTTCTGTTTCTCTTTAGAGTTTAATGATTTGAACAATTTCAAATAGTGCAAAATTTTAAAACAAAATGATAAAAATTACCCTAGTTGATTTTAGATCTCTAATTTTGGAAAAGTTTTTAAAAGATAAACCTTGTTTTGCTTCTGCTAAAGATTTAATACTTTGAAATGAGCAAACTGAACAATAAAATACAAAAACATAAAGCTAGAGAGGATAGTAAATTTAAAGTGGCAGGAGAGAAGTGGATAGATCAAAGATGTTTACAATGAACAAAACGCTAGTAAAATCCATTTGATTATATAGACTCATCAGTTCAGTTCAGTTCAGTTCCGTTCAGTCACTCAGTCATGTCCAACTCTTTGCGACCCCTTGAATTGCAGCACGCCAGGCCTCCCTGTCCATCACCAACTCCGTCAGTTCACCCAAACCAACGTCCATAGAGTCAGTGATGCCATCCAGCCATCTCATCCTTTGTTGTCCCCTTCTCCTCCGGCCCCCAACCCTCCAAGCATCAGAATCTTTTCCAATTAGTCAACTCTTCACATGAGGTGGCCAAAGTACTGGAGTTTCAGCTTTAGCATCATTCCTTCCAAAGAAATCCCAGGGCTGATCTCCTTCAGAATGGACTGGTTGGATCTCCTTGCAGTCCAAGGGACTCTCAAAGTCTTTTCCAACACCACAGTTCAAAAGCATCAATTCTTTGGCACTCAGCTTTCTTCACAGTCCAGCTCACATCCCTACATGATCACCGGAAAAACCATAGCCTTGACTAGACAAACCTTTGTTGGCAAAGTAATGTCTCTGCTTTTTAATATGCTACCTAGGTTGGCCATGATCACACTTAAACTTGAAAAATGGGTGGATTGAGTGACTGAGTTTGGAAAGACCAGGTGTATGGAAGGAAGTTCACAAACTTGAGAGAAACTTTGGAGCTTGAGGTACCTTTAAAATAACTCAAGCAGAGAGTTCAACTAGAGATTTGTGTACTTGTAGATAGAACTTGATGCCAAGAGCATGGTTCAAACTTCGGGAAAGCCCAAGATACAGGATTTTCCGAGCACCACCACTAACTGCTCACTTATGTGGAGAAATGCTACCACCTTATCAGTAAACAAGATGTTGCAACCATCCAGCCATCACAGGACAGCCTCCCTAGGCAAGCCCTGAGGGAACAGGATGCCCGCCATCTAGCCATGTTGATGCAGCTGCAGCCGCCGCCGCCACCACACCCCTCGCCCCCGAACCAACAGTGCACACTGAAGACTCACGATGAGGACAGGATACCAGGATACTGGCACCAGATAGCTGACATGTGTATCAAAGGAATGATTTCAGTGAGCCCAGACTCTTGCATCTTCCCATACATAGAAAAGCACTTATTTCCTTGAGATGTCGGGTTTTCTTTAACAGTACTCTTCTGATGTTCTGACTACCTGGGCTTCGTTGATTACATCCGGGTTGGCCCTCTCACTCTTATCAGAACAGTCCTTCAGAGTGATTTCAGAGTCCTGGCTCCCAGGTTTCAGTCTTCAGAAAATCCATCAAATAAAACAGAATTCCCACCTTTTAGTTTGTGCATTTTTTTCCAGTCACTTCTTATCCCCCCTCACCCACCAGTTTATCAAAAAAAGCATCAGTGCCTTGGAATAAAGCATCCACTTTCTTTCTTTACACATTCAGCCTTAACTAGTTAAAAGAAAAACCTTTTTAACTTGGTACCACAATATACTCCTTCACCGTGAAACAATTACAAATAGGGATAATATATGTGGCCAACTCCAGAACAAAAGAATACAGGATATGTGTATGAATGTAGATATATTTTGATCCAAACATGGAAAAAGAAAAAACACAATTGTGATCAAAATTTGTAATCTTCCCCCCCTCCAAAAAAAAAGGGCAATAATTTTAGAGTAACTATTTTAATGTTTTTTCTTTCTTTCTCCACTTTTATTTGATGGATTCTCTGAGGAATTCAAACCTGGGAGCCAGGACTCTGAAATCACTCTGAAGAACTGCTCTAATGAAGTGAGGGAGGTGATTTTTTATGTATTTCTTTAGTAAATGGTTCTGTTCAAGTCAGCTACATCTTGGTGACAGAACCATCCTTCTAGAAACTCTCCTTAAGTACTATTAATAGAAGTACTTGGCATGTGATTAAAGCAGGAAGAGATGGTGCAGAAGCTACCTGGATTTGGATGGGATAAATGTAACAGAAAACATCAAGACTAAAATGAGCTTTCCTGGACACAAATACTGATTTTTACATTGAAGAAACACCATCCTTAAATTTTGTAAATCACATGGCAACAGCAAATGAACCCATAGGTTTTCAAGGTTGTGTCTGGGAAGTTATTATAAATAATCAAGAATTACAATTAACTGAATTAGGAGCAAAAAGTGGCTCAAATGTAGGTGACAGTGATGGGACAGCCTGTGGATATGATGTGTGCAAAAACAGGGGTAAATGTATAGTAAATAGCACAACTTTTTCTTGCAGCTGCTTGCCACATTGGGCTGGAAACACATGTGACCAGTCTGTACTGTTGAATTATCTTTGCCTCCACCAATCCCTATGTATACCTGACCAATTATTTTCTTACAGTTGTTTGTGCTCTGGGTTGGGTAGGAAGGTACTGTGAAAACAATACTTCCTTTTCAACTGCAAAATTCATGACTAATCTTTACATTAAATACATTGATCCAGATTACAGAATGAGAAATCTTCAGTTCACTACTATATCCTTAAATTTTGGTACTACTGAAACTGAAGGTTTAATTGTATGGATAGGAAAAGCTCAAAATGAAGAAAATGGTTTTCTGGCAATTGGCCTCCACAGTTAGACCTTGAAAATAGCAGTTAACTTAGGAGAAAATCTCTCTGTATCTATGATTTATAACAATGGGACATTCTGTTGTAATAAATAGCACCATTTAATCATAATTCAAAACTCTTATTAAAGCCTACCTAGATGACAACTTAATCCTGAGGATACTGATACAAACAAAAAATGTGTTGCTCTCAACTATGAAGGGATTTGTTACCTAGGAGGCTTTGAACATGGCCAAAAGATAAATATTGTTACTCAAGATATTTTTTAAAGAAATTTTGCTGGCAAAATTAAAAATGTTTTTCAGGATACAAAAAAAAAATCGAGTTAATTAAATCGGGATACAATGTTTGTAATGCTGATGAACAAGATTAGGTTAACAAATTAGTAATATTTATATATAAATGTATTGATATTTATTTCTCTGGCATACTGTATACTCGAATCAACTGTTTACTATTACCTAAAATAGTTTAAATGTTAACAGTTCTTTTTATATAAGCTTATAAAATATAGCTGAAGACAAGACTGGTCATTTTATCCAACATCCAATTTATGAGTCCTGGTTTTCACTCCATTAGTGTTTATTCATCTGTAAATTGTTTTTAAATGAAATTTAGATGAGAATAAATTAGTGATACAAAGAAAAATAAGAAAAAGGTTAAAGGTATTAACCAAAGGAAAAATTTAAATTATTAAGGAAGGAAATATCATAGTCTATTACACGGCTCAGCTGTGATAGTTACAATTGAAGTAACGTGAAATTTGAATATGGACCTAAGTAAGCCAAAAACCACTGAGTGATTGTGGGGAGGCGGAAAATGAGGGAAAGGAGAGTTGGCTGGTAAAGGTTAAATCCTTGTCTTCCACAGCAAGTTATCAAAAAGATATTCATTTTTTAAGCAAAAAAAAAAAAAAAAAAGGGCATATACATGTCACTCACAAATATAAAGGCAAATATCCTAAGACACTTCTAACAGATTTGAAAGCAGTTACTTCTGGAGAGCAGTGCTAACAGTTAGGTTTTGTTTATAAACCTTGTAGAATTTCTTGACATTTTAAGCCATGTACTTATATAACTGTTCAAATTTTTAAGTTAAACTTCATTTACGTTTAACTATTCAATTCTACAGGTCTCCAAATTGAGCTTAAAACAGGTTCTGACTAATGTTATTGAAAACTTTTGTCCTGATATCTGTACCTTTAAAAGCATAACTGAAGAAGTCCATTTTGCCCAAACATCCGTTACTAACATAATTGTGAACAACATTTGCACCCCACCTCCATTTAGACAGGGAGGTAGTTTCATTGCTGTTGTTACTTAACATTTTCAGTTTGGGATTTACGACAATTTTGCCACCAAAAAACCACCTGACAACACATGGCTGACAGAAAGTACTAACAGGTAGAAAAGGACAGTAAGGAGGAAAAAAATCTTAGTAATAAGGAGCATGTGTAAAGTTGAAAAGAAAAACTCTATAATTATCTATTAAATGGAGAAAAGATTTTACACACGTAAGATTGATGCACATTTAACTTCCGAGTGCTATTAAAAAGCAAAATCTGCCTGTTCAGATTCCAGTCTACAGAAAGAAGCTAGGTGAACAGTTTATCACTGCAGAATCTGAGATTTTTTTTTTTTACTTACTTTTGCCCCTGTACTGCAATCAGAAAGCTAGTTTAGAAAAGCTCCAGAACCAAAGTTAAGAACTTTCATGTCATTTGATGAGATACAAATGCCCCCATACATACTATTATCACAACATTCAAAAGTGTGTGAGCAAAATATAATGCAAGGCAAAACTGCAGAATGTCTATGCATTGATTCAAAGGTTTTGTAACAGAAACCACACAACTCCAACATATGCTGAAAAACTGCCATAAATTTGCTTTAGTCCATACCATTTAACTTTGGAATTACTGAGATCACAAATGCTCTAAATAAATTCTTTTTGATAGCTGACTTTTAAAGGTACACATTTTATGCATAAAGGCAAGAAAGTTGTCCTAGGAAGGTTATAAAGGCTTCACCTAAACCACACACCCTTCACATTAGGTTTTTCTTTAAAGAGTCACTTCCCAAAGTATAGCTGAAGGACCCCTGAGGGTCCCTAGATATTTTTAGGGGATCCACAAAGACAGTGATTCCTTTTTCAACAAAAATCAGTGCGAAGTCAGATTTCCTTCATCATATTTTGAACAAAATGACATTGCTGCTAAACATTAAATGCAGAAGAGTCCAGATGTTGTCAGTCAGATATTAGAGATGTACAAATATGAAAACCACCTGTTAACTAAATTGAGTTAGCTTGGAAGTTATTTTATATAAAATATTGACACAGAATGAGATTACTGTCAAACAAGTACTATTTTTACAATTAGAGCACTCAAAGCTGGTTTTCTGGGACAACTCAGAGGGATGGAGGAGGGGGGTTCAGGATGGGGGACACCCGTGGCTGATTCTTATCAATGTATGGCAAAAACCACAACACTGTAAAATAATTAGCCTCCAATTAAGATTAATAATTTAAAAAATTAAAAAGTGCTCATGATAAAATTTTGAATTCTAATATGCTAAGTATAGACAATTTATAAAAACAAAAGCTCTTTAGAAGTTTCAATAATTGTTAAGAGTATAAAGGGGTCTTGAAACTAGTTTTTGAGAACTACTGCTTCAAAGCTGCTTCTCACAGCTGGCATCTTACATTCAGATGCCTTCTACACCTCACTGCAAGCACTGAATAGGGTACTACTCACCACTGAATTTCAGCTGAGCAAATGCTGAAGAATAGGCACAGTAAGACTAAAAATTGCAACCTAGAGTCTGTAGGTAAAATTCATGTCAAAATGGTTAAAATATTTTTTCACCTTAAAATCCAATTTCATGTGGTAAATTATCAACATTATTTGGTTTTGCTATCCTAAAGTGATGATGGTGTTAAGGATGATTTCCTATGTGATATGCTTTTCCAGCACAAAATAAAAATAATAAAAACCTTTCAGATTTTACTACAAATGGCATGATGCTTCTGTAACAAAAGTGTTGAATATAAACATAAGAACATTTTTTAAAGTAAGCTGAAACACCTTAGCCAAGAAACTGCACTTCTATTTACATAATTTGTGTTTCAACTCACACATTCATGTACCCTCTTGCTCTACACATGAATTAATGAAATTATTTATGAAACAAATCAAAACATAGGATGTTTGGCATCTTCATAATAGCAGTAACCAATTTTACTCATGATTTGCTTTGGGAAACAAACTACTTGTTAACTGGTGAAGTTACATATAGCTATTTTCAGTATTTTTAACAGTGGCTGGGCATAAATCAAGTTCTGTGCATTCTAGGACCTTGCTGATTAAGAACCAGGTCTTATTAAAGCAAATAGTTCAATGTATGAACACATCAGTTGCATTATATCCATCTCCTCAGATCCCTCGAAAACTTTAGGTCAAGTTGCCATTTACTTACTAATGACCACAAAGGGCAATAAACATAATCAACACTTGACTTTTATGTTACCACACATACAAAAAACATTAATATTCAAGAAGCTTGTCACTCCATTTTCTTCTGTTTATTTTTCCTTAACTTTTAAGCATTTACATGGCCTTAGATGTTTTATTCAAAAGCAGAGATATTACTTTGCCAACAAAGGTCTGACTAGTCAAGGCTATGGTTTTTCCTGTGGTCATGTATGGATGTGAGAGTTGGACTGTGAAGAAGGCTGAGCGCCGAAGAATTGATGCTTTTGAACTGTGGTGTTGGAGAAGACTCTTGAGAGTCCCTTGGACTGCAGAAGATCCAACCAGTCCATTCTGAAGGAGATCAACCCTGGGATTTCTTTGGAAGGAATGATGCTAAAGCTGAAATTCCAGTACTTTGGCCACCTCATGCGAAGAATTGACTCACTAGAAAAGACTCTGATGCTGTGAGGGATTGGGGGCAGGAGGAGAAGGGGACCACCCAAGGATGAGATGGCTGGATGGCATCACTGACTCAATGGACATGAGTTTGAGTGAACTCTGGGAGTTGGTGATGGACAGGGAGGCCTGGTGTGCTGCAATTCATGGGGTCACAAAGAGTCGGACACAACTGAGCGACTGAACTGTTTTATAACTCCAAAAGACTTTTAATTAAGATCTCGTTCACTACAATTTAAACATATTAATATGTAAATAATGGCCCTCAAAGTTGTAAATCTCAATCCCTGGAACGTGTAAATATGCTAGGTTACACAGGGAAAGGAGAATTAAGGTCACAGATGGAATTCAAGTTGCCAAACAGTGGACCATAAAGTAGGATGGTCCTGGACTGTCTGTAGAGACCCGCTGTGCTCACAAGAGTCATTAAAAGTGGAACAGGAAATAAGAAGGGTCAGACATGACAGAGAGTAAAACTCATGTCGCTGACCTGGAAGATGGAGAGAGGTGCCATGCAGCAAAGCAGGCGGGTGGCCTCCAGAAGATGGAATACGAAAGGAAATGAGTTATTTTCAAAGCCTCCAGATAAGGAATGCACCCTCTAACACCAGAGATACCCATCAGACTTTACTTAGAAGTGTAAGATAAATCTGTGCTATTTCAAGCCACTAAGCTTGTAATAATTTGTCACAGCAGCAAAAGGAAACTAATAAAAAAGGACTGGCAAATGAGGGTTTGAAATGAATACAAACTTTGCACATCTGTAGAGAACCCACAAACTTTTGGCCATGTCTTCTTGCTCACTCTGAGGCATGGGTGGTCCACAGGTAGATGAGACAGCAGAAAAAGGGCTGTGAAAGGCAAGTGCACTCATGAAGCTTCTGTCCCTCTTCCATCTTCAGCCTGAGAGCACAACCACACCACTGGACTTTGGAGAAAAAGTAGAACTGAGCTAGGATTCCAGTTCTGACAACAGCAATATAACCTCAGGGCAGTACCGGTTTCTGAGTAACAGTTTCCTCCGCTCTAAGGTAAGTCTTCACCTTGCAGGCTGACCAAGGTTCACATAAAGCACTCAGCATGAGGTCTAACCCACAGAGGGTACATGGAGGCTTTCTTACAGACACAAGGATTACAAGGAGTGGACTTGGTAAGCACTGAGACATCCTGGTACATTTTACTTAACAAGTGTTTAAACTATCATAAGATTGTTCTAAATTTTTTAAAGCATCAAACTGTTTTTAAAGAGTAAGCTTTTCTTAAAACAGGAGAAACAGAGAGATGACTTTCACTAGTTTGTGCAAGGAGGTTGGTAGGTGAGACAAAGCACGAGAATGCCTTTGGAGCTACTGCTCCTCAGTGAAAACTTTTCTCATTTTCCCTTTCTTTTCTCACAAAACCCTCAAAATACTCAATATAACCATACTTACTCTCCACAGTAGTCAGTCCCTGGGGTTAAGAGACCTGGTTCCAGCATTCAGTAGCCCTGCAATCCGAGGAGGGTCATTACTAACAAAGAGCTATATAGGAATCTACCATGATTCTACTAGACATGAACAAAGAATTTTACATTTCCCAGCTATATGTATAGAATCTATTTACTAAGAGTAATCAAAAACTGACTTAAAGGCTTTCCTCAGTTGGTTAACCCATTCTTCTTTACTTGTATTTTGCAGAAGACACCTGTTGTCTGATCAGTTGGATCAGTAAAAGCATTTACTGAGATACAAATAGTTGATTTTCCACACCTGTGGATTTTTTTTTTTTTTTAATCTTTGAATTCAACATCAGATGGGGGGGAAAAAATGCCAGAAAATTTCAAAAACTAAAACCTGAGTTTACTGCACACTGCAAACTATTTACATAGCATTTGCCTCATATTTACAACTATTTACATAGTATTTACATTGTATTAGACTACAAAATTGTAAGTAATCTAGATAGACATGATTTGAAGTATATAAGTACATAGGTTATATGCAAATTTATGCCCTTTTATATAAGGGACTTGAGCATTCATGGATTTTGGTATCGGTGGGGCGGGGGGTGGGGTGGGGGTCCAGGAACCAGTTCCCCACTGATTACCAAGGGACAATTATATGTGAAATAAAAAACCTAAGGTTTCTTTCTTTGGTTCAGGGGCTTTTTTGTAAAACCTTAAGTAACAATTTCTTCATAATGATGCAAAAGCTGACTGACCTTAGTTTTTTTAATCTGCACTAATTTGTTTTCTAACAAGCTAGTTTCCAAAAGGAAAAGTGCAAATTAAAAAAAAAAAAAACTTATTTAAATACAAATCCTCTTGTTTCAGAACCTGTGCTGTATGCTGTGATTAGCCCCTCAGTTGTGTTCGACTCTTTGCGACCCTACGGACTGTAGCCCACCAGGCTCCTCGGTCCCTGGGGATACTCCAAGCAAAAACACTAGAGTGGGTTGCCATATCCTTCCCCAGGGGATCTTCCCAACCCAGGGAATGAACCCAGATCTCCTGCACTGCAGGCGGACTTTTTACCATCTGAGTCACCAAGGAAGCCGGTTTCAGACTCCACGTGACAATAAATTTCAGAGGATAAGGATGACAAAAAAAAAGGGATTTCAGGTTGCTGCAAATTAGATAAAATGATTTGGTTTTGAATTTCCACTCATTTTCTCTCCAGTTAAAAACAGCAAGGCTGATTCAGTTTCAAAACCCATTATCTGTAAACTTTTTAGGAAAACAAACTTATCTTCCTAATTTTGTGAAGTCATGTGTATTTTTCTTCACTAATACAGGTAAATAAAAATACTGGCTTTTCTTTCTCTCCTTTTGGTCTCAAGGATTAGCTTCATTTGGTAGTTACTACTTTAAATTAAAGCAATCAATATAGTATTATGCAATTTAGGGTGGAAATAAATTTAGGTTTGGATTAACAATAGCCTACCTGTGCTTTCAAGAAAAATAGCATACATTATAATTATTTACTCCCCAAACAAGCTAGGGCTAATTACACATTTTACAATGAGAGTCACATGTTTCTCTTAAATAAAAGTTTTATGGTCTTACAATGATTAGTCAGTGTATCAAATTTTGATGGTGCACCAGTTTTCAGAAACACACCTAATAAACTGGATTACAGCCGCAGTTTTTCAGCAGTAGCTCTAAATTCTAGTCTCCTCCAAACTACATGATTTACCTCAATAGCCTATAATCTAAGATAAAGAAATCATTTTTCCCCTCATCTTACTCAACCTATATGCTCTTGGTTGAGTAAGAGAAAAACAATGTCTAAAGGTATTTAAATCCTCAAAGAAGAAACTCTTTCACTACTGAATTTCAAATCACAACACAAAATAGGTGAGAAATTCTTTTATCATATTTAGAATCAAAATATCCCTTAAAATATTTACATTTTACAGTAAAAAGGATAGCAAAACACAAGATCATGTACAAGCTTAAGTATTCAAGTTTCTGAAAAGCCAAAAAGAAAAGGAAAATAATGGACTACCACAAAGCTGTAGCACAATAATAAACGCCTTCAGTGAGTGCAGATTAAAAGCAATACATGTACTCCTTGGGCTTCTGATTCTTGGTCAAAAACTGCCAAATGAAATGATTAATATAATCTGATTACGAAGTTGCTTGGCTTTTTGTTGCTCCTCTAGAGTTTCTTTAAAAACAGTGCAATTTAAAACAAAGTTACAGAGTACACATTACTCTCAAATTAGTCATTATAGAAAGGACATTCACTAGAGGTGGTAAATATATTCCACAGTTAACCATATTTACCAATTAAGGAATAAAACTAAAATTTCTAAGCCTTTATTGCATATTAATAAAACAAATCTTTGAATATACAGCAATGTAAATTTTTAAAAATATTAAATTCCTGTAACTAGGGCTGTTGGTATGAAAAAGGGATGATGAGCACTGGCACAGAGCACTCTGCACCAACACACACTATTTATTCTTCTGCAAACCACCATATTAAAAATTCAAAAGATGGCACGATCCTAGCAGGCAGTCATGAAGTTTCAAAGACACGACATCAAACAGTTATTAAATGCACCCCTGCAGCCGCCCGCCGGCTTTACCTCTTGCTCTTAGCTCTCTCAGCATGGTCCCTGTCTTTGTGGTACCTCTCTCTGTCCTTCTCTCCCTCTCTATGCTTACTCTTCTCCCGCTCCTTGTCCTTCTCCTGGTCCTCGCCCTTTGGCTTGTCAGGCTTCCTATCTGCACTCCTGCTCTCCCTGCTAGCCCTGCCGTCCACCCCGCGCTCCCCATGAGGCAGCCGCGCCCGCTCTTTATCCTTATGCCCCTCGTCCCTGCCCTTCCTGTCTCTGTCCTTGTCCTGGGCTCTGTCTCTGCGCCTGTGCCTTTCGGGTTCCTGCTCCCACTCCTTCTCATGGCGCTCTCTTCTCAGGTGGTGTGAGTCACTGTAAAACCTCTGACGATCCCCCTTACCCCTGTTAAATGGTCTGTCCAGTTGCTGCTGGTCTTGCCTACCCCAAGGGTCACTATGGCGCCGTTCCGGCCTCCGAATGTCTTTAACTTGGTAAAAATTCTGTGGGCCCAGATACCTTGACGCTTGTGAGAGGGGACCCATCATACGCTGCGGCTGGCCGGGCAGATGGACAACAGGTGGCCAGGGAACCAAGGGATTTGGGGCAAAGCCAAAGCCTGGAGGGGGAAGTAATGGGGGTGGCAAATGTGGAGGAAATCCAAACATGCTTTGTGGGGGGAAATTAGGAGGTCCTGGAAATGGAAACCCAGGTGGGCAAGACTTGAGATGCTGAAGGCTGGGCTGCTGCGGCCTTATGGGTGAAAAGTTTGCACTTGTTCTGGGGCTGGTGCTTCTGGAGGTGAAACTGATGTTTTTAGAAGGAAATTCGGATTGACATGTGTTTCCAACCTCAAAATGAGATGCTGGTGCTGCTGATCCTCTTCGAAATGGGTGCACAGTTTCAATATTTTGCATTAAAATCTCCTGTAAGGGTTTTGCTTGTTCACTTGAGAAGACTGCATGTTTTCTACTGATGGTGAGTCTTGTACAGCCCCTGAATCGTCACTCTGCTGAACACAGGGGCTTTTCTCTACAGAAGGCATCTTCTCCTCCACGCTGCTCTGCTCAGTTAAGTGCGATGGGCCAGGCAGCGGCAGCTTCTCTCCCTGACGGCAGCCTTCTCCTTCTCTGTTTTCGGGAGCAGTCACCTGCTGACTTCTTCCAGCTGCTTGCCGAGGATCCCTTTTCAGGTTGATAAACTGCGGGGCCCTTGTCGTGTTAGTAACAGCATTTTCACTGCAACTCACATTACCATCTACGTTTCCTCTCCCTACATTAGACCTACAGGGAGGACTAGTATTTGAAGTCCTGTTATCTTGCAAATTATTCTCTTGATCTTGCAGCAGCTGTTTTAACACTCTCTCTTTACTCTCCACAGTGTCCTCTTGTTTTGACTGAATTGATAAATTTGTTAGGAATGCTTCTGTAGAAACATCTGGTGGTTTACCTCTGAGACTAAGACTTGTCAAAGGCCCAGCAGAAACTGAAGAGACCCCTAGTGCAGACGTCTCTTCTCCTCCTACTGCACTATCTGTCAATTCTGAAGGGTTATCTCCTTTAACTTTCACTTCCTTGGCTTCACCACCAGTTGCTTCTCCTGTATCTATCGTCCCTGCTTTTGGATTAGCTTGCTCATTTATAAATGGAATTTCTTTAAGAGTGTTTTGCTCTGTCCCTAACTGAGCTTGTTCATATGTTTGACCAGTGGTGCCCAAAAGGCTCTGAAGGATATCATCCACAGGAAGAGGCTTATTTGCCAATTCCAGAGTAGAAGGTTGATTTTCCCAGCCAATCAAGACCCCAGGAAGGAATCGTAAAGGTTTTGGTGGTTCCTGTTTGGTGACTTCCAATAAAGGTTCAATGACTGTTGGAAGGTCTTCCTGAAGAGTTTGCTGAGGCTTATTTCTCTGTTTGTGCAATACGGTTGTAAAAGAATTAAAAAAGTCGCTTTCTTCCTCTGCTGCCCCTCTGTGGACACATCTGTCTTACTTTTCTTGTCAGGTGGCACTGTCACCGGTGCGCTGTCAGATGTCTCAGCTGTGCGACCAGCACCAGCACCAGCACTGTGCTGCCGCTTCAGCCTCTGACGAATAATCAAGCCCAGCAACAGATTAGGTCTATGCAATTCAAGGCCTGTACAGAACCAAAAACATCAATCAAGAGTCATTTTCAATCATTACAATAAAGAGTAAAATTCTGCTTACTACAGTCTCCTAAACAGGTGCCTGTTCCTGTCTGGGCAGATCCTGAGGGCCAAGTCCCAAGAAGAAAAGCAGGCTCAGCTTTCCCACTCGGGCCCTCTCACCCCATTTCATTCATATTCTACTAATTAAACAGACACCTACCAGGTCCATCAAAGGGCACGAGAGGGTGTGGAATTTTATCCGTGGCGCCCAGAGGGATGAGGTACATGTCTTTGACCTGCTTCATGTTGTTAGCGGCCACTCCATAGCGCTTCCTGCTACTGAAGTATGCAAACAGCAAAGTATAAGAAATTTGATCTTCTTCAGTCACAGGTGTGAAGCGAACCACACAAATTTCCTATTCAAGAAAATAACAAATAATAAAAATAATAACCTAAACAACAGCTTGGTTTTAAATACCATTCTCAATTATAATAATCTGTTGCGTTTTCTGACACTTACCAAGTAATAACATGGCTTACCAACTTAAATGCAGATATGAATACTATAAGGAAACAACTTTTAGGAAAAGATCTTTGCTGATCCAGAGGGGGATCTGTTTTATCTGAAAGTGTCTCACAGAAACTCAGTCCTAAAGTAATTTGTTCAAGGTGACACACTTATCAGTGGCAAAGAAGATATTTAAAGCCACATGTCTTGATATCTATACTATGTCCTAGTTCCAATGTTATAACTTCTACAGAGGGCGCTCTATATTCTCAGCACACTACAAATTAATAACAACCACCACCACTGCCCCACTATGTACAAACACAGAGAAATGCACAAGTCCACTGATATTCCATTTAGAAGAACTGAATCTAGGAATAAAGGGGGCTGAGTGAAATGACCTCAAATACCCATAGGCCATAAACTTCATAAAATCATTTGGCTTACTCAGAAACTTATTTGCTTGACTCTGAGTTCTTGGCTTTGTTTCAGATTTAAAAAATAAAAAAAGAGTCCCAATTTGGTGTTAATTTGGTAGAATGAAAAACAGATGTTTTTTCATGAAAGTATACAATCAAAAAGTGGAGAGTTAGGTCAACCACAAAGCCTAAACGGATGCAAGACCGCAGGAGGAGAGCAAGTAAGCAGACTAAGGCTCCAGCTCTTACATCTGCCACCTCGAATGCCCTCATCTGGAGGCAGCAACTGTGACACTGGCTCGGTCAGCTCTAGACAGAGGCACCCTATGCTGTATTTGCGATAATAAAGGGGCAGATGAAGAGCAATTCCCCAAATGTCCAAGAGTAATACTTCCCAACACTTTCCTGACTTCCACTATCATAAGAAAGTGAAAGCAAATAAATAAAACTTTTCTTTTAGTGCTTCAAAGTTTTATCTGTACTCTGACACAGTATCAGTTTAAAGTCTACAATCTGTATTGGAAAAAAGAATTATTTTCAGCTGAAGAGCATCCATTTTGAATTATTACTAACCTTACTAAAGACTTCTGATCATAAGAGAAAAAAATTAATGTTCATTTATTCAAGATTTATTTTTTGAATGTCTGTAACATGCTGAGCATTAACATCCTTGGAGAGAAAAATGATTTCTTCTAATGATTAAATATTCCTGTGTAGCAGTGTTCTATGAGTTAAAGAAATGATAGAAGATATAGAGAGAAAAGAAAAAGAGAAATATTGCTGTAAAGGTTATTAACTGTATCCCAATATCTATCCTCCTCATTTCCTACTAGAAAGCCCTCTTAACCTTCGGTTGGGCACATGGCCATCCAACAGAGATCATACTTCCCAGCCTCCTAATAGCGTATAAGCTCTGGCCAATGGCAGTTAGAGGAAGTAAAAAGAAAACTGCACATTCAGGTCTTGCTTTTAAAACAACTCAACAGCCATTCTTTTTTCCCCCACTTGGAGCTGATAAATCAGCTTTGACTTTGCTTGATTGCTAAGGGCCACAGTCTTAAAAACAATAAGACAGAAGAGCCCAATCCATGAATGATCTAACAACGGAAAGACTCTGAATTACGGACCTACCTAACGTAACAAGAAAAGTTTATTTTTTGAGCCACTGTATTTTAGGATCTCTGTCCCAACAGCTTAGCCTGCGCCCCAACCAAAACAAATGTCTATAATCAAAGCAAGGCAACATTCCAGAATGAATCTCAATACTTATTCTAAAGCATTCCTTTCAAAACAATGATAGAAATCACTGAGACAGCATACCAAAAATGGGAAAAGAAAAAAAAAAAAAAAAAAACTAAAGGAATAATGGGTTTGAGCCTTAGCCAATGGCATATTATGTCAATACAGGTCCTCCCTAGGGGACCTTGCATAAGAAATCTCAGTGGTTTACTTTTCAAATATTTTCACATATTGGTAGAGAGAAAAAAGTTCTCCTCACCTTGGTTCCTGAGGCTTTAATTTTTTCCACATAATCCCAAACTGTCTGAGGTGATATCCTACCACCTACTTGAATACTATCTGGTAGGTCCTGTGGTAAAAAACGAAGGTGATCAATGTATATAGTTTATCTTCATTGTAATATCTATACTTCATACAAATTTAACTCTAAGACTAATTTGAAAAACTGATTTAAAAAAAAGATTATAAAATACATCAATGAATATAAGAAAATATAGGGAGAGCAATTAGGCTTTACCTCAAATGTCAACTCCAAATGACTGAGGTGGATGCTCAAATACAATTAAGAAAGAATCTCAGGTCAAGAAAAAGCAGCAGTGCCAGCATCCCATTCTGACAACCCAGGAAGACTACAGCAGACTTCAGAATATTAGGGGGCACTGTTTTCCCCATCCTTTTTTTTTTTTTTGGTGATAGTGAACTGGGGTGTGCCTTAATCACTAATAGGTGGATTTCAGAAGTATCAAGTTTAACTATACAGTATACTTTTGCACAGAAGAGAATAATATTGTAATAATGCAAGGTTCATTTCTTTTTTAAAGCCTAATCTTTCTGAGAAAAGATGACTATACATAAAATCAATTATGAGGGGTGTAGTTAAGAATATCTGAAACTTTAATCAGTATATTTGTTTTGTGATTAAGACAAAAATCATAATCAATATTAATTCAATTAAATTTAAATAATTAATTGCTTTAAATAGTTTATTTGGAATTTTAGTCCAAATCAAACTAGAATAAGTAGGAGGCAGACGTGGAGTTCTGAAAAACCACCACATATAAACTGGCTCAGAAAAAAGAACAATAGTTTTGTTTAAAATCAAAAGGTTTCCATAGTTTAGGACTTAATTACTCATTTAAAAGAAGCGTTATTTTCACTGTGGACTGATCTAGAAATTTAGAAGACTAATTATGCTATAAGAAAAGCATAATGGGTCTACTGAATTTTTTTCTTATAAAATCCATGTGTCTAAAATATTACTTCCCAAGCAAACTATATGCAAAAGTAATAACTAAGTTGTTTATTAATCAAAAACACTAAACAAATAAGCTGATAGATTAGATAAGCAATAATTACACTGACAAATTAATTTCATTCTAATACAAAAAAAAGTTTATCTTAGTCTTAAAAGAAAACAGGCATATGTAAGATTTGTCTTATAAAATACTGAAAACTTTGCCTTTATGGTCAGCAGACTGAGAATGGATAGAAAATTTAATGTTAAATAGCATAATAGCAAAACGTAATCTCAACAAAAACACAGTACACATATACTGATTTATTTTCCTTTTTGCATAAACACAGAAAAGTACAAACTATTCAAAAGAATTTTTAAAAGTCGTACTTTCTCATTTATCATATTACTGATATAATATTGTATATACTATAGTACTACAGCTGCTTATTTCCCACAAATGCTGCTTAATAGTCCTTTCCTATTGTCTCAGGTATAAAATCAACCAAGGGCACCACTGCAGCAACCAGGTCACTGACCTCAGGACTGTCAACTAGCTGGAAAGATTCAACCAGGCAGCTGACCCCTGAACAACATGGGGATTAAGGGTGCCCATGCTCTGTGCAGTAGATAATCTCAGTGTAACATATAGTCAGCCTTCTGTATACACAGTTCCACATCTGACGATTCAACCAATTGAAGGTCATGTGGTACTTGTGGTATTCACTATTGAAAAAATTCATGTATAAGTAGACCCAAGTAGTCCAAACTCATGTTCCTCAAGGCTCAACTGTGGTCTTTACCTCATTCACAGAAATGGGCAGGTAAGAACCATAGTCATGAAGTTGTGGAAATATAAGCAATAGGGGAATCAGAAGACTTGTTAACAATGAAAAGTCTTCCCAACAGACTAGCACCGGAGGCCATAAACATGTTAATCTTTCCTATAAGTCTGTACTTCAAGAAAAACTTAGATATCCATGCAAAATTTCCATTAATTTTTAATTGATATAGTGAGTACATCTTGGAAAGAGTACAAGACGTGGATTTAAAACTTTCAGAGAACAATTTCCTATAGTTTTGAAACTCCATTTGTGAAATTATAATTACATTATTTCAATGTCTAAGAGTCACTGTCAATAAATACTTTTACCATGAATGAAAATAAATAGTTTTATTATTTTATTATGCTGTTTCCTTGCCCTTTGCCTTCAGAAACATATATGTCAACCCAGGCATAAAAGAGCAGAAAAGTTTACAGTACCTCTGTCAAGTATTCAGGGGAACCAGATACTGGGTAGGCTTTGGTAACAAATTTTGCTACAGACGGCATGTTGATAAAACCTTTCCAGATGAAGTTCAATCGAGCTAGGAAGGTACACTCAACTTCAACAGTTCCAGGCATCTCTGGACTAAAAAAAATGACATTAAGAAATTTTCAGCCTAAAGATCTGCTCATGATAAATGTATATTCTAGTTGCTCATCAATTATTTCTACTTTAGCATGTCAAGAAGGCCAAAGTAGGACTTCTCTGGTGGTCCAGTGGTTGGAATCCATCTGCCAATGCAGGAGACACACGTTTGATCCCTGGTCTGGGAAGATGCCACATGCCACAGAGCAACTAAGACTGTGCACCACAAATACTAAGCCAGCACTCTACAATTACTGAAGCCTGCATGCCTAGAGCCCATGCTCCCAACAAAGAAAAGCTCCCACAATGAGAAGCCCATCCATCGCAACTAGAAAAAGCCTACATGCAGCAACAGAGACCCAGCAAAGCCAAAAGTAAATAAATGAATCAAAAGGCCGAAGGACGTAAAGCTATGATTAGAGAGTTTATATTTTCACTTCATAAAACATATTAACGTAGTCATGTTTTACATGATTTTCTTCTAGACTGGCTTAGGTAGACTAATGACGTCTAGAGAAATGCAAGCAATTTTTCTTTAATTCTTGCCTCTTAGGAAAGATTTATATTTTAGACTTATTTCTTGCCTCTTAGGCAAGAATCAAAGAGAGCTTTAAAGTCAAGTCTGCTGCTGCTGCTGCTGCTAAGTCGCGTCAGTCATGTCCGACTCTGTGCGACCCCAAAGAGGGCAGCCCACCAGGCTCCCCCGTCCCTGGGATTCTCCAGGCAAGAATACTGGAGTGGGTTGCCATTTCCTTCTCCAATGCATGAAAGTGAAAAGTAAAAGCGAAGTCGCTCAGTCGTGTCCGACTCTTAGCGACCCCATGGACTGTAGCTTACCAGGCTTGCAAGCAATTTTTCTTTAATTCTTGCCTCTTAGGAAAGATTTATATTTTAGACTTATTTCTTGCCTCTTAGGCAAGAATCAAAGAGAGCTTTAAAGTCAAGTCTGCTGCTGCTGCTGCTGCTAAGTCGCGTCAGTCATGTCCGACTCTGTGCGACCCCAAAGAGGGCAGCCCACCAGGCTCCCCCGTCCCTGGGATTCTCCAGGCAAGAATACTGGAGTGGGTTGCCATTTCCTTCTCCAATGCATGAAAGTGAAAAGTAAAAGCGAAGTCGCTCAGTCGTGTCCGACTCTTAGCGACCCCATGGACTGTAGCTTACCAGGCTCCTCCGTCCATAGGATTCTCCAGGCTAGAGTACTGGAGTAGGGTGCCATTGCCTTCTCTGAAAGTCAAGTCTGCACATACTCAATTCTAACTTTTAGAGTCTTTAAAAATCTCAATTAGTTGAAAATAAAGGAAAGTACAGTTACCATCTCAAAAGAAAGGTTCCTTTCTTAAGAAACATGTCACTTTTCTGTTTCTGAAGACTTTGAAGTACAATCTAGCAAAGAGGTATAAAGATTAGAATTTATAACTAAGGGAAAATTACCGTGGAGCAGGAGAGAATGTTGACTTTGGAGATTCTTGTTTCTCCTCTTCAAAGAATTCAGAGGCCAAAATATTTGAGGTTGAAGACAAAGCATCTGCTATACTTTCTGCTTCATTGTCTGAATGTTTACGAGACACGCCAACAACGACTTTCACTTTTTTTGGAGAAAGATCATCTACAGGTGGTGCCATTCTACCTAAAGCCAGAAAACACCAAAATAGACCACTTTTGTAAACTGAAATTTCTGTAATTTTATCCATTTTCACTTCTAGAGTTATTCACTTTCCCTGACTGCACTGCTGCATACCTGGGGTAGTTTTTAATTATCATAATTTCTCACAATGATTTATGGAACACATCTCTCTTATTGATGTGGAAAAAGAGAACTTTGAACAACTCAGACAAGCTTTTGAAAAGGAAACATTATAACCATACCCTAAAACAGGTAGTCTGATCCCCTAGCAAACATTTTTCAAACTAAACTACACCACATTCCAACAGTCTTGAAAGGTAACGTGAAGACCCAAGTAAAACAAATCTGTATACTACATCGTTTTACATACAACAGTAATTCATGACATATGCATACTGCAAAGTGACTTAGTTATTTACCAAGAATGAAAAACACTAGTAAAGTTTAGAAAATGACACTAGTTTTACCTACAGAACCACAAGAAAAAAATCATTCCACCTTTCTAAAATAGATCAAGTCTAGCAGTGTTTAACAAATGTACTGTGGGCTACCATTACATCTGAGCTATTACAATATTACAGTTCAGTTCAGTCGCTCAGTCAGGTCCAACTCTGTGACCTCATGAATCACAACACGCCAGGCCTCCCTGTCCATCACCAACTCCTGGAGTTCACTCAGACTCACGTCCATCAAGCCAGTGACGCCATCCAGCCATCTTATCCTCGGTCGTCCCCTTTTCCTCCTGCCCCCAATCCCTCCCAGCATCAGGGTCTTTTCCAATGAGTCAACTCTTCACATAAGGTGGCCAAAGTACTGGAGCTTCAGTTTTAGCATCATTCCTTCCAAAGACATCCCAGGGCCGATCTCCTTCACAATGGACTTGTTGGATCCCCTTGCAGTCCAAAGGACTCTCAAGAGTCTTCTCCAACACCACAGTTCAAACGCATCAATTCTTCGGCACTCAGCCTTCTTCACAGTCCAACTCTCACATCTATACATGCTGCTGCTGCTGCTGCTGAGTCACTTCAGTCGTGTCCGACTCTGTGCGACCCCATAGACGGCAGCCCACCAGGCTCCCCCGTCCCTGGGATTCTCCAGGCAAGAACACTGGAGTGGGTTGCCATTTCCTTCTCCAATGCATGAAAGTGAGAAGTGACAGGGAAGTTGCTCAGTCGTGTCTGACTTTTAGCGAGCCCATGGACTACAGCCCACCAGGCTTCTCCGCCCATGGGATTTTCCAGGCAAGAGTACTGGAGTGGGGTGCCATTGCCTTCTCCGTATCTATACATGACTACTGGAAAAACCATAGCCTTGACTAGACGGACCTTAGTCGGCAAAGTAATATCTCTGCTTTTGAATATGCTATCTAGGTTGGTCATAACTNGTCTTCTCCAACACCACAGTTCAAAAGCATCAATTCTTCGGCGCTCAGCCTTCGTCACAGTCCAACTCTCACATCCATACATGACCACAGGAAAAACCATAGCCTTGACTAGACGGACCTTAGTCGGCAAAGTAATATCTCTGCTTTTGAATATGCTATCTAGGTTGGTCATAACTTTTCTTCCAAGGAGTAAGCGTCTTTTAATTTCATGGCTGTAGTCACCATCTGCAGTGATTTTGGAGCTCAGAAAAATAAAGTCTGACACTGCTTCCACTGTTTCCCATCTATTTCCCATGAAGTGATGCGACCAGATGCCATGATCTTCGTTTTCTGAATGTTGAGCTCTAAGCCAACTTTGTCACTCTCCTCTTTCAAAAGATTTTCATCAAGAGGCTCTTTAGTTCCGCTTCACTTTCTGCCATAAGGGTGGTGTCATCTGCATATCTGAGGTTATGGATATTCCTCCCAGCAATCTTGATTCCAGCTTGTGTTTCTTCCAGCCCAGCGTTTCTCATGATGTATTCTGCATATAAGTTAAATAAGCAGGGTGACAATATACAGCCTTGACGTACTCCTTTTCCTATTTGGAACCAGTCTGTTGTTCCATGTCCAGTTCTAACTGTTGCTTCCTGACCTGCATACAGATTTCTCAAGAGGCAGGTCAGGTGGTCTGGTAT
>SJXQ01006338.1:336551-385134 GCA_006408695.1 Aepyceros melampus | reverse complement strand
AAATAAATGTTTTTCTAGAACTCTCTTCTTTTTTCCATGATCCAGCAGATGTTGGCAATTTGATCTCTGGTTCCTCTGCCTTTTCTAAAACCAGCTTGAACATCTGGAAGTTCACAGTTCACGTATTGCTGAAGCCTGGCTTGGAGAATTTTGAGCATTAATTTACTAGCATGTGAGATGAGTGCAACTGTGCGGTAGTTTGAGCATTCTTTGGCATTGCCTTTCTTTGGGATTGGAATAAAAACTGATCTTTTCCAGTCTTGTGGCCCCTAATGAGTTTTCCCAATTTGCTGGCATATTGAGTGCAGCACTTTCACAGCATCATTTTTCAGGATTTGGAATAGCTCAACTGTAATTTCATCACCTCCACTAGCTTTGTTCATAGACAGCTTATTAAAAAGCAAAGACATTACTTTGCCAATAAAGGTCTGTCTAGTCAAGGCTATGGTTTTTCCAGTAGTCATGTATGGATGTGAGAGTTGGACTATAAAGAAAGCTGAGTGCCAAAGAACTGATGCTTTTGAATTGTGGTGTTGGAGAAGACTCTTGGGAGTCCCTTGGATTGCAAGGAGATCCAACAAGTCCATCCTAAAGGAAATCAGTCCTGAATATTCATTGGAAGGACTGATGTTGAAATTGAAACTCCAGTACTTTGGCCACCTGATGTGCAGAGCTGACTCTTTCCAAAAGACTCTGATGCTGGGAATGATTTAAGACGGAAAGAGAAGGGGACGACAGATGATGAGATGGTTGGATGGCATCACCGACTCAATGGACATGAGTTTGAGTAGACTCTGGGAGCTGGTGATGGATTGGGAGGCCTAGCATGCTGCAGTCCATGGGGTCCCAAAGAGTCTGACACAACTGAGCAACTGAACTGAACTGAACTTGCGTAGAGAGGTGTACGTACTCATCTTGCCTTCTCTCTAGGAGAGATTAATCAGACAGAAACGACTGGGCCAAAAATAAAAGTTCTCATTCTTCCTCGTCTAGTTTTTTTTTTTTTCTTTTTTTGCTAGATCAGATCCTATTTTACAGGATATCCCAAGGAAAAGAGTCTTAGTCTGACTGAGATTCTTTCTACCGATTGCAAGTTCTGCCTATTTGTAGCAGAGGTTTGTCTGCTTTTCTTTTAATAATATTTTTGATTTTAGAAAGATTTTAGGCTTTAGGTAAAAACTGAGAAGACAGGGCAGAAAGTTCCCATGTACCCAACATCCACTTCCCCCTATTATCAACATCTTATATTAGTATGGCACTTTTATTAGAGTTAGTGAACCAATACCAATACTTAAAATGAACTAAAGTCCATGCTTTATTCGTATTTCCTTTGTTGTTGCGTTCAGTTGCTTAATTTATACCTGATGTCCTTTTTCTATGCCAGGATCCCAGCCAACATACTACATTTATTAGCTCTTACTTGTTTTTGATGATCTTGAAAGAGGTATTTTGTAGAAGGTTTCTCAAGTGGGATTTGTCTGATGTTTTTCTCATCATTAGACTGTGTTAATATGTCAGAGGTGAAATCAGAAGTTAGAGGTCAATTGCCATTCTTATCGCATCATATAAAGAGGAGTAGACATTGTTAATATAACATCACTATTGATGTTAACCTTGATCAACGAGCTTCAGATAGGGTATGTCACATTTCTCCACTGTAAAGTTACTCTTTGCCCCTCTTCCAATACTGTACTCTTTGGAAGGAAATCACTGCACAGAGCCCAGACTTGAGGAGTGAGAGTTATGCCCCACTTTGTAGGCCACTTCCAGATGGAATATAGAGCTATTTATGTGTGCATTCATTCTTCAAATGATTTCTTTGGGTCTATATATTGTGCATGGTGTCATGGATATATAAAATCCAGTCCCTCTTCTCTAAGAACTTGGTATCTACTTGGACTCATGGTCCAGGGATGACATCATATAGACAACATGTAGCAATAACAACTATGAAAGACGTTTTCTTAGAATTTAGAATTCCCTCACATTATAGAGGAAAGCAGGCATCAAAAAAGTATATCATAATAAGCGCATTCACTTCCCAGCAAAACAAACTTAACAAGTAGTTATGTTTTATAAGCAGCCACTTAAATTTTTCTCGAAATTGTCCTAAGGCAAGATAACAAGTGAAGAAATATTTATTTAAGAAAATCTACTAAAGCTTGGTAACGACAGTCTGTGGCACTTGAGCCGTAACCCACTCCCTCCTTATCTCTTGCCCAGCCGAGCCTAACAGGGCTCCTTCTTTCAGTTCCCCATCAAAGGACTCAGTATCTCACCAGGAGGTGTAGGACTCCAGCATTTGTCATCCCTCCTCCCCAAGTACGAGTTGCAGAAGCTAAATTTCTGATAAGCATGCCCAGAGGAATGGTGAAGGAATAACTGGTTCTTGGAAAACATTTTGATATACCATCAGAGTCACAGTCTAGAAGAAGAAAGGATATAAGCAGTAGTCAGTCCTTATTATGTCACAGAGATTTCCCCAGCTCAGTGAATCCCCTCTCCATGGATGTACAGAGGGTCCAAGGACAGCCCATCCTTTGGGAATGAGAGATATTTGTGGGCTCAGTAACAGATCAAAGTGTAGTCAATCCAGACAGCAGTGAAGGGGTGGTGGGCCTAAAGCTGGACCACACAGCTCCAGCCTGGAATTGCACATGTTCGATCAACTGGTTTGTATGCCTCTTGTGGTTCTCCTTATTTTATGCCTTATAGTTTAAGAAATGGGGCATGGCTTGTGAGAAATTAATAAGCTCATGGAAAATCTCCTTATCTTATAGCTGGCACACAGTAGGTAATTAATAAATTGAAGCCATTATTGCCTCTCCTACTAGAGTGCATTTCCTTTAGACTGTAATTCTTATTCTAGGTAAGCAGTTCTCAGTCTCATGAAGACCATTCTCTTTTTTTAATACACTTTGTGACATCTCCATTACTATCCTGAAATGAAATTCACAGATAATGAAACCCACCTGTACACATGACTTCAAAAATATCAGTATAATGCTCTATCATGTGAAAAAACAAAAGGAAAATAATTTATAATTTTTCACATATTTATGTAACATGTAAATCAATATGTAAATCTCAGGCACTGACAATAGAAGACATAAAAATGAAATGGTCAGTATGAAATCACCATGAAAACAACAATTACAAATGCAGACTGATACAGAAATGCTGTATCAGTAATACTCTGAATGTTACTGATGTTGCTAACATTTTTTTAAATGGAGAAAAACCAATATAGTTCCTAAGAAAAGAAGCACAATTCCTTCTCAATTTACAATGTAGTTGGGTTCCTGAGAAATCCAGTGTCTACCAAAACACCTTATGTCATGTAAAACAGTTTTTGATTCTAGTCTCTGATAATTGATAAGCAAGTTTCACCTACATATGTCCAGCAAGATTTCAACTGATTCTTGTCAAACCTCTCCAATCAAAATGCCAACATATACCTGCATGTCACTATGTCAAAGAGAAAATTCACTTCCACACACCTCCCAAGCCTGTCTATTCTCCTGTGTACTTTACTGAAGTTAATGGCACCATTATTCACCCAAACAAGCTAGATGCCTAAAAGTCATCCTTAAAGTCTTGTTCATTCCCAACATCTCCTCATCAATACCAAAGCAATTAATTCTACCTACTAGATGCTCCTCAAATACATCCATATGTCCCAAGACCCCCGTGCAACTACTTTAAGCCAAACCATCATTACTTGCTTGGGTGGTGGTGTTGTTGCTGTTGTTGTTGCTGTTTTAGTCGCCCAGTCCTGTCTGACTCTTTGCGATCTCATGGACTGTAGCCCACCAGGTTTCTCTGTCCATGGAATTTTCTAGGCAAGAATACTGGAGGGGTTGCCATTTCCTTCTCCAGGGGATCTTCCCAACCCAGGGGTTGAACCCAGGTCTCCTGCATTGTGGGCAGATTCTTTACCACTGAGCCACTAGGGAAGTGTCTACCAGTTTAAGCCAAAGCATCATTATGTGCTTGGATGACTCTAACAGTAACACTCTTGTTCCCACTCTCTCTAATACATTCTCCACTGATTAGTTACAATGAACTTAAAAAAAAAAATGTCACCACTCCCCATATACACACATACACTTAAAAACTTCTATGGAACAAAGTGCAAATTCCTTAACCTGGCCCACAAAATCCTTTTCTTTCTCTCAAGTTTCATCTCAACTATGATCTGTCCCACTTTCCTGGCATTTTTCACTCCTAATGTTTCAGCTAGACTGCCCTTCCTTTACTTCGTCCAAGATGTCAAGGTTTTTCCCACCTCAAGACATTCACCAGGCTGTTTTTCCACCCCCACAACTAATTTGTACTAGTTATTCAAGTTTCAGATAAAGTAATACATCATCAGTGATTTCTTACCTAAACCTTCAGATTAGGTGGACCTCCCAGTTAAGATGCTTTTACTTCCTAACATTTATCATGAATGTTTACTGTCTGTTTTCTCTAGTGGGCTGTAAACAAACTAGCGCAGGGACCATGCCTTAGTCACCATTGCATCCCCAAAGACATAGCATAGTGTCTTTGTACACAGTGAGTGTTCAATAAAATTTGGAGATGAGGAAGGAAGGAAAGGAAGGGAGGAAAGAAAAGAAAGAGGAATTAAGGGAAGGAGTGCAGACATTGTAAGAGGTAGGAAATAAATTTAAACAGCTCCCAGATCTTGGGGGAGCTCCTAGAGTAGGACAAGCAGACAATTCCATATGGGGATATAAGTGCTATGGCAGAGGTGTGTACAAGGTACTAGGAGAAGTCAGACAAAGAAGCTGCCCTGTCTGGTAGACCAGGAAATGCTTCACAAAAGAGAAGACATTTGGGCTGGTTTTCGTCTAACAGCTTTATTGAGGCATAATTTATATACTATGCAATTCACATATTAAAGTGCAACATTTGATAGCTTTTAAGTATATTCACAGAATTGTGCGGCCATTCACCAACAATCAATTTTAGAATATTTCATTACCCCCAAAATAAGCTCCATAACCCATTAACAATTATTCCCACTGTCCCCTCCCTCTAGGTCTTGGCAACCACTAATCTATTTGCCTATTCTGGACATTTCATGTAATTGAACTCATATAAAACATGGTCTTTTGTGTCTGATTTCCTTCACTTAGCATAATGTCTCCAATGTTCACCCATGTTGTAGCATTTATCAGTGCTTCATTCCTTTTCATAGCTGAATATTTCACTGTGGATGTATCGTTTTGTTTCTCCATTCATCAGTTAATGGACATTTGAGCTGTTTCCAGTATTTGGTTATTATAAAAAGCTGCTCTGAACATCTGAGCACAAGTTTTTGTGTCAACATGTGTTTTCAATTCTCTCTATAACCCATGGAATTCCTGGGTTATATAGTAAGACTATAGTGCCTTCCCAGGTGGCACAGTGGTAAAGAACCCACTGCCAATATAGGAGACGTAAGTTTGATCCCTGGGTTGGAAAGATCCCCTGGAGAAGAAAATGGCGAACCACTCCAGTATTCTTGCCTGGAGAATCCCATGGACAGAGAGAGGAGCCTGGGTCACGAAGTCCATGAACTGAATCACTTTGTTGTACACCTGAAAGTAACACAACATTGTTAATCAGTTATACTCCAATATAAAATGAAATTTTTAAAAAAATTAAAAAGGAAAACATAAAATATCTAATAGAATATTGTGATCAACAGTCTATGGGTCGCAAAAAGTCAGACAAGACTGTGCACACACATACACTGTAAGACTATGTTTAACATGTAGAGGAATTTCCAAACTTTTCCAAAGACGCATCATCACTTAATATTCCAATAGCCCTTAATTGTCGCCATTTTACATTCCAGTCAGCAGTGCATGAGGGTTTAAACTTCTCCATATCCTTGACAACACTTGTTATCCTCTGTCTATTTTATTACAGCCATCCTAATAGGTGTGAGGTAGTATATCATTGCGGAGAAGGCAGTGGCACCCCACTCTCGTACTCTTGCCTGGAAACTCCCATGGACGGAGGAGCCTGGAAGGCTGCAGTCCATGGGGTCGCTAAGGGTCGGGCACGACTGAGCGACTTTTTCCAAAGACGCATCATCACTTAATATTCCAATAGCCCTTAATTGTCGCCATTTTACATTCCAGTCAGCAGTGCATGAGGGTTTAAACTTCTCCATATCCTTGACAACACTTGTTATCCTCTGTCTATTTTATTACAGCCATCCTAATAGGTGTGAGGTAGTATATCATTGCGGAGAAGGCAGTGGCACCCCACTCTCGTACTCTTGCCTGGAAACTCCCATGGACGGAGGAGCCTGGAAGGCTGCAGTCCATGGGGTCGCTAAGGGTCGGGCACGACTGAGCGACTTTCATTTTCACTTTTCACTCTCATGCATTGGAGAAGGAAATGGCAACCCACTCCAGTGTTCTTGCCTGGAGAATCCCAGGGACGAGGGAGCCTGGTAGGCTGCCGTCCATGGGGTCACACAGAGTCGGACACGACTGAAGCGACTTAGCAGCAGCAGCAGCAGCAGCAGTATATCACTGGGGCTTTGATTTGCATTCCCCTGATGGCTAATGATGCTGAGTATTTTTTCATGAACGTATTGGACATTTGTATATCCTCTTTTAAGTTACATATATTCAGACCATTTGCCCAACTTTTAGTTGGGCTATTTTAATTTTTTATTGAGTTGCAAGTATTGCTTATACATTGTGGATGCAAGTCCTTTATCAGACATAGGATTTTCCTTATCAGATTTTCTATATTTTATCCTATTTTATGGATTGTCTTTTCACTTTTTTGATGTGTTTCATTTGAAACACAAAGGTTTTTAACTTTGATAAAGTCCAATTTGTCTGTTTTTTCTTTCTTGTTTTTTTACTTATTATATTTCAGCTTTATTGAAGTATAATGGAAAAACACAATTATAAGATATTTTAAGTGCACAACATGATTTGATACATGTACACACCGTGAAAGTGCCTCCCCCCAACTTATTGGTTATCCAAATAGAAAATGGTATGAAGGTGTCTCCAAAATTAAAAATAGAACTATCATATGATTCAGGAATCTCACTTCTAGGTATATAGCCAAAGAAAATGGAAACAGGATCTCAAGAATATATCTGTACTTGCATGTTTATTGCAGCAGTATTCATAATAACCAACATATGTAAATGACCGAAATATATGTCAACAGATGGATAAAGATGTGCTATGTACATGCAATGGAGTACCATTCAGCTTTTAAAAGAAGGAAATCCTGCCATTTGTTTTTTTCTTTTGTTACTTGTGATTTAGGTGTCATATCTACAAACATTGCCTAATCCAAGGTCAGGAAGATTTAAGATCATAAAGAGCATTCTTCTGAATGTGTAGCCCATTTTCAGGGTTGATCTCTTTTATTCCCATATCCCACCCAATTGTCTTCTCATGATTACAATATCTTTTCAGTATTTTATGGTTTCCTTTCTTTATTTTTTTTAATTTTTCATTTTATATTGGACTATTACTGATTAACAGCATTTTACTAGTTCCAAGTGTACAACAAAGCAATTCAGATACACATATAAAAGTAACTATTTGTTTTCAGATTCTTTCCCAATTTAGCTTATTACAGAATGTTGAGCAGTGTTCCCTGGCTATGAAGTAGGTAACTGTTGGTTATCTGTTTTAAATATAGTAGTGTATACAGGTCAATCCCAAACCCTAATCTATCCCTCCCCCTACCCTTCTCTTTCTGGTTTTCTTTTTTTTTCAATTAAATTAATTAGTTTATTAATTTTGGGCTGTGCTGGGTCTTTGTTGCTGTGCGGGCTTTCTCTGGTTGCAGCAAGCAGGGGCTACTCTCTAGTTGTGGTGTGCAGGCCTCTCATTGCGGTGGCTTCTCTTGTTGTGGAGCATGGGCTCTAGGGCAGGCGAGTTTCAGTAGTTGTGGTGTGTGGACTCAGCAGTTGTGGCTCCCAGGCTCTAGAGCACAGGCTCAAAAGTTGTGGTGCACAGGCTTAGTTTCTCTACAGCATGTGGGATCTTCCTGGATCAGGGATCAAACCTGTGTCTCCTGCAGTGGCAGGTGGATTCTTTACCACTGAGGCACCAGGGAAGCACTCTTTCTGGGTTTCTTAATTGATTAGGTACTGCTATGCTGACCAGTGTCTCCCCACCACTTCACACAGTTGTTGAGAACTTTTAAAGAGATAATAATGGGCCCTCCCTGACCACTCTATCCAATGTAGCTGCTACTCAATTCCCTCTGTATTATATTCTCCTGTTTTATTTACTTTATAACAGAATCATTACCTGACATCTTATTTGTTTTCATGTTTACAGTTGGTATCCTCCATCTAAGACTTCATAGAAAAACAAGAATCCAGTTTGTCTTGTACATTTCTATATCCCTAGACCCTGTAACAGATGGTGATTGCAGCCATGAAATTAAACGACGCTTACTCCTTGGAAGAAAAGTTATGACCAACCTAGTTAGTATATTGAAAAGCAGAGACATTACTTTGCCAACAAAGGTCCATCTAGTCAAGGCTATGGTTTCTGCAGTGGTCATGTATGGATGTGAGAGTTGGACTATGAAGAAGGCTGAGTGCCGAAGAATTGATGCTTTTGAACTGTGGTGTTGGAGAAGACTCTTGAGAGTCCCTTGGACTGCAAGGAGATCCAACCAGTCCATTCTAAAGGAGATCAGCCCTGGGTGTTCTTTGGAAGGAATGATGCTAAAGCTGAAACTCCAGTACTTTGGCCACCTCATGCGAAGAGGTGACTCATTGGAAAAGACCCTGATGCTGGGAGGGATTGGGGGCAGGAGAAGAAGGGGACAACAGAGGATGAGATGGTTGGATGGCATCACCGATTCAATGGACATGAGTTTGGGTAGACTCAGGGAGTTGGTGTTGGACAGGGAGGCCTGGCGTGCTGCGGTTCATGGGGTCGCAAAGAGTCGGACACGACTGAGCAACTGAACTGAACTGAGTCCCTGTATCACTGCTGTCTTGTGTATAGTAGATTCTCAATAAACATTTGTTCAATGAATGAATAAATGAGTGAACATATAAGGCAGCTATTAAGGTGCCTAGCCCATAATAGGTACTCAGTAATTATTAACTGCTGCTGCTGTTATCATTACTGTCACTATCATCACCATTACTAGAAGACGTGAGCTTCATCAGTGAAATGAGACTTAATTATAGTCTCTACTTGCTGTGAACATACTGGATTCACTCCAAAAATAATGTTATGTAGGCCCACTAAATGGTTAGGTGGCCTTAGGCAGATTGCATTCCTTTCCCTCCCAGAGCCTCAGATTCATTCATATATGTATGTGGCAAAGTGTATAGTGGTTCATGAGCAGACTCTGGAGCAGATACCTGGGTTTAATACTAGGCTTTTTCTTTCCTCATGATGTGATCTTGGACAAATTACTAATCCCCTTTAGCTTACATTTCCTTATCTGTAAAATGAAGATAATAATAGCATCTAACACCACAGGGTGGTTGTGAGAATTAAATGAGATCAGTTCAGCTCAGTTCAGTTGCTCAGTTGTGTCCGACTCTTTGCGACCCCATGAACCGCAGCACGCCAGGCCTCCCTGTCCAACACCAACTCCCTGAGTCTACCCAAACTCATGTCCATTGAATCGGTGATGCCATCCAACCATCTCATCCTCTGTTGTCCCCTTCTTCTCCTGCCCCCAATCCCTCCCAGCATCAGGGTCTTTTCCAATGAGTCACCTCTTCGCATGAGGTGGCCAAAGTACTGGAGCTTCAGCTTCAGCATCAGTCCTTCCAATGAATATTCAGGACTGATTTCCTTTAGGATGGACTGGTTGGATCTCCTTGCAGTCCAAGGGACTCTCAAGAGTCTTCTCCAACACCACACTTCAAAAGCATCAATTCTTCGACACTCAGCCTTCTTCATAGTCCAGCTCACATCCATATATGACCACTGGAAAAACCATAGCCTTGACTAGACGGACCTTTGTTGGCCAAGTAATGTCTCTACTTTTGAATATACTATCTAGGTTGGTCATAACTTTCCTTCGAAGGAATTTGGATCTCCTTGCAGTCCAAGGGACTCTCAAGAGTCTTCTCCAACACCACACTTCAAAAGCATCAATTCTTCGACACTCAGCCTTCTTCATAGTCCAGCTCACATCCATATATGACCACTGGAAAAACCATAGCCTTGACTAGACGGACCTTTGTTGGCCAAGTAATGTCTCTACTTTTGAATATACTATCTAGGTTGGTCATAACTTTCCTTCGAAGGAATAAGTGTCTTTTAATTTCATGGCTGCAATCACCATCTGCAGTGATTTTGGAGCCCAGAAAAATAAAGTCTGCCACTGTTTGCCCTGTTTCCCCATCTATTTCCCATGAAGTGATGGGACCAGATGCCATGATTTTCATTTTCTGAATGTTGAGCTTTAAGCCAACTTTTTCACTCTCTTTCACTTTCATCAAGAGACTTTTTAGTTCTTCTTCACTTTCTGCCATAGGGTGGTATCATCTGCATATCTCAGGTTATTGATATTCCTCCCAGCAATCTTGATAAAAGAGATAGTACAGATAAAATGATTAGCACAGTACCTGACACAGAGTTAACATTCAAATAATAACAATAGCCCAAAGCCTTAGCCTCTGGCCAATCTTATGAGAAAGCCCTCATCTAATTATGGCAGTATAGGTCAGTGGGTGGAAAACTGCCAACTCTCAAATGCCATTCCTGACTTGGACATCATGGGATGTCTGTTTCTGCTGCAAACAGTGCCCCTGGACTTTGATCACTTCTCCATGATGGTCCACTTTTTGACATTGGCATGATGATTTGAAACAAGCCAAAATAGCAGAGGAAGTTGAAAGTCACCTTCTCCACTCTGATGGACACTCACATCCGTGAACCTTCCTCAATCAAAGTATCATTGTGTATGTTTCTTTAATGCATGAATGCATGCTGTCACTTCAGTTGTGTCTGACTCTTTGCAACTCTATGCACTGTAGCCCGCCAGGCTCCTCTGTCCATTGGATTCTCCAGGCAAGAATACTAGAGTGCGTTGCCATGCCTTCTTTCAGGGGATCTTCCCAACCCAAGGATCAAACCCATGTCTTTTGCATCTCCTGCATTGGCAGGAGGGTTCTTTACCACCAGTGCCACCTGGGAAGCCCACGTGTCTCTAAAGCCCATGATAAATCATCTGGACACTGTTCCTACTCAAGATAATCTGCAAACATGTTCACCTCTATCAGAGGAAATAATTAAAATCGCACATGGTTTCTGATAGCAGTATTCTTTGGCACTTGATTCAGTTGGATGATCATGAGGCTAATTCCTGACATTTATATAGCTTGATAGCTTTCAAAGAAATTTCACATTTGTCACTTGGAAAGATACAACCAACCACAGGATGAGGAAGGTTGGAGTTATTCAATCACTTTGAAATCAAATACAGAGATATCACAGACCTCCTGAATTCTAGTCTGGAAAATTTCTCTTTGGTACCCTAACTCCTGATGGAAGACTCAGTAGTTTACTCCTCTCAACAGCTGGAAAGCTATCTCTTCATCTTGTAATAAAATCTGCCCTTGTTTCCACTGAGAAAATTCTAGCCACCTTCTGAGTAGTTCATATGTGGCCCTCAGTGTGAGCAACCCTGTTGGATTATTGATGTTTATTCCTCTGCATGCAAACTGCACGCCATCTCTCTGTCTTGGTTTCTGGCAATTTGACCCATTTGTCAATTTTCAATCTTTAGTTATCACTCCCACCCAGGTGCTTATTATAAGCTGCCCAGTACATTTCCTCTTGTCCATCTTCTCAGCCTCTGAATCTACTACGTGAAATGTCATATTTCTCTATTCCAATTTCTGCTAATGGCCTTAAAAACACTTGATGGGAACAGAAAAGGGTATCAACTTTCAATGAGTTCCCCATTAATTCTGACTGTGTGTGTTTCCTAGGATTCATTGAACAGGACTGTTGACATTCACTACCCTGGGGCTGCTTCGTGACTTGCAATGTTCTACTGGATCCTTTCTGCTGTCTGAAGGCCACTTATAGTCTGGCAAGTTATATTTAATAATAATCATCCTATTTGACAAATGGTCTTAAGGAGCCAGTTAGCTGTCCTCTTACAATTGAGTAGCACCCCTGAGCTATCAAAGCACCCCCTTTTTTGTCAAAAAACCTAGATCAAACTTCCCAAGCTCAGGACTTAACAAAGCTTCCCCAGTGCTGTTTCCTGCTTCTGGTGCTTTGGAGGGAGCTGAAGAAAGGAGGCACTCGACATGCAGTACTCATTGACTTGGTGGTGGGAGCTGGAAAACAGAGCAGCATATACATGGAGCCTTAAAAGGAGCCATTTGGTTCTTGCAAACAAGGTTCTGAGACTAGAACAGCTAGAGCTTGAAAAAATTTCTCAGAGGGACTGCGAGTGGCTCACACAACATTTTGGACACATGCTCCTTATCCACTGTCACACGTCTTGTTAAAGCAGGCTTATAGGGGAAAGCAGGAAGAAAGTGAAGAGCACTGGAGAGTGGGTCCATTTGTCGTGTCAGACTTCTTGCAAGTTTGTGGTGAGATGAAGTTGAAGACAGACACAGTCTGGACCCTCAAGCACTGTAGTCAAGTCAAGGAGACAAACAAATAAATAATTGCATTAGAAGACAGTGGAGACGTAACTATTAAGGGGGGAATGCAGGGTGCTGAGGAAAGACAAGAGGAGGGGTAACTAGGAGATTAGGGAGGATGTCCTTGAAGAAGTAACACCCAAGCTGAGCTCTGAAGAATACCAAAGAGATAGAGCAGTGAGCAAAAATGAGTGGAAAGAAGAATATTCCAAACACTGAGAATAGCATGAGCATTTAGCCAGGAGGCACAGAGAGAGGGGGGGCGGCAGGGGAAATATGACTGGTATAACGCCACTGAGTATGACTGAAGGTCAGAGATGCAGCTGATATAGTGTGCAGGAATGAGACCTCACAATTCTACCTGCGCAGGCTATGCTTGGAAATGAGCTGGGATTCGAATAGCTCTACAGTTTCTGTTCTCTACTGTGTATATAGCATCAGTATGAGATCTCAGGGTCAGAAGTGAAGGAAACTGAACATGCTGTTCCTGTCCTCAAGTCATTCAGAGTTGCTCATTTTGAGTGCAGAGCCCAGATATGAACAAACTTCAGAAGTCTATGAAGCATGCTGCTGCTGCTGCTGCTGCTAAGTCGCCTCTGTCGTGTCTGACTCTGTGCGACCCCACAGACGGCAGCCCACCAGGCTCCCCCATCCCTGGTATTCTCCAGACAAGAATACTGGAGTGGGTTGCCATTTCCTTCTCCAATGCATGAAAGTGAAAAGGGAAAGTGAAGTTGCTCAGTCGTGTCCGACTCTTCGCGACCCCCTGGACTGCAGTCCACCAGGCTCCTCCGTCCATGGGATTCTCCAGGCAAGAGTACTGGAGTGGGGTGCCATCGCCTTCTCCCTATGAAACATAGTGGCAGGGGTTTGGCGTGTCTGTAAGGCCTAGATATCTACATAGTAGCTGGAGGCACCTGAATGAGCCTTAAGGGAGTAAAGAAAGACTTAAGGAAAGGAGAGAGCCTTACTCAGAAACTCAAGCTCCTTCAGCTCCCTCACACCAGCCTCTTGGCACCAGACCACTGTCTCATTGGGGTTAGTAACATACTTCCAGCAAGCCAGCTAGGGCCTTTGTAAACACTGTGAGGAAGACACCAACCTGCAGTGGCTCCTCCTAACGCTTTGAGCCTCAATGTAGTTATCTATAAAATAAGCACCAGTGAGAGCAGAGTTGGTTGCAGTCACCCTGAAATTACTTTCCAGAGAAAATCTCCATGCCCTGCTCTCCAAGCACTTCATACTGCCTCCCTATGGTGGTAGTTCATCTTCAGCACAATCAGCATTAATTTTGTCCTTCCATGTTTACTGTTGCTCTTCCCCTATGTGAAAGTAGAGTTTATTCCTCAAGTCCCTTTAAATCTGGGCTGGCTTAACAATTGCTTTGACCAACTGACTAAGGTAGAAGTGTCACTTATGACAAGTTTAGCCTTTAAGAGAATTGACAGTATCTACTTTCTATGCTTGAAATGATCCTTCTGGTAACCTATCTGCCATACTGTGAGAAATCCAACCTAAAGGGAATGGCCACATGTAAATGCTTTACTCAACAGCCCCTGCTCAGCTCCCCCAGCTGACGTCCAGAATTATCTGCCAGCCGTGCTAGTGAGCCATCTTGGCTATTCAGCCCAGTTGAGCCTTCAGGTGACTGTAGCCCCAGTTACCATTTGACTGGAAATGAAAATACTTCATATAAAAATTGTGGTAAGCAGTTAAAGAAGCGCTGAAAAAGAAATGTCTAACACTAACTGCTTCCATTAGTAATAAGTCAGTTCAGCTCCGTTCAGTCACTCAGTCATATCTGACTCTTTGTGACCCCATGGACTGCAGCATGCCAGGCCTCCCTGTCCATCAACAACTCCTGGAGTTTGCTCAAACTCATATCCATCAAGTCACTGATGCCATCCAACCATCTCATCCTCTGTCATCCCCTTCTCCTCCTGCCTTCAATCTTTCCCAGCATCAGGGTCTTTTCCAATGAGCCAGTTCTTCACATCAGGTGGCCAAAGTAATAAGGAAATATCTTAAATCAATAGTCTAAGTTCCTACCTCAAGAAACTAGAAATATAAAATGAATACAAAGCAAGAAAAAGAAATTAAATAATAAACAAGAAGAGAAATCAATGAAATTAAAAATAAGAAAACAATGCAGAAAATCAATGAAACAAAAAGCTGTTTCTTTGAAAAGACCAATAGAATTGACAACCATTAACAAAACTAATAAAGAAAAGGTGCAATTGCCAATATCCAGAATAAAACAGAGAACAACTTAGATGAAATGTATCAATTCATCAAAAAACATAAACTATCAAACCAAGTTGAAATATGCAATTTGAAAATATCTATAATTATCAAACTGAATCCATAATTTAAAACCTCCTCCCCAGCAAAAAAAAAAAAAACAAAACTTTCCTACTAAACATTTAGAGAAAAATTAACATTGACTTTACACAATCTCTTCCAAAAAAATAGGAATTCTTCCAACTCATTTTATGAAGCCACTATTACCCTGATACCAAAAACCAGGCAAAGACAGTATCAAAAGAAAAAAAATATCTCTGATGAACCTTGATATAAAAATCCTGAACATAATATTAGCAAACTGAATCTAGAAATGAATAAAAAGTTTATACACCAACAGCAAGTGAGATTTATTCCAGGCATTTGAGGCTAGTTCAATATTTGAAAATCAAATAATATAACTCACCATGTCAATAGGCTAAAGAAGAAAAGGCATATGATTGTATATGTTAATACCTGAAAGGCACTTGACAAAATCTTACACCCATTAATTCTTTTTTAAAAAAAAAAAACTCTTAGAAAAATAGGAATATAGAGAGAGCAATTAACCTATAGATCATTTGGGGCACATATGATGCATTTACTATGTTTATGCTTCTAATTGTGGTCTTCTAATCCATGAACAACCTAGACAGCATATTTAAAAGCAGAAACATTATTTCACCAACAAAGGTCCATCTAGTCAAAGCTATGGTTTTTTCAGTAGTCATGTATGGATGTGAGAGTTGGACTATAAAGAAAGCTGAGTGCCAAAGAATTGATGCTTTTGAACTGTGGTGTTGGAGAAGACTCTTGAGAGTCCTTTGGACAGCAAGGAGATCCAGTCCTGAATAATCATTGGAAGGACTGATGCTGAAGTTGAAGCTCCAATACTTTGGCCACCTGATGAGAAGAACTGACTGATTGGAAAAGACCCTGATGCTGGGAAAGACTGAAAGCGGGAGGAGAAGAAGATGACGAGGATGAGATGGTTGGATGGCATCACAAACTTGAGGGACATGAGTTTGAGTAAGCTCCAGGAGTTGATGATGGACAGGGAAGCCTGATGTGCTGCAGTCCATCAAGTCACAAATAGTTGGACACGACTGAGAGACTGAACTGAACTGAATCTATGAACACAGTATATCTCTTTGTGATATGAGCATATGCTAAAGAGCATTTTCAAAAGACCTACAGCTAACTAAACTTAATCATGAAAGACTGAATGCTTCCCTCTAAGGTCAAGAACAGTACAAGGATATGGACTCTCACACTCTTATCCAACATAATACTGGAAGTTGTAGCCACTGCCATTAAGGCAAGGAAAAGGAATAAAAGGCCTACAGATTAGGAAGGAAGAAATAAAACTGTCCTTATTTATTTGCAGATGACATGACGGTCTAAGTAGAAATCCAAGGGAATCTATTTTTAAAACTCCTGGAACTGATAGGTAGTTCAGCAAAGTCGTGGGATACAACATCAACACACAAAAATCAATTGTACTTTTATATAGTAACAATGAACATGCAGAAACTGAAATTAGAAACACAATACCACTGGCAGGCACTCCAAGGAAATGAAATATTTTTGTTGGCACTTAATTTGTACAGCATATGTATGTTGAAAACAGTGAAATGCTAATGAACCTAATTTTTAAAAGACTTACATAAATGGAAGGATATACTGTACTCATGGATTAAAGACTCACTACAGTAAAAATGTCAGTTCTACCCAAAATGACTTATAGGTTTAAAGCAATTCTTATAAAAATCCACAGAAGGTTTTATATAGACTTAAACTTATTATAAAATCTTATGGAAAGGTGTAAGCTCTAGAATTGCTAAAACAATCTTGACAAAGAAAAACAAAGTGGGAGGAATCACTCTACTCAACGTTACAGCTACAGCAATTAAGACTGTGTGGCATTGGCAGAGGGATAGACACATAGATCAATTACTTTACTGTATTGGTTTTGTCATACATTGACATGAATCTGTCTCGTTGGTCTGGTATTCCCATCTCTTTCAGAATTTTCCACAGTTTACTGTGATCCACACAGTCAAAGGCTTTGGCATAGTCAATAAAGCAGAAATAGATGTTTTTCTGGAACTCTCTTGCTTTTTCCATGATCCAGCGGATGTTGGCAATTTGATCTCTGGTTCCTCTGCCCTTTCTAAAACCAGCTTGAACACCAGGGAGTTCACGGTTCACGTATTGCTGAAGTCTGGCTTGGAGAATTTTGAGCATTACTTTACTAGCATGTGAGATGAGTGCAATTGTGCGGTAGTTGGAGCATTCTTTGGCATTGCCTTTCTTTGGAATTGGGATGAAAACTGACCTTTTCCAGTCCTGTGGCCACTGCTGAGTTTTCCAAATTTGCTGGCATATTGAATGTAGCACTTTCACAGCATCATCTTTTGGGATTTGAAACAGCTCAACTGGAATTCCATCACCTCCACTAGCTTTGTTCATAGTGATGCTTTCTAAGGCCCACTTGACTTCACATTCCAAGATGTCTGGCTCTAGATTAGTCATCACATCATCATGATTATCTGGGTCAGGAAGATCTTTTTTGTACAGTTCTTCCGTGTATTCTTGCCACTCTTCTTATCTTCTGCTTCTGTTAGGTCCAGACCATTTCTGTCCTTTATCGAGCCCATCTTTGCATGAAATGTTCCCTTGGTATCTCTAATTTTCTTGAAGAGATCTCTAGTCTTTCCCCTTCTGTTCTTTTCCTCATTTGTTTGCATTGATCGCTTAAGAAGGCTTTCTTATCTCTTCTTGCTATTCTTTGGAACTCTACATTCAGATGCTTATATCTTTCCTTTTCTCCTTTGCTTTTCACCTCTCTTCTTTTCACAGCTATTTGTAAGGGCTCCCCAGACAGCCATTTTGCTTTTTTGCATTTCTTTGCCATGGGGATGGTCTTGATCCCCATGACAAAGTTTTTACATTAGGCTTTCTCATTTACTATTATTCATATATTTGTAAATTGACATTCTTCATTACTTTCATTCCCCACTTCTTTTATTGAGTAAAAGTGTAGACAGATTTTTATTAAAACTTTCATTAAACACGTTTTTTTCTATCATCATCATCATCATCATTGTCACAGTCATTATTCTGATGCTCATAATGTCCAAACTTAGCAAGACCCTTTTCAAACATACTTTTTACCTTTTGGCTTTATCTCGCTAATTTTTGAGCACATCATAAATAGATTTCTATTGTTTTTGAGCTTAGATAAAATACTTCAATTTCCTTTATCCTTTTCTCTTTCTCTCTCGGTAAAATTTATGGCTTCCAACATTATCAGTATATTTGTTCATTTGATCTTTCACAAAGTACAAATGAATTACTTTCAGCATTACAAAATAAATACCATCCCAACAAGATTACTAAGTAAAGACTGTTTTGTGATTTTTGTTGCCCTTAGATTATGTTCCATTAAAGGCACACAACCAAAATGCAGTTTTCAAAATTACATGAATTATTTCTCCCTGATTATATATAAACTTGATATAAAATGGTTATAATGTTGGAATAACATTTGTTTATATTCAGGTTCAGAAATTGCTTTGGAGGGACACATTTTGGTCTTTTAAATCACTATTCTATTATTTTCTGTAATAAAATCATTGTCATGCATTATTAATATATTTGAAACAAACAAATGTCCTCTATGAAAACTGAATTACATTAATATTTTCTATCTTGACATTTTGCTTGAGACTCCATTTGTATTTCTATGATTCTCTACTTTGGTGTTTACACTTCTTTTTTGGTTCTTCATAATGCAAGTATTTCAGTTTTTCTTCTATTGTATTGATCAATTAACTACTTGGCTAATGTTTTTCCTATAACTCCATGAAATTCCACTCTGCGTTTAAATTTGAAATGTAAAAATAATGTATTTCAAGTAATATATTTCAACCCTTATATTGAATATAATCTTCCTTAATTATGTACTTCTGTGTATATACACATATATATATATATATATATATGTACTATATATGCATATGGGGCTTCCCTGGTGGCTCAGAGGTTAAAGAGTCTGCCTGCAATGCGGGAGACCTGGGTTCGATCCCTGGGTCAGGAAGATCCTCTGGAGAAGGAAATGGCAACACACTCCAGTATTCTTGCCTGGGAAATCCCATGGACACAGGAGCCTGGTGGCCTACAGTCCATGGGGTCACAAAGAGTCGGACACGACTGAGCAACTTCACTATATATGCATATATGTATGTACATATCTATGTGTGTATATATAATGTAAATATATATATATATACACTTATCTTTTACTTTATGCTTAGATCTATTTAGACTAAATATTTTACTTTTGAAGGCATTATGTTATCTAGGTATGTGTTTATTTTTTTAATCCTATAATCAAATTGAAATGTTATTTTAATAGATAAAAACTGCTTATAATTTGAGCTTTTTCAAATAGTGTTTTTTTTTTTTCCTGTACCTAACTTAGTAACATTCTGAAGGACCATATTCTTAATTCTCTGTTGACAATGAAATACTAATATTTTCTTTTAAAACCTCAAATTGTCTGCTGGTAAAATGATTGTATTTATTTTTAAATTATAAAACTATGTAAAATGAATGTTTTCAGATTGATGTAAAAATTCAATCAAATTTTCATTCTGCTGCTTTGGTTTCAAATCTCTGTATTGATTTAGTAAAGCAGCATTTTCAGGATCAAAACATAAAATGTACCTTGTTCAGGGTGTAAATAGGACAATAGTATGTAGGATGTTTGGCTGCCATATTTAGCTATCCTGTGGTTGTTTTAGTTTGCCTTTTGCCCCTTCCCTTTCTCAAATGATTAGTTTTCGTATGTAGAAACATCATTGCCTGGCAAGTTAACAGAAATAAGGTGTTTTTCTCACAATATCACTTGAAGTGTTTCTTTAAAGTTTCAAAGATTATTTTAATGCTAAAGTAAGCTTGTAAATGTAATGCCATCTCTAAAATTAGTACCTACACATGAAAAATATGTCAAATTTTGCCAACTCCTACCACATTTAAAGATTGTTGAATAGATCTCTAAGATGTATGTCGCTGTTGCTGCTGCTGTGTACCCGCTTCAGTCATGTCTGACTCTGTGCGGCCCTATGGACTGCAGTCTGCAGGTTTCTTTGTACATGGAATTCTCCAGGCAAGAGTATTAGAGTGGATTGCCATGCCCTCCTCCAGGGGATCTTCCCAACCTAGGGATCGAATCCAGGTCTCCTGCATTATAGGCAGATTCTTTATCATCTGGCCACCAGGGAAGCCTCTAAGATGTAAGTACCTTATATATATATTATATATAATATATATATATAATATATATATATATATATAATGGTCTTTTGATGTGTCAGCTTGACTAAGCAATAATCTTCAGTGATACAATCAAACCCTAATTTCTGCATTGCTGTGAATACTTTATTGTTGTGAATAAAGTGTATTTGATTTTAAGCAAGGAACATTCACCTGAGTAATATGAGTGCTTCTGATTCAATCAGTTGAAATACTTTAAAGACAAACTTGAGATTTTCCTGAATAAGAAAAAATTGATGCCTGAGTATAGCAAATTTAGCCCCTGTCTGAGAGTTCACAGCTGCCCTGTGGATTTTGGACAGTTCCATAATAATTTTTTTTTAATTAATTTTTATTTTTTTAGTTTGTTTTGCCGGAGAAGGCGATGGCACCCCACTCCAGCACTCTTGCCTGGAAAATCCCGTGGACGGAGGAGCCTGGAGGGCTGCAGCCCATGGGGTCGCTAAAAGTCGGAAACGACTGAACGACTTTACTTTCACTTTTCACTTCCTTGCATTGGAGAAGGAAATGGCAACCCACTCCAGTGTTCTTGCTTGGAGAATCCCAGGGACGGAGGAGCCTGGTGGGCTGCCGTCTATGGGGTCGCACAGAGTCGGACACGACTGAAGTGACTTAGCAGCAGCAGCAGTTTGTTTTGCTTTAAAATACTGTATTCGTTTTGCTATACAATGACACGAATCAGCCACAAGTGTACATGAACTCCCAATCCCGACTCCCACCTCCCCCCTCCCGCCCCACACCATCTCTCTGGATTATCCCCTTGCATCAGTCCCAAGCATCCTGCATCCTGCATCCTGCATCAAACCTAGACCGGTGATTCATTTCACTTATGATATCATACATGTTACACTGCCACTCTCCCAAATCATCCCACCCTCTCCCTCTCCCACAGAGTCCAAAAGGCTGTTCTATACATCTGTGTCTCTTTTGCTGTCTTGCATACAGGTTTATCATTACCATCATTCTAAATTCCATATATATGTGTAAGTATACTGTATTGGTGTTTTTCTTTCTGGCTTACTTCACTCTGTATAATCGGCTCCAGCGTCATCCACCTCATTAGAACTGATTCAAATGTATTCTTCTTAATGGCTGAGTCATACTCCATTGTGTATATGTACCACGGCTTTCTTATCCATTCATCTGCTGATGGACATCTAGGTTGCTTCCATGTCCTGGCTATTATAAATAGTGCTGCGATGAGCATTGGGGTACACATGTCTCTTTCAGTTCTGGTTTCCTAGGTGTGTATGCCCAGCAGTGGGATCGCTGGATCATAAGGCAGTTCTATTTGCAATTTTTAAAGGAATCTCCACACTGTTCTCCATAGTGGCTGTACTAATTTGCATTCTCACCAACAGTGTAAGAGGGTTTCCTTTTCTCCACATCCTCTCCAGCATTTACTGCTTTATAATAATTTAAACTATGTTATTGCAATAAATCTCTTAAAATACACCTCTTCCTGGTTCTTCTTTTCTACTTGAATTTTAATTAATACAGATTTTAGTAATGGATTCTGTATTTCTTTTTCATATACATTAGCAAATGTTTTGACTAATCCATGTTACCATTCAATTTCACCGTACTTGGAATTTCAGAATCATCATGTACATATTTATTACAATTTTAATTCTGAGTAGATCAACTTTTATCATTTATCTTGTTGCTTATGCTTCACATTGGAGTCATAGTAATATTTTCTTTGCTAAGCAGTAAATTTTGCAGTTCTTCATGTGTGTAGTGTTTACATGATTTGAAGGTTTTTATATAAAAAAAGAATGAATGTTTATTTTAAGACCAATTTTTCAGGGAGGATTCAACTCAGGATAAAAAAGTACATACTGGAAGAACTCTAGGATCACATTTTTCTTCATATGTTGAAGATGTTTCAGAGATCCCACCAACGTCTTCAAGTTGAGTGAATCTCTCAGTTCAGTTCAGTTCAGTTGCTCAGTCATGTCTGACTCTTTGCAACTCTAGAAGAACTCAAATGAATATAACTCTAGGTATAGTCACAGTCAATGTTTATGGCAGCAGAGGATTCAGAGCAAAAGGAAAATGATCCACATTGGCAAATTCCAGAAAGCTTAGGTGCTGGCTTCTGGATCTGTCTTTACTGGGTCATATAACACGTATTGTCCCCAGCAGCCAAATACAAAGTCCCATATGAATGTGGGTGCCAGAAAAGCCTTAAGGTCAAATCATTTTATGAAGACAGGTTAAGGAAATTATGTTGCTGTTGTGGAACAACTCAGACTGTGATAACTTTGTAGTGATTTCTAAAGCTATATTGATTATCATTGCTTTGAACTCTCACTAGAGATTGTGTTGTCCCTTGAATAGCTTTTTCTATTTAGCTAGGTCTTTACTCTCAGCATTGGACTCTGATTTCTGCCCCAATTCCATTCACTCATTCTAAAATTAATTATATCTACAAGTCAACTAGTTTTCTTTTTTTTCCTCAGGTATGCATTTCCCATGATAAGAAAAAGTAAACTTCAAATATATGACATTAAAGCTTGAAATGTTCATCATGCCATTTAAAGCCATTTTCTTTTTGCATAAGAGTATTTTGTCTTTTTACACAGTATCTTCTGCATATTTTATCATTTCAAACAAAATATTATAAATTTTGCTTTCTGACTTAACCAATTTCAAGTATGTTACGTGCCTTTTTCAAAAGAGTTGCTCATATGCTATTTCATGTAATGATTATGTTTCTCTGTACATTATTCAAAATGTTTTTCAAATCTCTTTAATAATTTAATTTAGTGTGTGGTTAAGTCAATTCTCACAATCAATGATATTGAAAGATAGTATTACCATTTGGGTCACTACAAACAAACAAACAAACAAACCAAAAAAACAGCTATCAAGTGTATATATAAGAATGTGATGATTCATCTAAAACCAGAGAATGAATATAAAGATTGTATTTTCCAATGAAACACAATGTGGTTTCAAAGTCATTTGTAAGCATTCTTAAGAATGTTAAAAAATCAAACATCAAATTAATATAGCAAAATCATGATGGGTTAAAAGAAAAACTTGATGGCTTTTACTGAAAAAAAAGTCCTAAGCAGCAAATCGAATTGCAAGAAGCTAACCTTGAAGTAACATCATTAAGATCATTTTGAAAAAGACTATTCAGAAAAAAATAGAGGACTTGATTTATAAAATTGAATCTCATAGTACAACAACCAGACTTCACTTGCAGGTGAGAGGCATGGATGGTTCATTCTTTCATTCTGATTCTTGGTACCTGAGTAGACTCTTCCAGAAGTGCAAAATGGAGTTGAAAAACAGGAGAAAATAATACAGTACCTAACATTATCTGAGGAACAAGTGCAGCACTTTTCCTATCTTCATCCATACAAAGAAAAAGACAGGTTTGCTTGTGACATAATCAAATGTCAGGGAATTGGCCCTTTGGACCTGTATCACCCAAATACACAAAGTCCCATGTGGTTGGAAACTTCATTCTTCCCATTGAAACCCCTTTTCTTTTAATGATTCAGAGAAGGAAAAATTCTGGTACTGATTGTGAACATTTCTAGTTCATCTCAGTCTTCTGTGCAGTAAGATTATTTCCTTTCATATAGTTGACCTGAGGAAACTTGGAGTTAGCAGAAAAGTTCTGCTCTAGGTCTGCTCTCTCCATTGCATTAGATTAGCCAAAAGGTTTTGTATCCCTTGCTAGAAAATTTAGGGAGTTGTATTATTTGTCTTTTTTGCTTGTTTTGCTTTTTAAAAAAATTCAGTTTATTTGATATCTTTTATTGAATATATCTTTTTTCTTATGACTTCTGGTGCTTAAGTAAAAACAATTCAAATTTAGAGTCCTGTGTATTACCTAATTTAAAAATCTATATGAAATCTTATATTTTATTGAGATATAATTGGCATATATTTTGTAAGTTTAAGGTGTATAATGTGTTGATTTGACTCACATATTGTAATATAATGACCACCATAATATTAACTAACACTCTAAAATGTCATATAGTTCAGTTCAGTTCAGTTGCTCAGTCATGTCTGACTCTTTGTGACCCCATGGACTGCAGCACGCCAGGCCTCCCTGACCAACTCCCGGAGTTTACTCAAACTCATGTCCATCGAGTCGGTGATGCCATGCAACCATCTCATCTTTTGTCTTCCCCTCTCCTGCCTTCAATCTTTCCCAGCATCAGAGTCTTTTCAAATAAGTCAGCTCTTTGCATCCAGTGGCCAAAGTATTGGAGTTTCAGGTTCAACATCAGTCCTTCAAATGAATATTCAAGACTAATCTTGTTTAGGATGGACTGGTTTGATCTCTGTGCTATCCAAGGGACTCTCAAGGGTCTTCTCCAACACCACAGTTCAAAAGCATCAATTCTTCAGCAGTCAGCTTTGTTTAAAGTCCAACTCTCATATCCATACATGACTACTGGAAAAAGGCAAATTGGAAGTGGTCAAACAGGAGAGATAGCAAGAGTAAATTGACATTTTAGGAATCAGCAAACTAAAATGGACAAAAGGGTGAATTTAACTCAGATGACCATTACATCTACTACTGTGGGCAAGAATCCCTTAGAAGAAATGTCATATAATTTTCTTTTTTTCTTTTTTTGTGCTGAGAAAAGTCAAGATCTAGTCTCTAAGCAACTTTTAGGTTGTTTTTGTTTGCTTTTTTATTGGGATATAATTTTTTTCATAACCTTGTGCTACTTTCTACAGGGCAGCAAAGTGAATCAATAGTTAGTATATACACAAATCTTCCCTTCTGGATTTCCTGCCTATCTAGGTCACCATGGAGTATCAAGTAACATGGCCCACACTATAAACAGGCTTTCACTAGTTATCTATTAAATGCATAGTAGTGTATACATGTTAATCCCAATCTCCCAATTCATCCCACTTTCTTTTTCCACCTTGATACTCATATGTTGGTTTTCTATGTCTGTTTCTCTATTTCTGCTTTGCAAATAAGTTAATCTGTACTTTTTTCTGGACTCTACATATATGTGGTAATATTGGGGAAACAGTATAAACAGTGTCAGACTTTTTATTTTTTGGGGCTCCAAAATCACTGCAGATGGTGACTACAGCCATGAAATTAAAAGACGCTTACTCCTTGGAAGAAAAGTTATGACCAAACTAGATAGTATATTCAAAAGCAGAGACATTACTTTGCCGACTAAGGTACGTCTAGTCAGGCTATGGTTTTTCCTGTGGTCATGTATGGATGTGAGAGTTTAGATGGTGACTACAGCCATGAAATTAAAAGACGCTTACTCCTTGGAAGAAAAGTTATGACCAAACTAGATAGTATATTCAAAAGCAGAGACATTACTTTGCCGACTAAGGTACGTCTAGTCAGGCTATGGTTTTTCCTGTGGTCATGTATGGATGTGAGAGTTGGACTGTGAAGAAGGCTGAGCGCCAAAGAATTGATGCTTTTGAACTTTGGTGTTGGAGAAGACTCTTGAGAGTCCCTTGGACTGCAAAAAGATCCAACCAGTCCATTCTGAAGGAGATCAGCCCTGGGATTTCTTTGGAAGGAATGATGCTAAAGCTGAAGCTCCAGTACTTTGGTCACCTCATGCGAAGAGTTGGCTCATTGGAAAAGACACTGATTCTGGGAGGGATTGGGGCAGGAGGACAAGGGGATGACCGAGGATGAGATGGCTGGATGGCATCACGGACTCAATGGACGTGAGTCTGAGTGAACTCTGGGAGTTGGTGATGGACAGGGAAGCCTGATGTGCTGCGATTCATGGGGTCGCAAAGAGTCGGACACGACTGAGCGACTGAACAGAACTAATGCAATATTTCTTTCTTTCTTTCTTTCTTTTTTTTTTTCTTTTCCTGTATGGAAGACTTTAGGTCCATCCATGTCTCTACAAATAACCCAACTTTGTTCCTTTTAATGGCTGAGTAACATTCCATTGTGCATATGTACCACATCTCCTTTATCCACTCCTCTATCAATGGACATTTAAGATTGCTTCCTTGTCATGGCTATTATATAGAGAGTTTACAGTACAGTTCTGTTGATTATAACTGCTGTACAGTGCATTCGATCTCCAAGACTTATGTATCTACTGATTGTAAGTTTGTAGCTTTAAATCACATCTCTCCAATCCTCCATCCTCTTCCAACCCCAACAGACCGGTTGCTTCTGGTATCCACCATCTGTGTGTCCAGTCATTTCCATTGTATTCAACTCTTTGTGACCCCATGGATTGTAGCCCACCAGACTCCTCTGTCCATGGGACCCACCAGGCCAACAATTCTGGAGTGGGTTTCCATTTCCTTCTCCAAGGGCTCTTTCTTACTGAGGGATCCAACCCACATCTCTTATCTCCCGCGCTGGTAAGCGGTTCTTTGCCGATAGTCACCTGGGAAGCCCCTCACATGCCTACTAGCTGAAAAGTCAGTGTGTGTGCATACTCAGTCAGTTCAGTTGCTTCCAACCCTGTGACCATACGGACTGTAGACCACCAGGCTCCTTTGTCCATGGGATTCTCCAGGCAAGAATACTGGAGTGGGTTGCCATGCCCTTCTTCAGGGGATCTCCCCAATCTGAAGGATCAAACCTGCATGTCTTACATATCCTGCATCGGTAGGCAGGTTCTTTCACACTAGCTCCACATGGGAAGTCCCATATCCACATCTATTCCCTGGTTTTATAAAGTTCTGCTATTTTAGTTTCCAAATAGAATTTATATCATGTAGTGTATGTCTTTCTCTGTTTAATTTTCTCACTTAGATTAACATCTTCAAGATTCATCATCCTGTCTCAAATAGCAGAATTTCTCTATATTTTATCCATTCTTCAATTGACAAACATATAGGCTTTTTCATATCATAGCTATTGTGATTAATGCTGCAGTAAATATTGGTGTGCATACATCCTTTCAATATCCTATTTTCATTTCCATTGGATTTATAACGAGAAATGTAATTTCTGTATCATATAGTCATCCTATTTTAATTTTTGGAGGAATGTTCATATTATTTTCTGTAGTGAGGAAATCAATTTACATTCTCATCAATAGTGAACACACACACACACACACACACACACACACACATATATATTCTTTATTCCACACCCTTGCCAACACATGGACTCTCATGTCTTTTGCAATAGCCATTCTAGCAAATGTAAAACAATATTGTGTTTTTTTCTTTCTAATTTCCTTCATAATTAGGGACAGTGAACATGTTTTCAGATACCTGGTAGCTATATGTTTTTTGGTTGCTTAGTTGTTGGCTGGTTTTTCTGTTTCTGATTTTTAAGGTCTATTTAATATTCTGCTCTTTTTTTTAAGTTGAAGAAAAGTTGATGTACAATATACAAATTTCATGTGTCCAACATAGCAATTCATAATTTTTAAAGTTATGTTCCATTTATAGATGTTATGAAACATTGGCTTAATTCCCTGTGTTGAACAATATATTTTTGAAGTTTATTATATATATATACACACACACACACATATATATATATACATAGACACACATTAGTTTATGCCTCTTAATCCCCATCCTTATTTTACCTCATTCCCTTTTCTTGTAATCACTACTTTGTTCTCTATTTTTATGAGTCTATTTTTTGTTATATTCATTAAATCATTTTATTTTTTTAGACTCCACATATAAGCTATATCATACATTATTTGTCTAACTTTTTTACTTAACATAATGTGTTCATGGATTGGAAGAATTAATATTGTTATAATAACCATACCACAGAAAGCAGTCTACAGACACAATGCAATCCATATCAAAATAGCAGGTGCATTTTTCCACAGAAAGAGAACACTTTTTTAATTTGCATAGAAACACAAAAGACCATGAATAGTCAAAACAATCTTGAGAAAGAAGAACAGACCTAGAAGAATCACATTCCTTGACTTCAGACTATACTAGAAAGCTGCAGTGTTTAAAACAGTATGATTCTAGCACAAAAACATACACATAGATCAATGGAATGGAATAGAAAGTCCAGAAATAAACCCAAACACTAATCATAATAATCTATGATAAAAGAAGGAAGAAAATATGATAAAGAGAAGACAATTTATTTAATAGGCAGTGCTGTGAAAATTGGAGAGCTACATGTAAAATAATAAAAGTAGGACATTCTACAACATCGCATATAAAAATGAACTCAAAATGGATTAAAGACCTCAATGTAAGGCCAGAAATAAACAGCTCAGTTAAAATATAGATAGGAGAACTGAACAGACATTTTCCCAAGACCTACAAGTGGCCAACAGCCACATGAAAAGATACTTAACATCATTATTCATCAAGGAAGTGCAAATTAAAACAATAATGAAATATCACCTCTCAAATGTCAAAATGGCTCTCATTAAAATGAACACACATAAACACTGGTGAGGATGTGGAGAAATGGGAACCCCCCTACACTGATTGAGGGAATAAAAGTTTAGTGTAGCCATTATGGAAAACAGTGTGAAAAAACTAAAAATAGAGATATCATATAACCTCCACCCATTTTTAATCAGATTATTTTTATTCATGTTTTTAGATTGTAAGAATTGTTTGTATATTATAGATATTAACCTTTTGTCAGATAAATGTCTAGCAAACATTTTCAGTCATTTTGTAAGTTGTTTTCTCGTTTTGTTGATTGTTTCTTTTGCTTTGCAGAAGCATTTTATCTGATTCACTTCACTTGTTAATTTTGCCTTTGTTTATCATGATTTTTGAGTCACATTAAAAAAGCTATTGTTGAGACCAATGTCAAGGACTTCTTCAGTATTTGTTTTTGTTCAGTCACTAAGTCATGTCTGACTTTTTGTGATCCCATGGACTGCACCACGACAGCCTTCCCTGTCCTTCACTCCTTCACTATCTCCTTGAGTTTGCATAAACTCATGTCCATTGAGTCAGTGATGTTATCCAACTATTTCATCCTCTGCCCCTCCCTTCTACTCCTGTCCTCAGTCTTTCCCAGAATCAGGTTTTTTTCCAATGACTTGCCTCTTCACCTCAGGTGACCAAAGTATTGGAGCTTTAGCTTCAGCATCAGTCCTTCAATGAATATTCAGGGTTGATTTCCTTTAGGATTGATTGGTCTGATCTCCTTGTATTTTAAGGGACTCTCAAGAATCTTCTCCACTACCACAATTCAAAAGCATCCACTCTTCAGTGCTCAGCCTACTTTATGGCCCAACTCTCCCATCCATACATGATTTCTGGAAAAACCACAGTTTTGACTATATGGCAAAGTGATGTCTCTGATTTTTAATACTCTGTCTAGTTTTGTCATAGCTTTCCTTCCAAGGAACATGTGTTTTTTAATTGCATGGCTGCAGTCACTATCAGCAGTGATTTTGGAGTCCAGGAAAATAAAACCTGTCACTGTTCCTGATTTTCCCCTTCTATTTGACATTGAAAGATAGGACTGGATGCCATGATCTTAGTTTTTTGAATGCTGAGTTTTAAGCCAGCTATTTTTACTCTCCTATTTCATATATATTTAGCTTTATGTTTAAGTTTTTAATCCATTTTAAGTTCATTTTGTGAATGGTGTAAGATAGTGTACCAACTATATATTTTTGTATGTTTATCAACTTTCTCCAGCCCCATTGAGTGTTTTTGGATAAATTATCAAATATTAAATATATGTTCAGTGATTTATTTCTGGTCCCTCTATTCTGTTCCATTGATCTGTGTGTCTATTTGTATACCATTATTACTGTTTGATTACAATATCTTTGTAATTTTGTTGTAATAAGGAAGTATGATGATTCTTGTTTTGTTCTTCTTTATAAGATTGCTTTCCTGAGGGATCAGCAGGTAAAGAATGTAAGAAATGCAAATTTGATTCCCGGGTCAGGAACATACCCTGGAAAAGGAAAGGACAACCCATTTCAGTATTCTTGCCTGAAAAGCAAAGATTGCTTTAGCTATGCAGGAACTTTTGTGTCTCCATACAAATCTTTATTATGTTTCTATTTGTGTGAAGAATGCCATTGAAATATTTATAGGGATTTCTTCAAGTCTGTAGATGCGTGGGTAGAATGGGTACTTGAGGAATATTAACACTTCCAATCTGTGGACATTGAATGTATTTCTATTTTTTGTATGCTTTCTTCAATTTCTTTCATAAAAGTCTTATAGCTTTAATTGTTCACAACTTTCACCCTTTTGTTAATTTTTAATATATATTTTATTGCTTCAATTCTATCACATATGAAATAATTTCTTTTTGAGATATATCATATTTAGTGTATAGAAATACAACTAACTTCTATATGTTGATTTTATATCCTTCAAGGTTACTGAAGTCATTGACTTTTTCCAACAGATTTCTACTGCAGTTTTTAGGATTTTTGTTATATCTCAATAAAATAAAATAAAATCGTATCATCTGTAAGTAATGGCAATTTTACTTCTTCCTTTCCAGTTTGAATATGTTTTATTCTTTTGTCCTGCCTAACTGATCAAGCTAGGACTTCTAGTATATACTGAATGAAGAGGGTAAGAATGGGCAAACTTTTTTTGTGCCTGATACTGGAGGAAAATATTTCAGTCTTTTACTGTTGAGGATATTAGCTATCCATTTGCTGTCAGTCAGTCAGTCAGTCAGTTCAGTCGCTCAGTTGTGTCTGACTCTTTGTGACTCCATGAATCACAGCACACCAGGCCTCCCTGTCTATCACCAACTCCCAGTTACTCAAACTCATGTCCATCGAGTTGGTGATGCCATCCAGCCATCTCACCTCTGTTGTCCCCTTCTCCTCCTGCCCCTAAATCCCTCCCAGCATCAGTCTTTTCCAATAAGTCAACTCTTCACATGAGGTGGCCAAAGTATTGGCGTTTCAGCTTTAGCATCAGTCCTTCCAATGAACACCTAGGACTGATCTCCTTTAGAATGGACTGGTTGGATCTCCTTGCAGTCCAAGGGACTCACAAGAGTCTTCTCCAACACCACACTTCAAAAGCATCAATTCTTCAGCGCTCAGCTTTCTTCACAGTCCAACGTTCACATCCATACATGACTAAAGGAAAAACCATGGCCTTGACTAGTTGGACCTTTGTTGGCAAAGTGATGTCTCTGCTTTTGAATATGCTATCTAGGTTTGTCATAACTTTCCTTCCAAGGAGTAAGCTTCTTTTAATTTCATGTACAAAGTCTTTATTATATTCAGATATGTTAATTCTATATTCAATTTGTCAGGGCTGTTCATCATGAAAGGATGTCATGTTTTTTCAAATGCTTTCTCAGCATCTATTTCGATGATCTCATGATTTTTATCTTTCATTCTATTAAAGGAGCTTATCATATTTGTTAATTGGATATGTTTAACCATTCTTGCATTTCAGGTATAATTCCCATTTGATCATGCCATATAATCCTTTTACTGCATTGCTGGATTCAGTTTGCCACTATGTTGCTGAGAATTTTTGCATCTGTATTCTTTTGGAATGTTGACCTAAAGTTTTCTTTTCTTATAGTATCATTATCATTATTGATAACGCTGGCTTTATAAAATGAGTTTAACTGCATTCCCTTCTCTTTATTTTAGAAGACTTTGAGAAGAGTTGGTATTAATTCTTTAACTATTTAGAATAAAGCCATTTGATCCTGTGTTTGTCTATGTGGGAGATTTTTGATAACTGATTCAATCTCCTTACTAATAATGTATACAGACTTTCTACTTACTCCTGTTTGAGTCTTGCTAAGTTGCATGTTTCTAGGAATTTGTTCATTTTCTTATAGATTTTCCAATTTCTTGGCATTAATTGTCACAGCAGTTTCTTATGCCCTGATGCATTTCTGTAGTTTCAGTTGAATGTCTTCTCTCTCATTTCTGATTGCATTTAAGAGTTTGTTTTTTTATTTTCTTTGTAGGTCTAGCTGATATTGGTTAGTTTTGTCTTTACAAAAAACAAGCGTACATTTTGCTGATAATTTGTACAGCTTTCTCTTATTTTCCATTTATTTCTCCTCTTATTTTTATTATTTCTGCTAATGTTCAGCTTAGTTTTTCTTTTTCCAGTTATCTGAGGTTTAAAGTTATGCTGGTTTTTCTTCTCTCTCTCTCTTTTCTATTTTGAAGCCTCGCAGCATTTTTGGGGCATATGTTTTTATTTTATTTGTTTCAATACATTTATGAAACTTCTTTTTTAATCTCTTCAGGAGTATGTTATTTAGTTTCCCCATGTTTGAAAGCATAAATGTTTTCCAGCTTTCCTCTTGTTGATTTGCAATGTTATGTCATTTTGACTGGAAAAGATACATTGCAGTTGGAAAAGATACCTTGTATGACAACAAATGTGACATTCATACAATTTGCTAAAACTTAATTTGTGACTCATCATCCTGAGGAATGCTACTGTGTAATTGAAAAGAATGTGTTGCTATTGGATGAATGTTCAATAAATATCTGTTAGGTTCATTGATCTGAAGGTGGTTCAAGTCTAACATTTCTTTTTTTATTTTCTGTCTTAATATATATCCACTGTGTACAGAAGTGTGTTGAAGTCCTCTACAATTATATTTTTGTCTGTTTCTCCCTTAAGATCTGTTAGTATCTGTTTAACATATTTAGATACTCTTATGTAGGGTGCATGTTTATTAATGGTTGTTATAACTTCTTGATGAGTTTACTGTTGTAATCAGTATATAATGACCTTTGTCTCTTATTATTTCTGGAATAAAGTCTATTTTGTCTCTTCCCTATTGCTTTTGGTTTCCACTTGAATTGCATATATATTTTCCATATTTTCTCATGTAGAGTCTATGTGTGTCCTCAAATGTGAGTGAATATCTCTTAGATATCAGGTAGTTGAGTCTTATGTGTTTTTGTTTTGTTTTGTTTTGTTTTGTTTTTTTCTGTCTAGCCACTCTGTGACTTATTAAACTAAACCATTTACACTGAGAGTAACTATAGATCTGTAAGGACTTACTAAAGTCATCTTACAAATTGCTTTCTAGTTGTTTTTATAATTCCAGTGTTTCTTTTTCCTCTGTTTCTGCCTACCTTTCTAATTTTTGACTTTCTGTGATGGTTTGCTTCACCCCCATTTCTTTACCTTTGTGAATATATTGTAGCTTTTTCTCTTTGTGGTCACCATGAGGCTTATATAAAACTTCTTATATTAATAGCAACTTTGATCACATACAAATTTCTTCCCTTTTCCTCCCACTGAGTTTTATAAGTCACAATTTACCATTTATATTGCATATTGTTTAATAAACTATAGTAGCTATATATTTTTAATGCTTTTTTCCTTTAACTTTTATTTATAGTTAGATGGTTAACACATCCTACTACAGAATTAGATTTTTCTAAATCTTACTGTGTAAGATGTGTATAAAGAACACATCTTTACCAGTGTGTTTTATACTTTCATGTGTTTATGCTGTTAATTACCATCATGTTATTTCAGCTTGAAGAGCTTTTTTTTTTAGCATTTCTTGCAAGATCCATCTAGCTGTCATGAACACTCTGAGCTTTGGTTAGTCTGTAAATGTCTTTATTCTTCCTTTATTTCTCCTTTATATCTGAAGGATAACTTTACCAGAGTGAGTATTCCTGACTGGTGATGTGCCTTTTTTTATTTTTTTCCTTTCAACACTTTAAACATGTCATTCCATTCTTTCTTATCTTATGGGGTTTCTGCTGAGAAATCTGTTGATGACCTAATGGACATTTCTCTTTAGATTATATCTTTTTCCTCTGGCTTCTTTAGGATTCTTTCTTTGTTTTTGATTTTTTTACAGTTTTATGATAATGTGTCTTGGAAAAGATTGCTGTTGTTTTGTTTTCATTGAAATAATGGGTGATATGCTATCTTCATGAACTTGTACCTCCCTATATTTGGAAAATTCAAGCTTCCTCCCTTTTTCCTTTCATTTCTGGAATCCCAACTGTTTTAATATTTTAATATTTGATGGAGATCCATATACTGTATAGACTTTCTTGATTCTTTTTCATTCCTTTTTCTTTGTTTTCCTCTGATTATTTCAAAGTTTCAAAGTATGTTCTATTTGATCTATTCTACTATTGATATTCTCCATAGCATTTTTCTTTTTTCTTTTTTTACTGAATATTTCAGCTCAAGAATGTTTTTAAGTTCTATTTTTTTAAATATTTCTAATATTTTCATGTTCCTGCTTTTTCTTGTAATTTGTTGAGTTTTCTCAAAGTGGGCATTTTTAATTCTCTATCAGCTGGATTGCAAAATGCCATGACTTTGAGTTAGGTTATTGGAGGATTATTATTATCTTTCGGTAATGATATTTTTCACTGATTCATCATATTACTAGCTTTTCACTGATGCTCTTGCATGCACAGTAGCAGACACCTCCTCAAACCTTTACAAGTTACCTTCAGGTGGAATGAACTATGTTTGTCCTGTTACATCTGATGTTTTATCTGACCTTGTATAGATACACCTGCTCTATACTTCTCACTCTTTCTTATGGTAGAAATGTTAAGCTTACATGTCTCTTTTTGGTTCCTACAGCTCACTAGCCAGCTGCTGGAAAATTATTTTTCTTTTCCAGAAATTATTCTATAGCTTAAGTTTGTGGCTTCTCACTTGCCCCCAGACTCTAATCTGTTTTTCTGAGAGCTGCCTATTTGTTGGAGTTCACCTTCACATTGGCACTTGGGGCCACACACAAGGAGCCAGTTTCATATTTGGGGTAGTTATAGGTTTAGCACGGAAGTGGTGGGTATGCCCACAGGCCTTGTGAGAGGATCCTCTTGTTAGGTTACCTCAAAGGCTCATGTGCAGACTCTGCTGAAGTCCTGAGTGAAGTCACCAGAAAATGGATCCCTTCGAAACTCTTTGATGTTCTACCTGCTCCTTCCACATCTTCTCCCTCCTCGTAGGCAGGGCCCTCTCATCTCTCTGTACTGAGTGCCGCTGGAATAAGGACACTGGGTCCTGCACAGCTGGGGATGCTGGACACTCACTCACTGCTTTCTCCTTCCCCAGTGTGAGAGGCTGCCATTGGCTACTTCAGTCCCACAGCATACAGCCTTGGGGAAGATGCTCATCATAAAAGTTCCTCTTACCATCTCCAATAATTTCAGGTCTTGCCCCCTTCAAAACAGTGTTGCAATCTCCCTTTTACAAAGACTTTTACAAAGTCTTTCCCATTTGTGGATTTTTCCCAAGTCAGAACTCTTCAGGTGTTTTCTGATCATGGCTGAGACAGGAGTAGCACAGGTCTTATGGGTCATGCTGATTTCATACTATGTACCAAGCTGTGTTCCTTATTGCCAAATTCAGACTTAAATTGAAGAAAGTAAGGAAAACCACTAGACCATTCAGGTATGATCTAAAGCAAATTCCTTATGATTATACAGTGGAGGTGTGAAATAGACTTAAAGGACTAGATCTGTTAGACAGAGTGCCTGATGAACTATGGAATGAGGTTCATGACATTGTATAGGAGACAGGGATCAAGACAATCCTCATGGAAAAGAAATGCAAAAAAGCAAAATGGCTGTCTGAGGAGGCCTTACAAATAGCTGTGAAAAGAAGAGAAGTGAAAAGCAAAGGAGAAAGGGAAAGATATAAGCATCTGAATGCAGAGTTCCAAAGAATAGCAAGGAGAGATAAGAAAGCCTCCCTCAGTGATCAATGCAAAGAAATAGAGGAAAACAACAGAATGGGAAAGACTAGAGTTCTCTTCAAAAAAAATTAGAGTTACCAAGGGAATATTTCATGCAAAGATGGGCTCAATAAAGGACAGAAATGGTATGGACTTAAGAGAAGCAGGAGATATTAAGAAGAGGTGGCAAAAATACACAGAAGGACTGTACAAAAAAGATCTTCATGACCAAGATAATCACAATGGTGTGATCACTACCTAGAGCCAGATATCCTGGAATGTGAAGCCAAGTGGGCCTTAGAAAGTATCACTAGTAACAAAGCTAGTGGAGATGATGGAATTCCAGTTGAGATATTTCAAATCCTGAAAGATGATGCTCTGAAAGTGCTGCCGGCAAATTTAGAAAACTCAGCAGTGGCCACAGGACAGGAAAAAGTCACTTTTCATTCTAATCCCAAAGAAAGACAATGCCAAAGAATGCTCAAACTACAGCACAATTGTACCCATCTCACAAACTAGTAAAGTAATGCTCAAAACTCTCCAAGCCAGTATTCAGCAATACATGAACAGTGAACTTCCAGATGTTCAAGCTGGATCTAGAAAAGGCAGAGGAACCAGCGATCAAATTGCCAACATACACTGGATCATGCAAAAACCAAGAGAGCTCCAGAAAAACATCTATTTCTGGTTTATGGACTATACCAAAGCCTTAGACTGTGTGGATCACAGTAAACTGTGGAAAATTCTGAAAGAGATGGGAATACCAGACCACCTGACCTGCCTCTTGAGAAACCTATATGCAGGTCAGGAAGAAACAGTTAAAACTGGAGATGGAAGAACAGACTGGTTCCAAGTAGGAAAAGGAGTACGTCAAGGTTGTATATTGTCACCCTGCTTATTTAACTTATATGCAGAGTACATCATGAGAAACGCTGGGCTGGAAGAAACACAAGCTAGAGTCAAGATTGCCGGGAGAAATATCAATAACCTCAGATATACAGATGACAGCACCCTTATGGCAGAAAGTGAAGAAGAACTAAAAAGCCTCTTGATGAAAGTGAAAGAGGAGAGTGAAAAAGTTGGCTTAAAGCTCAACATTCAGAAAACAAGGATCATGGCATCCAGTCCCATCACTTCATGGGAAATAGATGAGGAAACAGTGGAAACAGTGTCAGACTTTATTTTTTTGAGCTCCAAAATCACTGCAGATGGTGACTGCAGCCATGAAATTAAAAGATGCTTACTCCTTGGAAGGAAAGTATGACCAACCTAGATAGCTATTCAAAAGCAGAGACATTACTTTGCCAACAAAGGTCCATCTAGTCAAGGCCATGGTTTTTCCAGTAGTCATGTATGGATGTGAGAGTTGGACTGTGAAGAAAGCTGAGTGCCAAAAATTGATGCTTTTGAACTGTGGTGTTGGAGAAGACTCTTGAGAGTCCCTTGGACTGCAAAGAGATCCAATCAGTCCATTCTAAAGGAGATCAGTCCTGGGTGGTCTTTGGACGGAATGATGCTAAAGCTGAAACCCCAATATTTTGGCCACCTCATGTGAAGAGTTGACTCATTGGAAAAGACTCTGATGCTGGGAGGGATTGGGGGCAGGAGGAGAAGCGGACGTCAGAAGATGAGATGGCTGGATGGCACCACAGACTCAATGGACATGAGTTTGGGTGAAATCTAGAAGCTGGTGATGGACAAGGAGGCCTGGCATGCTGCAATTCATGGGGTCACAAAGAGTCAGACACGACTGTGCAACTGAACTGAACTGACCAAGTTCTGCCTTCCGATCACCAGAATTACATGTGTTCAAGACTCTCCCAGTGTTCCTTGGTGTTGGCTTCTACAACTCCCACATAGGCTCTTCTGATTTTGGATGGAGGCCTAATTAGATGTTAAGAAAGATAGACTAAAAAGAGGCATGCTTTACACTGCTATGACGTTGACCTCATTCTTCCTAGATTCATATTTTTTTCATTTATCTCATTTTTTATCTGAAAGGAAATCTAAGTAAGTTACAAGTAGGTGTATATTTCAAAATGCTGCAAAATTCATCAACAATCACCTTTGTTTGTCTGAATATCATGAACACTAGAGCCCCTACTCTGTAAATCCTGATACTTTTATAAGAATTTAGCAGTTTATTCATTCTTCCTAGAATCTCTGTCTCTATGGAAAGGTTACATGCTATGGACTGGCTATGCAAGTTTTCAATTCTATTTGGTCTAAGCATAAGTGTAAGATTGGTTTCTTATAATTGTAGAGTGTTTGTACCTGAGTTGTAATAGTCATCAAATATGCAGATGAATTAATTGTTTCAGTTTCATCATTATATGTCTCTCTTTTGGGTCCATGATGCTGAAAAAATACGAAGATCCACATGTGTTATAATTAGAAGATAATGACGGTAGTGAGGGCAAAACATAACTGAATGGAATAAATATATGCTGAGCCTCCAATTTTTTTCCCTTGAGTGATATGTATCTTTTCCACAATATTTTATGTAAATGAAGAAACTGATTCAATAATCCTAGTTAAAATTGCAACCAGTGTGCTGTGTATTTTGCTGAGCTATACCAATAATATTGCACTGGCTGCTTCCCAAACCATATTTCACCCAGTCATACTTAAAATATTGCGCTGCTCTGCCTTTATTCCTCTGAAGTGACACCTTGAAAGTGATGCCTTGTGTGTTATAGAAGATGGACTAAAAGTAGATTCAATAAACTGTCTGTCTAATTTATTCCACACACAACATCATCTGGGGACAGTGTGCAATAAGGCAAAAAGGGAAGAAATAAATAGTGCATTTGGCATTTTAGAAAGCAGGTGAGGTTTAAAAGCCATAGGGCCTATATTTTGTTTGTTGTTTGTGCCTCAATTCCAAGAATTTCTCAGGTTTTAAGTCTCTCCACCTACTTCAATTTTTACTACATCACAAATTCATCTTGAAAATATTTACTATCAAATTTTACTTTATTTTGTTTCCAACATTTCAAAACTGGGGTATTCTTTAAATGATCTGTGGATTTAGAAAACAATGCAATTTCTTCTTTTAATATTAACTTAAAGAGTCAAAGATATGTTTTATTTAATGCATATGTAAACACATTATAGCATTATACATATTTGACTGGTTCTGAGATGAAAATATGATAAGTCAATATGTTATTCAAGTTTGCAATTCTCCCAGTGCTTTACAAGGCATTGTCTCTGTTATACACCAGTTTATTTATCAGTAATAAAAAATGATAAATGGTTCTTTATCAGTAATATTATATCAAAGAGAAACTCCATTTCAATCTGCAACACAGTATATTATAACTTCATAATATTTCAAGAAATAACTCATCATTTTCTTGACACATTACATATCCAAGTAGAAGATATGAGTTAAAAAAGAGGATACTAAAACTAAGCAGTTTAATACTTTAATAATTTAAAATATTAAGGATGACTAATTATATCAGTATGCACACAACCAATAAACAGATTTAGAAAACACATTACTGTTTGTATGTGATTTTTGCCAAAATCAGAAGTTATATTTTAAAGTACATAAATCTCACAAAAGCTTTTGATCTTACTACAGTCTTGTTTATCTAGGTTTAAAAAAATGGCCTATATGTAAGGACTGTATTTCTTGGTATTTCCAATTGATTGAGGATTTACTCTGGATGATAAATTTGACCTTCCTTTTTGAAGTGAGAAATGCTTTATGATTCTCATATTCACCTTCTGACACCAAACTGTAGCCATAAAATGGAATAGAACCATTGCCCTCAGGTAAATGTCAGATTCTATGACCACATTTTTAGAAAGTTATAAAGATGCTACAGGGAACATTGCAAAAATTTAAAGGATATATTTATTTATAGAATCAGTTTAAGAATTGATGCTTTTGACCTGCTATGTTGGAGAAGATTCTTGAGAGTCCCTTGGACTGCAAGGAGACCAAACCAGTCAATCCTAAAGATTTATTGTAAGGACTGATGCTGAAACTGAACTCCAATATTTTGGCCACCTGAAGCAAAGAGTTGACTCACTGGAAAAGACCCTGATGCTGGGAAATATTGAAGGCAGGAAGAGAAGGGAACAACAGAAGATGAGATGGTTGGATGGCATCACTGACTCAATGGACATGAGTTTGAGTAAGCTCCAGGAGTTGGTGATGGACAGGGAAGCCTGGTATTCTGCAGTCCATGGGGTAGCAAAGAGTTGGACATGATTGAGTGACTGAACTGAACTGAATGTTTTAATATGATCTATTTTGTATTTGATATAACTGAAGATAATCATGCTCCTCTAATACTTTATACATTGTAAGTTTTAAAATACTTTAATGGCATTTGCTAGTTTAGAAAAATTCTTCTCAAAATGAAATCAATTTAAAAATTATTTTGCAACATGTGAATTATAATTAATATGTGCTCATTCTTTTTTTAAGATGAGTGTTTGAAAAATGTTTAATGGTTAAAAGGTTAAGAACTCATTATATTTAACAGAAGTTATTTTTAATAAACTACTTAGATTTAGAAGAAAAATTGATCACTAAAACCAAGTGATTTTTGACTTTGTTATTTAAAGGAGTCTTTATTTCACAGCCAATTTGAGAGGGAGATACTGAGATTTTCCATGTACCTCCTGCTCCCTACACATGCATGCCCGCTAAGTATCAATATACCCCAACAATGGTATATTTGTTACAACTGATGGGCCTACACTAACATATCATAATCACCCGAAGTCCATTGTTCACATTAGAATTCAATCCTAGTGTTGTATATTCTACTATTGATTTGGACAAATGCATAATGGCATGCATGTACAATTATTGTTTCCTATAAGGTATTTTCACTGACCTAAAAATCTGTTTAAAATATCCTAAAGTTTTTTAACTATTATTTATTCCTAAGCAGAAAATATTTCATATAAGAAAAAATTTGATGAAGTTCTTTATCAATGAATGCCAAAACATTAGTTTGTGTTGATAGTATAATATCCTTCCACCCTCATGCAACTGACCTGGATTCCCCTGAGGTTGTTTGTAAATCTGATACTTAAGAATATCCAGCTAGAGTGGTTATTGCTAAAGAAGCCAGAGATAAAGCCTATAGAAAGCTATTGACTTTTCAATTATTGCCTTTGTGTTCTGAAGATGTCTCACCATATCTAACTGATAAAGTAGATCTTTTTGCTGCTTCCTTTTACCTCCTTAATCTTGCTCAACTTTAAGTGAACTCTAACCCACTGCTGTATTCAGAAGAGAATTCTGGAAAATATGGTCTCAGCATAACCAAACTGAAATTGAAAAATCTAACACAAACATAGTAGGATATAAACCTCAGCATTTAAAACAAAATTATTATATATTTAGTTTGTTGCTATCTTTTTTGGCTGTGCTGGGTTTCCATTGCTGCTCAGGCTGTTCTCTAGTTGCAGCAAGATGGGCCACTTTCCAGTTGCTGTGTACAGGCTTCTTACTGGGGTGGCTTCTCCTATGGCAAAGCACAGGCCCTAACACGCACGGGCTTAGTTGCTGCAGCCTCCAGGCTCCAGACCACGGGCTTAGTTGCTCTGCAGCATGTGGGATCTTCCCAGACCAGGGATTTAATCCATGTCTCCTGCATTGTCAGACTGATTCCTTACCACTGAGCCAGCAGGGAAAACCTGAAACTCATTATTTAATACTCCCTCTGCCTCGATTTCTATTTATGGGCCAGTTCCCTCTGCATAATACAGGGTGAATCTGTCTACACAGAAGCCCTTGATTCAGTGTCCAACCAAGATTTTCACAGAGATAGAATGTGGGGCTCTGAGTCGTCCACCAGTACTTTGAATCAGAACTCGGGAACATGAAGGGGTACAGAATGAGAATATTATTTCAAGTTGAAATGGGCATGGAAGAGAGGACTGGATGAAACAGTGGATCCTGAATTACCTTTCTGGGTGCAGCAGACACAGGGATTATATCAGCAGCTTTTATTGTCAAGAGTGCCTTGTCTCTAGCAGTAGACATGTAATTTGTGACACCTATAACTAGTAATTAATTGACTTTCATTGAAAGATTAAAACTCTATCCCATGGAATTCACATGGATAATAAGGGATACACAGCATGTTTTATGATTTAATTTAAAATAATTCATTTTAAATAAATTTAAATTATAATTTAAGATCCTTATGAACCTAAAACTCTAACATTTTTATTTTTTTAATTTCTTTTCATTTGTTAATTAATTTTTATTTTTTTAGTTTGTTTTGTTTTACAATACAGTATTCGTTTTGTTACACATCGACATGAATCAGTCACGAGTGTACATGAACTCCCAATCCCGACCCCCACCTCTCCCCTCCCGCCCCACACCCTCTCTCTGGATTATCCCCTTGCATCAGTCCCAAGCATCCTGCATCCCGCATCAAACCTAGACTGGCGATTCATTTCACTTATATCATACATGTAGCACTGCCACTCTCCCAAGTCTTCCCACCCTCTCCCTCTCCCACAGAGTCCAAAAGGCTGTTCTATAAATCTGTGTCTCTTTTGCTGTCTCGCATACAGGTTTATCATTACCATCTTTCTAAATTCAATATATAAGTGTAAGTATACTGTATTGGTGTTTTTCTTTCTGGCTTACTTCACTCTGTATAATTGGCTCCAGCTTCATCCACTTCATTAGAACTGATTCAAATGTATTCTTTTTAATGGCTGAGTAATACTCCATTGTGTATATGTACCACGGCTTTCTTATCCATTCATCTGCTGATGGACATCTAGGTTGCTTCCATGTCCTGGCTATTATAAATAGTGCTGCGATGAACATTGGGGTACACGTGTCTCTTTCAATTCTGGTTTCCTTGGTGTGTATGCCCAGCAGTGGGATCCCTGGATCATAAGGCAGTTCTATTTGCAGTTTTTTAAGGAATCTCCACACTGTTCTCCATAGTGGCTGTACTAATTTGCATTCCCACCAACAGTGTAAGAGGGTTCCCTTTTCTCCACACCCTCTCCAGCATTTATTGCTTGTTGACTTTTGGATCGCAGCCATTCTGACTGGTGTGAAATGGTACCTCATTGTGGTTTTGATTTGCATTTCTCTGATAATGAGTGATGTTGAGCATCTTTTCATGTGTTTGTTAGCCATTCGTATGTCTTCTTTGGAGAAATGTCTATTTAGTTCTTTGGCCCATTTTTTGATTGGGTCGTTTATTTTTCTGGAATTGAGCTGCAAGAGTTGCTTGTATATTTTTGAGATTAGTTGTTTGTCAGTTGCTTCATTTGCTATTATTTTCTCCCATTCCAAAGGCTGCCTTTCATCTTGCTTATAGTTTCCTTTGTTGTGCAGAAGCTTTTAATTAGATCCCATTTGTTTATTTTTGCTTTTATTTCCAGTATTCTGGGAGGTGGATCATAGAGGATCCTGCTGTGATTTATGTCAGAGAGTGTTTTGCCTATGTTCTCCTTTAGGAGTTTTATAGTTTCTTGTCTTACATTTAGATCTTTAATCCATTTTGAGTTTACTTTGTGTATGGTGTTAGAAAGTGATCTAATTTCATTCTTTTACAAGTGGTTGACCAGTTTTCCCAGCACCACTTGTTAAAGAGATTGTCTTTAATCCATTGAGAAAACTTATAAAATAGACTGTCTCCTGTATTGTGATAAAATGAACATTAAAATGATAAGAGTTTATGATACATTCCTTTTCCTAGTCCTTTGTAGTGTACAAAAGTTGGTGGGAGAGAAAATTGGAGGAAAACATAGGTTGGAGAATAAATCAAGCTTCGTTTATACATATTTGGGCTTCCCTGGCAGCTCAGTGCTGAAGAATCCACTTGCCAGTGTAAGAGACCCAGATCTGACCGCTGGGTTGGGAAGATCCCCTGGAGAAGGAATTGGCAACCCACTCCAGTTTTCTTGGCTGGGAAATCTCACCGACAGAGGAGTCTGTGGGCTACAGACCATGGGTTTGCAAGAGAGTCAGACATGACTTAGTGACTAAACAACAACACATGAAAAGAAAGAGGTTTTACTTGGAAAAGGAATTTTGTATTTTTATTCATTCAGTTATAAAACGGAACTTAAAATGAATTCAGTAACTGAACCCTGGAACTATAACTCAAATAATTTGAGTATTCAGTGAACTCAAACTCTGACAAATTTAGTCAAGTTTTGTCTTGTTAATGGGGAAAAGAGAGCTGCCTTGACAAGTCCATGCCAAATTCCAGACCGAATCTGCTTATGAAAGAGGAAGGGGGAAAAAAGTCTAAAAATGTGAAGAGTGTCAGAAATCCTTCAGTGAGCCTGAATAATTTCCAGTGACTGAGTTTTTGAGCAATAAATTATGTAATTATCTCTATAGATTCCTGTTTGGGGCTATACATAATCCCAACATAGAGAAAGAATTGTGAAAATTCATGTTCATTAGGGCACATTTCTGAAGTGATATTTACAATGCAATGAAATGAAATAGCTATTAATTACAGTAAAAAAGCTTCTTCTTAGCCTGTAAATGAAAAAAGTCTAAAAATGTGAAGAGTGTCAGAAATCCTTCAGTGAGCCTGAATAATTTCCAGTGACTGAGTTTTTGAGCAATAAATTATGTAATTATTTCTATAGATTCCTGTTTGGGGCTATACATAATCCCAACATAGAGAAAGAACTGTGAAAATTCATGTTCATTAGGGCACATTTCTGAAGTGATATTTACAATGCAATGAAATGAAATAGCTATTAATTACAGTAAAAAAGCTTCTTCTTAGCCTGTAAATATATGTATAGATTGTCCTGCTTTAGCCATCTCTTTATTCCCCATTTCAACCAATCCCATCACTATTGCTTATGCTCTCTCCTCTCCCAGCAACAAGTCTGTAGTTTTTGTTTTCTGTGTTGTGTTTGTCTTGTTTTGGTATTAGGGTGATAGTGGCCTCATAGAATGAGTTTGGAAGTTTTCCTTCCTCTGTAATTTTTTGAAAGAATTTTAGAAGGATAGGCATTAGCTCTTCTCTAAATATTCGATAGAATTCTCCTGTGAAGCCATCTGGTCCTGGGCTTTGTTTTTGGGGAGATTTTTTAAATCACAGCTTCAATTTCAGTGCTTGTAATTGAGTTGTTCATAATTTATATTTCTTCCTGGTTCAGTCTTGGAAGATTGAACTTTCCTAAGAATCTGTCCATTTATTCTAGGTTATCAATTTTATTGCCATACAGGTGTTCATAATAGTCTTTTATAATCCTTTGTATTTCTGCATTGTCTATTGTAAACTCTCCTTTTTCATCTCTAATTTTGTTGATTTGATTCTTCTCTCTTTTTTTCTTGAGTCTGGCTAAAGGTTTGTCAACTTTGCTTATCTTCTCAAAGAATCAGCTTTTACTTTTATTAATCTTTAGTAATGCTTTTTTCATTTCTTTTGCACTTATTTCTGCTTAGATCATTATGATTTCTTTCTTCTACTAATTTTTGGGGTTTTTGGTCTTTTTCCAGTGGTTTTAGGTGTAAAGTTAGGTTGTTGTTTGATGTCTTTCTTGTTTCTTTAGGTAGGATTGTAGGTGAAGTCGCTCAGTCGTGTCCGACTCTTTGCGACCCCGTGGACTGTAACGTACTAGGCTTCTCTGTCCATGGGGTTCTCCAGGCAAGAATACTGGAGTGGATTGCCATTTCCTTCTCCAGGGGATCTTCCCGACCCAGGGATCGAACCCGGGTCTCCCGCATTGGAGGCAGATGCTTTAACCTCTGAGCCACCAGGGAAGCCCTTAGGTAGGATTGTATTGCTATAAAATTCCCTCTTAGAACTGCTTTTGCTGTATCCCTTAGGTTTTGAGTTGTCGTGTTTTCATTATCATTTGTTTCTAGAAATTTTTTTAAATTTCCCTTTTGATTTCTTCAGTAACCTGTTGGTTATTTAGAAACATGTTGTGTAATCTGCATGTGTTTGTGTTTCTTACAGTTTTTTTCTTGTAACGGATATCTAGTCTCATAGTGTTGTGGTTGGAGAAGATATTTGATATGATTTCAATTTTCTTAAATTTAATGAGGTTTTATTTGTGACCCAAGATGTGGTCTATCCTGGAGAATGTCCCATGTGCATTTGAGAAGGAGATGTATTCTGCTGCATTTGGGTACAATGTCTTGAAGATATCAATGAAATCCATCTCATCTAATGTATCATTTAAGACTTGTGTTTCCTTGTTAATATTCTGTTTTGATGATCTGTCCATTGGTGTGAGTGGGGTATTAAAAGTCTCCTATTATTGTGTTGCTGTCAATTTCTCCTTTTATGTCTGTTAGTCTTTGTCTTATGTATTGAGGTGCTCCTGTGCTGGATGCATAGATATTTACAGTTGTTATGTCTTCCTCTTGGATTGATCCCTTGATCATTATGTACTGTACTTCCTTACCTCTTGTAATATTCTTTATTTTAAAGTCTATTTTTTTTTCTGATATAAGGATTGCTATTCCAGCTTTCTTTTGCTTCCCATTTGTATGGAATATATTTTTCCATCCTCTCACTTTCAGTCTATATGTGTCTTGAGTCTGAAGTGGGTTTCTTGTAGACAGCATATATATGGGTCTTGTTTTTGTATTCATTCAGCCAGTCTGTGTCTTTTGGCTGGAGCATTTAATCCATTTACATTTAAAGTAATTATTGATATATATTTATTATTTTCTTAGTTGTTTGGGGTTGATTTTATAGCTCTTTTTCCTTCTCTTGTATTTCTTGACTGTATAAGTCCCTTTAACATTTGTTGTAAGGCTGGTTTGGAGGTACTGGATTCTCTTAACTTTTGCTTGTCTGAAAAGCTTTTTATTTCTCCATCAATTTTGAATGAGATCCTTGCTGGGTACAGTAATCTTGGTTGTAGATTTTTCCCTTTCAGTAATTTAAATATATCCTACCATTCCCTTCTGGCCTGCAGAGTTTCTGCTGAAAGATCAACTGTTAATCATATGGGGTTTCCCTTGTATGTTACTTGTTGCTTCTCCCTTGCAGCTTTTAATATTCTTTGTGTTTAGTCTTTGTTAGTTTGATTAGTGTCTGTCTTGGTGTGTTTCTCCTTGGGTTTCTCCTGTATGAGACTCTTTGTGCCTCTTGGATTTGATTGACTATTTCCTTTTCCATGTTGGGGACTTGCCGGGACTCTGGCGGCATCAAGTATGCAGGGACACGGACTGCCTCTGCCATAGGAGTTATGGCCCTATGAGTGTCTTTTTTGAGCCTCTTGTAGCTGCCGATCAGAAGGCCTCTTTGGTCAGTCTTTCTCAGCTTGTAGCTCTGCCTATTCAGGCACTCAGAGGGCTCCCTTGCCTGAGGTTCTTCTCTCTCAGTGCTTCAGGCACATAGAGGGGCCCCCATGGATGGGGTTCTACTCTGTAGCTCAGCACATCACTCACTTGAAGGAGCACCCTGGGTGGGGTCCTGCTCTGTAGTTCAGTGTGTCAGGCATTTGATGGGCTAGCCCCTCTGTGGTTCAGCTACTGATGCTGGCATGTGGGGCAGAGAGGCTATGGTGAAGGCTCCACCCCCTGCATATGACTCAGAAATATTGCCTTGCTCCATGGCTGCCCTGCTTTCCTCCACAGGCATTTCCCACCACAATCTCCACCTCACACCCCCTCAATCCATCTCTCCACAGTCAACAGCAGTCCTCGCCCTGGGATTGCTCCACAGTCCCTCAACTCCAGCTCCCAGCTGCTTTGCCTTCCAGGGGGCCTGCATCCCTGTCCGGGGTGTGTATGGCTGCAGCAAGGACTTTCTGATTCTCATTCCATTTAGGCTGCCACAGATCAGCTGTTTCACTCTCAGCCTTCAGTGTTCTCCTTTGGCTCAGACAATTGCCCTAATGTGGGGACTGGACCCCTGCTTCAATTCCCCCACCCACCAAGGGCAGGTCCAGTCCTACTAACACTCCTGTTTTCCCCCCTAGTTCCTTGTCCTGCTGAGTTTTGTGTGGTTCTATATATTCTTTTCCACTGGTCAGGTTCTCCTGTCTGTTCTCATCTCAGCTTGTGTTCTGCAAGCACTTCTGTGTCTGAAGGTTTATTCCCAATGTATCCATAGAGAAATATGTACTCCATGTCTACTTGCTCCTCCACCATCTTGTTCTCTCCATATATGTAGTTTTCACCATACAAGTCTGATAAATCCATTGTTGGACTGACAGCTAGTTACTTCATTTGGAACTATATAAATGGTATTATATTTTTTAATGTTAGTGGCCACACATTTAGTGCTACTCTGAAGTCTAAATACAATTTATATGAGATATGTGTACATTTTATCCTCCAGACAAACTCATTTGATTCATTTTTAAATGTTTTAAGTTTGAGTTTTCTACATAGAAACTCATGCTACCTGTAATTAGGACAGTACTGTTTCAAACAGTAACAATTTTATTTCATTGTCTTGACTTACTGTGCTGGCTAGAACTTGCAACATTCTGTTAACAGTTCAGTTCAGTTCAGTTGCTCAGTCGTGTCCAACTCTTTGCGACCCATAAATCGCAGCACGCCAGGCCTCCCTGTCCATCACCAACTCCCAGAGTTCACTCAAACTCACGTCCATCGAGTCCGTGATGCCATCCAGCCATCTCATCCTCGGTCATCCCCTTCTCCTCCTGTCCCCAATCCCTCCCAGCGTCAAGGTCTTTTCCAATGAGTCAACTCTTCACATGAGGTGGCCAAAGTACTGGAGCTTCAGCTTCAGCATCATTCCTTCCAAAGAAATCCCAGGGTTGATCTCCTT
>SJXQ01006338.1:323834-335240 GCA_006408695.1 Aepyceros melampus | reverse complement strand
TCATCTGGTTTATTTTCCATGGTTGTTCTTCTGCCAAGGTAGGGTGAATGCTGTTTTAATGTGAGCAAGTTGCAGAGAACTCCATCAAGGATTCACTTGCACTTTGTATTCCTGTAAAGTAAAGTCCGTTTCCACAATACCTACAAGGCTGATAAGATAGTTAAAGCATGATACTTGCAAGTTATAATTATTTGGGGCTTATCTCTTCCTTTCTCCCTGAGAAACATTGAACATTTCATGAACACTATCTCACTAAGTTTTCATTAAGTCTGAGAAGCTCACATACTCAGAAACAAAGATGTTTTTATCAATAAGATCAAGGTATTAGACAAGGTTTTTATTGATATCCAGTCATCAATAATTTTCCTTATTTTTCAGATTTAATGAACAGTGTTTGATTGATCAAAGAATTTTATCATTGTAATTATCTATGCTTAATGAAAGAACCACACTGCAGCATACTCTAACATGCCTTTTTCATAACTGGGATTTCAAGAGATATGTTACCTGTGAATTCCTTATAGCATCCTGGGAAGTCAATACTATTATTCCTTATAGAGGAGGGAATAATTACAAAGATGTTGTAGAAGTTGTCCATCATTACACTTGCAGTAAGAGGATGAACTGGGACTCTGACATGGTAATACGTTGCTGGACTTCATGTGTTTAATGAATATCTCCTACTGTCTGCAAAAAAAAAAAAGTTAGAACCCTGTCTTTACACAGTGTACATTCTAATGGAAGAGATGGCCATTAAACAACATAGCATGTAATTAAACATCTAATTAGAAACAGTGGTAACTACCACCAAGAAAAGCATTAAGATTTTAGCACTAAGAGCTCAGAACTTGTCTGAGTTGCCTCATTTCACTGAGGAAAAGGGATTTGAGTTAAAGCTTAACTAACATTCTATGTAGATTTTTCAAAACCTCCAAAATGAACTTTTATAATTTTTCAGATACTACTTCACAATATTTGAAAGTAATATTCTGGAATTCAAATAAAAATAATTTTGGAAATGTGGTGGCTAGAGAATGAAAGCATCATTTGAGACAAATTTCTTTGCTTCTTAGTCTGTGCAGGCTAAGACGTCTAAGGTTGATTGGGTTAGTTGCTTTTTAAACTTGATTTATTCCATTAAGCATATAACAGTCTGTCTCTGTCTTTGTCTCACTCTCTCACCGTATCTCTAGAGTATGTGTGCACATCAGAAGACCAATTTTCTATGGCTGGCGTGGTTTCTCTGTACCATGACAGCATCAAAACAAATGAAAATTCTTGTGGGCATGTGTTTTCCCCTTCATCTCTCATAGATCAAACCTAACTGCTTAATTCCTTTGGCTACAGCACCCTGCTCTATGTCACTTAGACACAGTAGTGTCTTGAGAAGAACAGGTAATGCAGTGCACATATCCCAAGCAAGGCCCACTCTCCACCACACAGGAGCAGTTAAGTGTGCTCCTGGTTACACAGTGAGATCTCTAGATTCCACGTGTAGTATCTCTACCAAGACAGAGAAGAAAGAGCTAGAACATGTGTTCATTTTTTCCCTCATTCTAATTGGTCTTTTCATACTATTATCATATAAAATAGGACTATTAGAAGAATGTTTCATCTGCATTATCCTAGTAACATGTTTAGCAGCTTGGTCCTGTTCAAGTTTAAAGGAAAGAACAAAACTGAGTCCAGGAGTTCTACCTCTGCCGGGCTTTATCTTACTCCGCCTTAAGAGTGCACCACATCTAAGATGATAAACATCCATCCTGTGAATTTCAGCTCATCTCCCATTGCTATTTCAATAATGATCCCAAGCACTACAAGGATATTTGAGCAGAAACTCCCCAGAGCTCCTACCTGTGTCCTTTACTGAAACAGTTACCTGAATCTGTAAACTAGTACATCCATGTTGCCCAGTTTCCATATTGTCAAGTGGTTCTATTCCCAGATAAGTCAAACAATGTAGGCTCTTCATTCAGGAGCCATAGGGCATGCTATTCTGAGAGTGACAGAAGTGTAGGGGAGATGTTGGCAAATGAAGGGGTGATTAATACATCAGCACACTTGTAAGATATACTCTTAATTCCTGAAATTTATGTGGATAAGGATACTTGCTTTTATGAGATTAAATAAGATTTACTTACTAGATTTGGGTCCATCCATTGAACTATGCACATGGTTATGTTAAAGCCAGCGAGTGTTTGAAAAATTGAGTGAGTCTGAAAGAAATTTTTATTTTAAATTTCTGCCCTGGTAGTGCAGGCTGCACTTTTATTCCTTTCCCTTCCTTAAGTGAGAATAACTATGCATGTCCAGGAAAGCAAATTAGCTGATCATGAATATGATGAACTCTAGACTCCTTGAAAAATGAATTTTCTCAAAATTTAACCTCCTGCTAGTAAATTGAGAGGCTCATTTGTGTTTTCAGATTAATTTGAATACACAGAATAAGGGATTGAAGAATTGATTGCAGTTTAGGGAAATCAGAACTCTTGCTTCCTCTTGAGAGGCAGAACAGCTTTTGGATGGGCACTTAGCACCTGTCTTCTGACCTCACAGTATTATGTCCACAGCCTGTCATTTCTTCTTTCATTATCACTTCATCAGGAGAGTAAACATTCCAAGGGTTTTTGGTGTTTGAGTTCCTTAATAAATTTCATGCCCTTCAAGAATGCATCAGTTTAATTCTTTGAGATCCAAGCTAATAGCTGAAAATCGTCAATCCCAGTTGTGTTTGTTTTACATAAATATATGATGCTTCCTTCCATGAGCATGTATTACTCTATATAGTCCCATTGTGGGCATTTTCATAGCTATGTGTTTCTATATTTGTTTGTGGTTTCTTGCATTTGGGTACATTCATGTTTGTTAGCATATACATTGAGCACATGTATGTGCCTATATATGTTGATCCCTGTCATGTGCAGTAACTCATATCCATGCATGTGTCTATGTCTAATGATATCCAGCAAAATGTAAGAGTATGTGTTGAGTACATTTTGGGTTGCTTGCTGTGATTTTATTTATTTATTAACTGTTCATAGGATTATATACACAAGAGCTCTAAAACCACAACGTATTAAGATACTAAAAGCATTAGATACTATTCTTGTGTGAAGTCAGGGACCCAAGATAGTAATGCTTGCTTTTCACAGTTACCAAAGCTATAGTTTGATGTAGACATCAATGCCTGCCTCATCCACAGGCTTGGTTTATGTCCATCTTCATGTCTGTTCATTTAGCTACAGTTGGACCCAGACTAAGGAGTTACATTGGAGCCATTCATGGGATGCCCAAAAAGTGGATTAATTCCAATAGGGCTTTATATACATAGAACCCTAAAGGAATTTTATATATTATCCTGTTATATCCAAGGTATTTTTAAATTGGATGTAAATGAAGAAAGCAAATATGTCACATGATATACAATATGCATATTCTAGAAAAGTGCATTATTAGAAAAATCATAACTTAGCTAATTTGGGGACAAATCTGTCCCCAATAACAATAGGTGGAATGTTCTTATGATTGGTACTAGTGTTGGATATTTCTGAGCATGGACTATTTTTTTAAAACTTTAAAAATTTCAAGGTATTTTTGAAAACAGTGTGTTTATGAGTAAAAACAGTGTTTACTTTTTGTTTAAAACAAACAATACATTAAAACTTTGCCTGTTCTCTGTGTATTGTATTTGAAATTTCAGTCAGTGCTGGTCAAATGTATACCAATAACTTGAAGAACAAAATGTTAATTCTTCCCTGTGTCACCCACCAAAAGTTTCTTTCCTTTTATCCAAGACCTAGTATATACTGTTTAATTGTCACAGAGAATCTGCAGATTACAAGTAGGAAACCAAGTCATTTATTTGTCTCCCTCTTATTATCTGACACCTCCAGTTGCTTCCTAAGATGTGCATAAATAGTGGAACCTTACAGTACTCGCCTTAGAAGGTTAATCTATTTTGTCTTTGTCCTGGGTTTGAGGTATGTGTTGGTAGCTTTTATTAGAGGGCTGCAGAGACCTTCCTAAGCATGATTTTCTATTTACTGTCTTGTAATAAACTGCTCAGAATTTATCCAGTCTCCTTATCTATAGCTGAAAGTACTGGTCACTCAGTCGAGTCCGACTCTGCGATCCCAGGGAGACTGTAGCCTCTGTTCATGGAATTCTCCAGGCAAGAATACAGGAGTGGGTCACCATTCCCTTCTCCAGGGAGATCTTCCCAACTCAGGGATCAAACCCAGGTCTCCTGCATTGCAGGCAGTTTTTTACCATCTAAGCCACCAACAGTCTCAGTCATCTAATTGCTACTTCTCTACATGGAAATATTCAAACATATAGAGGGCATATGTATATATTAGAAGTGGCACTATATAATTGTTAAAAACAAAGCCTTGGGATTTGAACTTCTTGGGGATTCCCAGTTCAACTATTCAAAACCTGAGTAATCATAGAAATATTTTTATCCATTATATGTCTTGTTTTTATCATTTTAAAATTGAAAGTAATAAGAATGCCTATATGATAATTATAGTAGGCATCCATTTTAATATCATATATTAAAAACAAAATACCTGGATTGTAATAAGCCTTCTTTACGTGTTAGTTATTAGCATATACACCATGTATTTAATAGATTTCATGTGTTCATCTACATGTTCATATATTAAAAATGATCATGTGTACATATGTATAAAATCCTCTGAATATACACAAACTTTCATACACTGAACATGTTCAGCAAATATTGGTGTGAATGTAGAGGGCAGCCATTGTAATTTTTCACATCTAAAAGAATATTGCTGCTTTTAATTACTTAATTAAATTAATTAAAAATACTCAGAATTACTCAAGATAGCTCTGTATTATTGCTTATAGTTGGTAAGATTCCTGAGTCATAAATATTGTGATTATCCTTGTTAAAACCCTAGAAGTGTGATATCAACTGACTATTTGCTTTGTCACATAATATTTATTTACATAATTTTTTCTGTCCTTGTTGTAAATCACTAAGTCCTATACAATCTATGTAGTTTTGTTTATATTGCAAAATGGAATTTTGTTCTTTTTGAAATTATTTTTTAGATCTTTTCCTTATGTTAGTAAGTAATATTGATAACCTTAAATAAATATGTCATATGTTTATTTTCCATAACTAAGAGAGATATTATTTTAATGAAAAATCTAAGTCTGTAATTGCAATGAGAAAATTTTCCTTTTTTTAAATTAAGTGCCTATGTAGTATGTTGAAATTGTAATTTCAATTTGATGTTTCTTATACAAAGGGTACAAAACGTATGCATTTCAGATCATCTCTTTGCTTCCCTAGTTTTAAAATTCTTCCAAAGATCTCAAAGCAGTAATACCTGAGATATTTTACATTGATATAGCATTAATCAAAACAACCACAATTCATATTTTATGGTAGAAAGAATTCAGCTCACACTTATGCATTTTGAATTGTGATTTTATTATGCAGGAAACTGAAACATTACCTTTTCTTTTCAATATTTTAATACTACTTCAAGCTCTAAAGCCTCTGCATGAACCTTTAATCCTCTCCTTCCTTTTTCTTTTTTTAAAAAGAGCACATGTAAATAGATTTATGTGAATGGAATTTTTCTTTTACTGAATTCTCCTTGGAATGGCTGGACTTAATAAAACTTAAAAACCTCTTAAAATAAAACAACAAAATTCTGTAAAGCAATTATCCTTCAGTAAAAAAATAAATTAATTAAAAAAACTTTCTACTTCTTGAACTACTCTAGTAGTTTCCTATATTATCTCTTCTACTTCTATACCCACCCTATAAATTATTCTCTGCACAGTTCCCATAACAATTCTTTAAAACCGAAATCAGGTCATGACATTCCTCTCCTTAAGTGTTCCAGTAGCTTCCATTCTCACTGGAATGGAAATCTGATTAAAAACATATTTTAACATAAAAGGTTTTTACACTGACCTAGGAGACTCTCCCTTCTGTCAACATTTCTGGGCCTCATTTCATTCCATTCTACTCATGGCTTATCCTGCTCAAATCACACTGGCCTTCTTTCTGTTTCTTTGATTTGCTAGGAAACATCTGCCCCAGGACCCTTGCTTTTACTTTTCTAAGGCAATGGCACCCCACTCCAGTACTCTTGCCTGGCACACCCCATGGATGGAGGAGCCTGGTAGGCTGAGGTCCATGGGGTTGCAAAGAGTCGGACATGACTGAGCGACTTCCCTTTCACTTTTCACTTTGATGCATTGGAGAAGGAAATGGCAACTCACTCCAGAGTTCTTGCCTGGAGAATCCCAGGGACTGGGGAGCCTGGTGAGCTGCCGTCTATGGGGTCACACAGAGTCAGACACAACTGAAGTGACTTAGCAGCAGTAGCAGCTTCCTCAATTTTTACTCTCAATGTTTTCTTTAAAATTTTTTTTAATTAAAGTATAATGGATTTCCAATGTTGTGTTAGTTTCTTCTATACAGCAAAGTGAATCAGTTATACATATTCATATATTCACTCTTTTGAGATTCTTTGCCCATATAGGTTATAATGTTGAGTAGAGTTCCCTGTGCTGTATAGGAGGTCTTTATTTGTTATGTATTTTATATATAGTAGTATATATTTGTCAATCCCGATCTCCCAGTTTATCCCTCACCCCCTCCCCATATCTTCCCCACCCCCTTGAAACCTTACATTTGTTTTCTACATCTATGACTCTCAATGTTTATTCCTACTCATGTTTATTCCAGTTTCTACTCAAATAGCTCTTTATAAGTAATTTTTTTTTACAGATCTTTTCTTATCCAAAAGAGTACCACTAACCCCAGCATTTGTTTTAGCATATGTTGTACTATTATCTTATTTTTTATCTTTATTGTAATAATGTACTGACTATATATATATATATATATAGGAGAAGGAAATGATGACCCACTCTGGTATTCTTGTCTGGAAAATGCCACGGACGGAGGAGCCTGGTTAGCTACAGTCCATGGGATCGCAAACAGTCAGACATGACTGAACAACTTCTCTTTCTTTCTATATACATACCACACACACACACATATATCTAAATAAATATATATATAAATGTTATATATACTATGCATGGACATGAACACATGTGCAACTCTTACTTAGTAATCACCTTGCCTGACTGATTACATTTTCAGATTGACAAAAGCATATAAAAACAGTTGTGTCAGTTGTGAGATAACTGCTGTTGGAAAGACCTGTTTGAAAGATTGGCCACTGGCCGGCATCTGGGCACCTGTTTTTCGAGACGATTCCCACAATTTCTTAGTTAGGTTAGAGTGGCTCTATGCTGAAAGAGTTTGTGCAAACAATAAGGTTTATGCTGAACACATGCTTTCCTTCTGGGAGTCTGGAATTTTGTTACATGGTAAGCAGAAGGTTTTTATGTGAGTACCCCTTAATGTATGTACATCCTGGCACTGAGTTTCTAATGAATTTCCCTGGTAGATACCATTAGGTGTGTTTTCTTAGACCATCAATGAATGAAGGAAGTACATTCTGTGTGATTCCATGCGAGAGAACTTGGGATTCTAGGATTCTTGTGCACTTGTGCTTGGTTTCCTCGGGACTTCCCGCATGCACTTTTCTTTTTTGGGTTTTGTTTTATGTTCTTTCACAGTAATAAATCATAGTCATAAACACAACTATATGCTATGTCCCATGATCCCTCTAGTGAATCACCAAACCTGTGGGTAGTCTTGGGGATCTATGACATAGCAAATCATTTCCTCTTCCATTCTGAATATAAAAGTAACCAATGGTATTATCAATGGGATAATACTGATAATCATTCTAATAATAATAATCTAATATCTATGTTCAGATAGCTGAAATGATAGCTCCTAGGAAATAGTGTCTTTTAAAATATTCCATTATGGTTTTCACTGTTTTAAGTTTGGAACTTTGAATTTTTTATGTACAGTATAAAGAGTTTTGATGTGGTACTGGGTTTGGAGCATTACAGGAGTTTCTGAATGTTTTCTTGAAAGAGAATAGTGGGTATTGTGTGTAGGTCTAGGAGAAGGCAATGGCAGCCCACTCCAGTACTCTTGCCTGGAAAATCCCATGGACAGAGGAGCCTGGTAGGCTACAGTCCATGGGGTCACTAGGAGTCAGACACAACTGAGCGACTTAAATTCCACTTTTCACTTTCCTGCACTCAAGAAGGTGAAGGTGAAGGTGAAGTCACTCAGTCGTGTCTGACTCTTTGCGACCCCGTGGACTGTAGCCCACCAGGCTCCTCAGTCCATGGGATTCTCCAGGCAAGAGTACTGGAGTGGGTTGCCATTTCCTTCTCCAGAGGATTGTCAGACACAACTGAGCGACTTAAATTCCACTTTTCACTTTCCTGCACTCAAGAAGGTGAAGGTGAAGGTGAAGTCACTCAGTCGTGTCTGACTCTTTGCGACCCCGTGGACTGTAGCCCACCAGGCTCCTCAGTCCATGGGATTCTCCAGGCAAGAGTACTGGAGTGGGTTGCCATTTCCTTCTCCAGAGGATCTTCCCCACCCAGGGATCAAACCTGGGTCTCCCACACTGCAGGCAGACGCTTTAACCTCTGAGCCAACACTGCACTCAAGAAGGAAATGGCAACCCACTCCAGTGTTCTTGCCTGGAGAATCCCAGGGACGGGGGAGCCTGGTGGGCTCTGGAGTCACACACAGTCGGACACGACTGAAGCGACTTAGCAGCAGCATAGGTAGGTCTGACTGTGAAAAAAAGTATCAGAAATGAACATACTGCAAGAGCTAAAAGTTCACTTCCAATAAGTTTGGAGAGGAAACCTCACTGATTATAATGGTATTAAAAAAATGATGAATGGCAGTTTACCCGCTGATTATTAAGCCGTTACAGAACCTGCACTTGAGCCATTTCTTGAATATATTATTGTAGGCCTCAGATCCTTCTGTATCTAAAAGGGAGATAAGAAAGTGCAACTAGGCAGGAACTTGCTAGAAAAGCTGCTACTTTGTACATCTTAAGCATTCTAAAAGTGACTATCATTCCAACATCAGAAGAAACATGTCTGTGATCTCTGAGTTCAGATATGGGACTAAATCTTTAGTAAAGGGATAAATACTAAAGGAAAAAATGCAAATCATAGCATTTGATTCTCTTCTTCGTAAGTGTCCTATTCCTTAAGTCCAAGCTCATCATCTAGTTTCCTATCCCTCTCCTCTGCTCCAGGGGGGCTCCAGTCACACTAGCCTTGATGTTTCTTGATTATTTCACATAGCTTCTGCTTGGGGCCGAGGACTTGCAAATCCTCCTGCCAGATAGGGTCCTCCTCCATTCATTCATTCATGTCTCTTCTCACCCCTCCAGGAGCTTTCACATGCTCTTGTGCTTCTCAGTCTCCTTTCCCTGTATCATTTTGTTCACAGTCCCCCATTCTCTACCCCTTGGACTCATGAATAGGTGGCTGCAGTGTTGGGAAGGGAAAATAATGGATTTTACAGAAGACGTGGAGAATTGCATTTCCAGTATAAAAATCTTTGTAAACTTTTTCTCTAATTCAGACTTGTACTGAGGCTTTTTACTACAATGTGCATTGGATCACAGAATCCTATAAAAGCTCTAAGTAATGTTTTTGAGTCAAATTGTGTCTTTTTTATTGTAAGTTCACCAGGAATCCAAAGCATTACAATAAACATGTATGAGACTAGGGAGTTCTAACAAGAAAAACTTCAAAACCACCATTAAAAAAACAAACAAACAAAAAAAACCCACTGTGACCAGAATTCTATAATCACTGCAACTGCAATTGGTTGCCTCTTTATGTCTTAAAAACTGTGTTATGACTTTTAATGTATTACCTTGCAGAATTCTTATAATAATTTTATTTCCCTTTAGGGAGCCTATGACTCAGTATCTCATCCAACCCAGTGTCCCATGGTTAGTGACACAAATAGGACACAATCCCAGATCTCTAAGTCCAGTCTTAATGTTCTGCCTCTCCACTCATTACTATATGCCAGTCTAAATACCCTTTATGTGATTTACAAGTAGCATAACTACAGATGTGACATGTCTGGATGTTTTCTCACTGATAAAGACCTGTTTATTGTAGCAGAATGCTATTTCTAGAAACTATACCATCGCAGAAGAGATGATATTCATCTGCATAAAATTTCTGCAAGTCACAGTGTGTGGCTAAAGTTAATGCAAGCTATATTTTGTTCATAGGATATAATAACCTTAATTTCATTCAACTTGGTTTGATGGGGCAAATGATGCTCAATCCACGATTAACATTCCCTGTTGATCTGAGATCTGACAATGTCTTAATAATCTCCCTGTCTCTCTCTAACGAGATTATAAGTCATGCAAATGCAAAGATCATTTAGACTACATTGTATCATGATGAGCTACATAGCAGGGGAGAACCAAAGATTTATTTTGTTAATGTTTGAGACTAGTTGTTTCACTTTTCAACACTAATCTAGCAGAAGAAGCATTTTCTATCTTTTTTATTTTATTTCTGTCTTGAGATGACTTCATGAACAGTATTGGAAATATGATTTGTTTTCCAAGATAACAGTATATTTCTCAAACATGATTTCAGTTTAGGGAGGACAATTGAGACACTATCTCATTGATATCCTGTCTTTGCATGTGTTCAACACTGCCCTGTGAGAGTAGAGAGACTACTAGTTCTAGTAACAAGGGGGTTGGTATCATCTGATTTAGTTGTTAATGAAAAAACGTTAAACATAGCATATTTTTTACATATAACTTTCCTTGGATGTTTTTAATATTATTATCTTTGGTTGTTACTCCTAAATGAATAGGAATATTGCAAATTTAATATATCATCTTTCTCCACGAGTTTATATTTGGCACTTTGCCTAAGTATTCCTTGATCATATACCTGTATTAGAAAGCAGATATTTAAAATAAATGAAGCAACTGACAAACAACTAATCTCAAAAATATACAAGCAGCTTATGCAGCTCAACTCCAGAAAAATAAATGACCCAATCAAAAAATGGGCCAAAGAACTAAATAGACACTTCTCCAAAGAAGACATACGAATGGCTGACAAACACATGAAAAGATGCTCAACATCACTCATTCTCAGAGAAATGCAAATCAAAACCACAATGAGGTACCATTTCATACCAGTCAGAATGGCTGCAATCCAAAAGTCTACAAGCAATAAATGCTGGAGAGGGTGTGGAGAAAAGGCAACCCTCTTACACTGTTGGTGGGAATGCAAATTAGTACAGCCACTATGGAGAACAGTGTGGAGATTCCTTAAAAAATTGCAAACAGAACTGCCTTATGACCCAGCAATTCCACTGCTGGGCATACACACCGAAGAAACCAGAATTGAAAGAGACACATGTACCCCAATGTTCATCGCAGCACTTTTATAATA
>SJXQ01006338.1:278652-323220 GCA_006408695.1 Aepyceros melampus | reverse complement strand
AAAAATAAGTAAAATAAGTTCACAAAAAAATAAAAATAAAAAAATAAAGTAAATCATTGAGTAATAGTCTCAAGTGTTAAAAAAGAGACAAACTGAATAATCATCGTCTACCTCTAGAGTGCCAAAATTGCATTCAATCTTGAGTTGTTTTCTATTTCATAAACTGGTTAAGGATTTTTGTTTTATTCATCTTTGATAGTTTTTCTTTCCCCTGTATTTTTACACCATTCAACTTCATCAAATTAATCTTAACAAAATTTCACAATTCTGTCCTCAAATGCATTCCTACATGTTACTACCCTCTGTCATTGCTTTCTCTGAACTACTGCACCAACTAAAACTAGCCCCTCAGTATAAGGATGGTGTCATCTGCATATCTGAGGTTTGATGTTCCTCCAGGCAATCTTGATTCCAGCCCAGCATTTTGCATGATGTATTCTGCATGTAAGTAAAATAAGCAGAGTGACAATATACAGCCTTGACATACTCCTTTCCTGATTTGGAACCAGTGTGTTGTTCCATGTCCAGTTCTAACTGTTACTTCTTGACCTGCATACAGATTTCTCAGGAGGCAGGTCAGGTGGTCTGGTATTCCCATCTCTCTCAGAATTTTCCACAGTTTGTTGTGATCCACACAGTCAAAGGCTTCAGCGTAGTCAATAAAACAAGTAGATGTAAGTAACTGAGGCCATATTACTTAGAATACTTATTAAATCTGTATAAAATTTGTTTGGCTATATCTTTATTATAACATATATCAGAAACAGTAGTATATATTATATACTAACACACAGAACAGTAGACATAACACTTATACAGACTTCAAATATAATTGACATATTAATATGTAATGTTTTAAAATGATTAATGCATAGAAAGTATGTGTAAAGTACATGACCCTGTCATGACCCTGCAGTGATGTGGAAAAAGTTCAAAGATGAATTAAAGTACACTTTATAATGTAAATGGGTATCTGTGCTGTTTTCTCTTTGATTTCCACTGTGATTCTTGGAGCTGATTCACTACTGCAAGCAGCCAAACTGGAAATGGAGTTGTCCTGTACTTCCTAGGTTAAAGTGCTGTATAGAGTGAAAAATGGAGAATGATATCAGTTTTGGACAGGTAGGGTAAATTAAATGTGCACTTTTTATATCTGTCAACTTGTGATTCATGGGGTCACAAAGAGTCGGACAGAACTGAGCAATTGAACTGAACTTCATAATTCAGTTTTTAAATGTTTGTACAAAAACTATTTTTAAAATGTAATTATATTTTTGTTTACCTTTTTAATATACTACTTGGTAGTGTACAGAAGTTACATCGCTTGATTTTATACAGCTAGAATATTTGATAAAAGTAACTTAGTAGAGATAAATATTTTCAAAGTCCTACTTTGGAAAGTCATATTTATTTGAGGATATCTCCCTCCAATATATTTTCCTCTTCAGTAAATGGTTTTTAAAATCCTGTGAAGTGATAGTATCCATTGAAGAAAACACAGTTGAAAGAAGCACACAAGCAGGAAAATCTGTTGCACCTCGTAATACACAAGATGACAAGCTCAGTTGTTCTCATGTCCTGAAAGATTTTCCAAAAAAATGTTTTCTCTAAGTGCAATGCATCTGGAATGACTGCTTCTCTGTTTTGACGTATATTTTTTTGCTTCAAAAGTCTTAAGTCCATTCACAGGAAGGTGAGAATTATTTCCTATTAGAAAGTCATAAAGTGATTGAATTTTACAACCAAAGGTAACCTCCTTTATATCTATTAGCCAACTCCATTGTATAAGCAGTAATGGGACAACTGGTCTATTATTTCAAATATGATTGTGATAGCATAGGTGGAAGGTTTGAAAGAGAACTCTATGGAAGTTAAGATAAATTGTTTTTGTTTACCCCCTCGATTAATTTATACACTGTTGAGTGATAACACTGTCAGTGAAGTGCTTCCAAAGTCCTAGGGAATTTTCTGGAGCATTACAGAAAGATCTCACCATGATTGACAGTGTTTTCATATCAATAAGTGGTAGATGTGATATTAGCCTCATTCCTTGGATTTGTTTTTTGAATAACCTTCCTGGGCCCTTCCTGGGTTGTGATGCCAAGTTCCAAAAACCCTTATGGCACCCACAGTACGAGCAAGAGTTCAAGTCTGCTGTCAGACTTTAGAGCTAACGTTACTGTTTGTTTCAGTTTTATCTGTAGAAAAATTGATAGTATGAATCTGAAGCTCCTTTTAAAAAGAAACATAATTGTTTGATAAAGCAAAGTTTAGGCTGTAAAGACAAATTTTGTGTATGTGTGTGTGTGTGTGTTTTTATAGACTCCCTTATCAAAATGAGTCTGTAGCTAATGCAAGCCTCTTGCAGGTAGCCTCTTTGACCTCTTCCATTTCCAACAAGCTATCTACTTATTTTCACTGAGTGCATCCCCCTGTGCTGTCTGCTGGAATCTACTCATGTGGTCTGGTCAAAGCTATTATTATTATCTGAAGACAGCTCTCAGGTTAGACAAGGCAAGATTTCTGGGAATTCACTAAGACACTGGAATTCAGTTCTGGTCAGAGAGGTAATGAATGTAGTTGACTTCAGGCCATTCGCAGCACAGTTGTTTGATTCCTTCACATTGAACCCAATCCAAAGGCTATAAAAATGAGAGAACCTTGTGACCTTGCCAGAAGTAAGGTTATTTATAGTTTCTCTGATCTGGAAAAGATTATAGTTAATACAATGATTGGGGGAAGCCATTACTCCTTCTCATATAGTTTATCTTTTCTGACTAGCTGACTACTTGATCTTTGGGTCTATCTGTGTCTGCTTTTTTATACACACACACACACACACACACACACACATATTTTATATATATATATATATATATATATATATATATATATATAATTTTCAATCTCTATCATGCCCCTTGTAAGTGAATTTGCTTTTTCTTTTTAATTTAAAGGCACTATAGTGCCAATTTTTCATCCAAGAAGTAACTTTTACAGATGTAATATGAGTTGTCATTGGGACACTGAGTCATTGTCAATTTAAAGAGTATGATTTCAATGTCTATTGAAATGTCATGTAATTGAAAGTGATTATATAAATAAAAATTTCATCTATAGCAAAGATTAAAATCACTTTTTTCTGGTAAATTTTAATGTAGGTGTAAATTAAACAGAGGCTAATGGGAAAAAACTTGGAAGAAAGGAAGAGAATGTTCAGGGAAATGTAATGGGTATATGTAGCAGTCACATTCCTGGTGGAAAACAGATGGCACACTCAAAGGTTTTAACTGAAGAGGATTTAATGAAGAATTATTTACCATAACTAAGGTATCTAACAGGCAATATGTAGTCCCCAGAGTCTGGGAACATCAAGAAGTTGTTACCACGTGTATACAGAGAGAAACAAGAGGAAAGAGGAGGTAATGGGGGAGGGGGTTAATGAATCCTGGAGAGAACCTACAGGCATGAGAAAGGTTACCCCATAGGAGCTTGTCTTTTAGATTTTAGTAAAATCATGCCTGTGTTCTTACTAAAAACCTAAGAGTAAAAACATGGTGAGTAAACCTCCACATCCACTGACTGCAGAGTAATAGGTATAGGAAACACATTTTTTCCCTAAAAGTGAGCTATCAGGTAAAATACTGAAAAAGGCCACATTCTCCTCTACCTTTCGGTTTCTTGACCCTTTTATGGAGAAAAGAACACCAAACAGAGGCTGCTAGTTTAAGATTTAGATCACATCCTATGGGACATCACCTAAAATTCTAGGATTTTTCCCATCCTCTTACTAAAAGTAATGATATATGCTGTTTTGCCATTTGATAAAGCCAGCTTCTCTAAGTGATGTGGCATGTGGCAAGATCAGTCTTTTCTGTGTCTGAACCTAGTGTCATATTTCACAGTACAATGAATTCCTAAATCAGACCAATATTTTATGGAACATCATGTGTATGATGTATGGAACATGCGTATGATGTATGGAACATACGTGTGTATGATGTATCATGTGACTGCAGCCATGAAATTAAAAGATGCTCCTTGGAAGAAAAGCTATGACCAACCTAGACAGCATATTAAAAAGCAGAACATTAGTTTACCAACAAAGGTCTGTTTCGTCAAAGCTATGTTTTTTCCAGTGGTCATGTATGAATGTGAGAGTTGGACTATAAAGAAAGCTGAGCACTGAAGAATTGATGCTTTTGAACTGTGGTGTTGGAGAAGACTCTTGAGAGTCTCTTGGACTTGAAGGAGATCCAACCAGTCCATCCTAGAGGAAATCAGTCCTGAATATTCATTGGAAGGTTTGATGCTGAAGCTGAAACTCTAATATTTGGCCACCTGAACTGACTCATTTGAAAAGACCCTGATTCTGGGAAAGATTGAAAGCAGGAGAAAGGGATGAGAGAGGATGAGATGGTTGGGTGGCATCACTGACATGATGGACATGAGTTTGAGTAAATTCTGGGAGTTGGTGATGGACAGGGAGGCCTGATGTGCTGCAGTCCATGGGGTCACAAAGAGTCACACACGCCTGAGCCACTGAACTGAACTGGTGTGTATGAATATGCATTTTATAAGTCCAAAAATTGTATTGCTGGTCAACATGCTTTTGTGTAGGCAAGAACAAAATTTTATCTAGAATAAACATCTATTTTTTTTTGAGGCAACTTTGCTGTCATTTTCCTTCTCATGTCTAATGTAATCAACCTACATCTTGGTCATGGGTTGGTCTCCTGGGGGAATAGAACCATAGCACTACTCAGCACTGACATTAGCATTTGGGGCACTCAGAAGTGGTAACATCAGGGCAGTTTTGGTGAAATTACAAAGTTGTTTTGTGCATTAATATACACCATTCCTGGCACCACAATTATTTTGTACCTGGAATCATTGAGCAAACCCAGGATTCTGGGAAAGAGACAAAACAACTTCAAAAGAATGGGTTATCTTTTTCCTTTGATTATGAAGAAATTGAAGGATGACAGTAAGTATTTGTGTTAGATACAGGTATCTTCACGTTTCTGATTGCAACAAGAGATTTAACCTTACACTCTATTCCAAGACTTTTTAATTCTCTTTCCAATCTCTCTAACCATCAAGCCAACCTTGAGACACTGTATCTTAATAAGTATTAATCTGTACTTTTGGCCATCTCTAACATTGGAGGAACAACAGATGTACTGCCTGTAGTTTCGCCAACTGGGAGAATTTTTCTTTACCAATGTCTTTCAGAAAATCCCTAAGGGAGGCTAAAATGGAGGGCCATCTTTTACCAGTTGGGTGTCAAGACATGACATATACCCATCTGCAAATCAGGCCAGAGTTTTTCTTCTTTAATCAGTTGATCATAGGGTATTTCCTATGAAGACACTGGATTGTATTGAGGGAGAGATAACCAAGTAGCAGGAATTGTGCATGAGAGTCTCAGTTGGCTTTTCATTCACTTTCTGTACATCTTCAACACAATTTTTGTTTTTGCTCCGTCACTAAGTGGTATCCAACTATTGTGATCCCATGGACTGCAGCATGCCAGGCTTCCCTGTCCTTTGCTGTCTCCCAGGCTTTGCTCAAACTCATGTCCATTGAGTTGGTCATGCCATCCAATCATCTCATTCTCTGTTTCCCCCTTCTCCTCCTTCCCTCAATCTTTCCCAGTATCAGGGTCTTTTCCAATGAGTGGGCTCTTCACATCAAGCCTCCAAAGTTTTGGAGTTTCAGCTTCAGCATCAGTCCTTCCAATGAATATTCAGGGTTGATTTAGGATTGATTGGATTGATCTTCTGTCCAAGGAACTCTCAACAGTCTGCTCCAACACCACTGTTTGAAAGCATCAATTCTTCAGTGCTTAGCCTTCTTTATGGTCCAACTCTCACATCCATATGTGACTACTGGAAAAATCGTAGCTTTGACTATATAGACCTTTGTTGGCAAAGTGATATCTCTGGTTTTTAATATACTGTCTAGGTTGGTCACAGCTTAACTTCCAAGGAGCAAGGGTATTTTAATTTCATGGCTGCAGTCACCATCTGCAGTGATTTTGGAACCCAAGAAAATAAAGTCTCTCAGTGTTTCCATTTCTTCCCCATCTATTTGCCATGAAGTGATGGGACCAGATGCCGTGATCTTAGTTTTTGAATGTTGAGTTTTAAGCTGGGTTTTTTCACTCTCCTTTTCACCTTCATCAAAAGTTCCTCTTCACTTTCTACCATTAGAGTGCCATTAATCCTTGTTTTATTTTTATATTTTTTCTATTATAACAGACTGCAACTATACACATCCCATTTTATCATTTGCTAAATCAGGCAATTCAGTTTGTGAAATCTGTCTCAGTTTCCACAGTCACTTAGTGTCCCATGAGTCACTGATAAGTCTTTATAAGGACTGAGAAGCAATCTGACACAGAAAGACAGTGTTGCCTCACTTCAAAATCCTAGGCAAGTCCACTCTGGTTCTCTTACTCAGATGTTCCAGAGGCTTCATATACTTTTCCTAACTGCCAGGGATGCCTCAGCTATCACTGTATCCTAACGTCTAGGTGGCTTACCAGGTAGCATTATATAACTTTCTCTTGTTTTGAGCCCCATGCAAGACTGTAAGCCTTATGATTTCTCTGGTAAATTAATTGGGACATAGTTTCAGAACATGATATCTGGATCAGAGTGTAAGTGAGCAGAGCTAGCTGTGGAAAATAAAAATACAGATCCCAGTATCTCTCCTCTGTTCCTGTGATCAGTGAACTGTTACTACAAATAACTTGGTTTAACTAAAATCACTGTGAGCATACAAACTAGAGGTGAAATTCTTTGAAAGTGGGGAGAATACTACATTAGCTTCCCTGGTAGCTCAGGTGGTAAAGAATCCCCCTGCAATGCAGGAGGTCTGGGTTCAATTCCCTGGGCTGGGAAGATGCCCTGGAGAAGGGAATGGCAACCTACTCCAGTATTTTTGCCTGGAGAATTGCATGGACAGAGAAGCCTAATGGGCTATAGTCTATGTTGCAAAGAGCCAGACTCAACTGCATGACTCACACACACACATAGTGTTCAAGTTTCCTTTTCATCTTCATATGTGCAACATACAGCAAGTGAATAGAACAAACCTTTACAGTGTTGCCAATAAAATAATTGAAAAATTCTAGTGGAATATTGACTTGTGTTTATATTTTAGCATGATCTAGTTAGTCGCTGAGATGCAAACCTAGCTTTTCAGCACAGGTAATAGTTGGAAAACAAGAGTTCTCAATATAAGAATTGGGGTCAGAGAAAAAGAATAATTATTGTAAAAAAGTTATTAAGAATTAGAGAATTAGAATATTCTTATTTCCTTTTTTGTGATAAAAGTTACTTGCTGTTACTCTAATCAAGACAAGAGAAATCTTTTCACTCTGTGAAGTCCAAACTAATTTTGGAGTTAAAGTACATTAACCTGGCTTATACCATTACAGCTATACCAGTTGCTTACTAACAAAATCCATTTTCATTTTTTGTACCCATTTAATTTAGTACCAGTTCTTTTCTACTTGTTAAATATTTTAATACCATCCCTGTGCATAAGTATCACAGAAGGCAGTGGCACCTCACTCCAGTACTCTTGCCTGGAAAATCCCATGGATGGAGGAGCCTGGTGGGCTGCAGTCCATGGGGTCGTGAAGAGTCAGACATGACTGAGCGACTTCACTTTCACTTTTCACTTTCATGCATTGGAGAAGGAAATGGCAACCCACTCCAGTGTTCTTGCCTGGAGAATCCTAGGGATGGGGGAGGCCTGGTGGGCTGCCGTCCATGGGGTCACACAGAGTCGGACACGACTGAAGCGACTTAGCAGTAGCAGCAGTGCATAATAATACCTGACATTCTCAATTCCCTTTCATGGATAACCTTGCAGAAGTTTCTCTATGCAGTTGTATAATAAATTCTCACACTATCTCCACCTCTTTATACAATTATTATTATTATTTTTACTTTACAATGTTGTATTGATTTTGCCATACATCAATATGAATCCACCATGGGTGTACACATGTTTCCAATCCTGAACCCCCCTCTTACCTCCTCCCCAACACCATCCCTCCTGATCATCCCAGTGCACCAGCTCCAAGCATCCTGCACCCTGCATTGCCTGGTGGGCTGCAGTCCATGGGGTCGTGAAGAGTCAGACATGACTGAGCGACTTCACTTTCACTTTTCACTTTCATGCATTGGAGAAGGAAATGGCAACCCACTCCAGTGTTCTTGCCTGGAGAATCCTAGGGATGGGGGAGGCCTGGTGGGCTGCCGTCCATGGGGTCACACAGAGTCGGACACGACTGAAGCGACTTAGCAGTAGCAGCAGTGCATAATAATACCTGACATTCTCAATTCCCTTTCATGGATAACCTTGCAGAAGTTTCTCTATGCAGTTGTATAATAAATTCTCACACTATCTCCACCTCTTTATATAATAATTATTATTATTTTTACTTTACAATATTGTATTGATTTTGCCATACATCAATATGAATCCACCATGGGTGTACACATGTTCCCAATCCTGAACCCCCCTCTCACCTCCTCCCCAACACCATCCCTCCTGATCATCCCAGTGCACCAGCTCCAAGCATCCTGCACCCTGCATCGAACCTAGACTGGCGATTCTTTTTTTATATGATATTATACATGTTTCAATGCCATTCTCCCAAATCATCCCACCCTCTCTCTCTCCCACAGAGTCCAAAAGACTGTTCTATACATCTGTGTCTCTCTTGCTGTCTAGCATATAGGATTATCGTTACCATCTTTCTAAATTCCATATGTATGCATTAGTATACTGTATTGGTGTTTTTCTTTCTGACTTACTTCACTCTGTATAATTGGCTCCAGTTTCATCCACCTCATTAGAACTGATTCAAATGTATTCTTTTTAATGGCTGAGTAATACTCCATTGTGTATATGTACCACCAGTTTCTTATCCGTTCATCTGCTGATGGACATCTAGATTGCTTCCATGTCCTGGCTATTATAAAACAGTGCTGCGATGAACACTGGGTTACCCATGTCTCTTTCAATTCTGGTTTAAGAAGGATGGGTTAGTTAACAATCTCCCCTCTCTCACATGATACAAAAGCCCATTGTCACATAGTTTAGGTTTTTGTTAAAGCAACATTCCCTTTTTGTTACTGATAGCTGTATTAGCTATGATACTATACAACAGTCCACAGAAACTCCTTGACTTTAAACAACAATTTATCTTAGTTATTACAATTGTATGTCTGCCAAGATGTTCGCTAACACATGTGGGGCTTGCCCGAGAGGCTCTGTCTCTGGCTGCATTTTTAGCTTTAAGTTTCATTCAGATATGCTCAGGATGAATTTATTCTGGATCCAGATTGAAGGGGGCGTGGCTAACCAGAGAAAAATTTACTTTTTCATGGATACGGGAGAGTTGCAAAAGATAAGTTCCACCCCAAAAGCATATGTTAACCTCTGCTGGTCTCACATCTGCTAACATCTCATTGCTGACACAAGATATATGACCAACCCAAATGGTAAAATAATTTTTTCACAGAGTAGGGGAGGGAGAGTGAATATACTGAAGAATAATCTACCAAAATGCCCAAGTCTAGATAGATGGATTTTTCTGTCTATAAAAGCAGTTAGAAATTTCATTACTTTCTATTACATACTGGGAAATATAGATTTCACCCTCTCCACAGTAATTTCATACTAGAGTTCATCAGTAGATTTCATTGTTTTCTGAGCTGCCAACATTAGTTCTGACTTACACAGATCTTAGCTTTGTTCCCCACTAGATCAGAATTCAATTCAGAGATTTAGGATTTCTTTGCTTCAATTTTATTTGCTAAGACTTTCAAAAGAAAATGTCTACTGCTATACTGCTGTGCCTTTCATCTATATTTCCTGGATTTTGTTAAACTCCAGCTTTTTCTCTTATTGTTTTTCCAAACAGAAACTTAAGCATCTCTCTTATAATCTGAGTATATGATGAAGTGCATTGTATTTCCTATTTATAATTATCATTTATTAGCCAACTTTGTAGCTAATTTTCCAGCGTCTAACCATAGAAATGGCTGCCCTGGTGGCTCAGATGGTAAAGAATCAGCCTGTGATATGGAAGACCTGAGCTCAATCCCTGGATTGAAAAGATCCCCTGGAGGAGAGCATGGCAACCCCCTCCAGCATTCTTGCCTGGAGAATCCCATGGACTGAGGAGCCTGGCTGGCTACAGTCCATGGGGCACAAAGTTGGACATGACTGAGCGACTAAGCACAGCACAGCCACCTTTGTCTAAGTTAACTCCATGGTGACAGAGACTGTGACTCATCATTTGCCATTATATGCTGTGCCTGGCACAGAGTTTGTCATGTCGTAGATAATCACTGGGCTTCCCAGGTGGTGCTAGTGGTAAAGAGTTTGCCTGTGAATGCAGGAAACATTCCTGCTAATACAGGAAACAGGTTCCATAACTCATAATGCAAGAGACTAGGTTCCATACCTGGGTCGGGAAGATCCCCTGGAATAGGAAATGGCAAACTGCTCCAGTATTCTTGCCTGGAGAATTCCATGGCCAGAGAAGACTGGTGGGCTAACAGTCCAAGTGGTTATGAAGAGTCAGACACATTTCAGCACACAGCACACACAGCAAATAATCATCAAATACATATTTGGTGAATGAGTTACCTCATACTTAAAATATTCCAACCAGCAGTGGAAATTATATTTACTATGTACTTCTTCTGTGCCAGGTATTTTTCATTCTATATACTCTATGTTTTTCTTATTTTACTTTGTATAATTTATAGTGCTGATGCATGTATATATTTATATTACATATTTTTTGAAATAAATAAACTAAAAATTTGATGAACTGATAAAAATGACTTTGTCAAAGTCACGGCCCTTGCAAGCAGTGGAACTATGTAGGCATGATTATTTGAAGTTTTATGACCCTTATAATATAACCTAAGGCTTCTTATCTGCTTAGGTTGACTTTTGTTCCAGTATACTCTGCATGTAGTATAACTTCAGTTTGAGGAGGAAAATTTGTTTAAAATATTCTTTCATTGCACTAGAAGAATGAACTGAAGTTTCAAAAAGGGACCTTGGAGCCAATGGCCTATGTTATTTAGTGAATTGAGATCATGTCAGAATGATGACCTCTTATACTGTAATTTTACACAGAGTAGCCTGAAATTATCAGTGTGAAGTCTTAAAAAGTGGGAGATGTTCTATTAGGGCATGTAAGACTTTAAACTTCAATATAGACTTGTACTGATGCAAAGGCATGTAATGATTTAATACTGTACTGTATGTTAAAAACTATAGGCAGGCTAAATTAATATAAAATAGCAATCACTGTTTAGGATTACTATTTTGTAACCACTTGTATTTAAAATCCAGCTTGAATGGGAATTTGGAGAAAAAACATATTCTGTGCAAACTCCTGAATTTTAGCCAGTGATTGGCACAGTTAAAGAGCAGGCTTCCTGTCTGAATAACTCTTCATCTGAATGGACCAACGTAACTCCAATCTTACCAAACACAGTGCTCCAAAGAAAAGTGATAATGATGATTTTCTCTTTGGATATTTATATGTTTGTTTTGGTGTGCAGTAGTAGAGCTGTCTTATATCACATAAACTCCTCATTTCACTAACAGAAACTTCCAAGGAGATTACTATGAGTTCATAAAGAGGGAACAGATACTATGTGAAAGAAAGAATTTGGGAGGTACTGAGGATTACCTGTATTTGACTGTCCAGAGAGCTAAAGATTAGAAGAATCTGGTTGGAGTCTCAAGACTGAATTAAGTTTCAGCCAGGCAACAGCATATCTCGAAGCCCTGTGAGTGAGTCCATCAAAAGGGCATAACTTTGCCCAGATAACTTCAGTGGACAAAAGTTTTATTTCGTACCCTATATGTGAGCAAAATGAGGAGAAGATACTGCCCCCAGGAGTAAATGTCCTTAACTGTTTAAGACCTAATGTAATGTTTTAATAATTAAAGCAATAACAGTAGATAGTATTACTTAATTTTTATGCCCATGAACTGTGCTGAGATTTACAGATCTCATTTAATTCCTAAAATAACCCTAAATTTTTACCAATTATATTTTATGTATAAGGCTATGTTAAGTGAGATTGAATACTTTCATGAGGTTATAGGTACCAAATAGGTATTTCCTTTCCATTAGAATTGCAATTTTCTGTTTCATTCTACAGAAATTATCAAATGAGATAATCATACAGAATTGAGTTTTAATTATCTCAAAACTATCCATTTGAAAGTTCAGAAACTATGACTAAAAGAGATCCTAATGTGGTAATGTTAAATTTTTAAGATGTTTGTGAAAAAGCAATTGTTAGAGTTGTTAAATACAGACATTATTAAAAATTAAATTATATTAACTTAGACTTAAATATGTTATATTAAGAACAAAGTTAATACAAAACTGAAATTCATAATTTCCCAATTATATTCTTCTAGGTTTAGTATAACCTATACTCTTGAGAAGCTTTTAAGTTCCTCTTTACTTTCTGCCATAAGTGTGGTGTCATCTGCATATCTGAGGTTATTGATATTTCTCCCGGCAATCTTGATTCCAGTTTGTGCTTCTTCCAGCCCAGCATTTCTCATGATGTACTCTGCATATAAGTTAAATAAGCAGGGTGACAATATACAGCCTTGACGTACTCCTTTTCCTATTTGGAACCAGTCTGTTGTTCCATGTCCAATTCTAAGTGTTGCTTCTTGACCTGCATATAGGTTTCTCAAGAGGCAGGTCAAGTGGTCTGGTATTCCCATCTCTTGAAAGCCTCTGGATGAGAGTGAAAGAGGAGAGTGAAAAAGTTGGCTTAAAGCTCAACATTCAGAAAACGAAGATCATGGCATCTGGTCCCATCACTTCATGGAAAATAGATGGGGAAATAGTGGAAACAGTGTCAGACTTTATTTTGTGGGGCTCCAAAATCACTGCAGATGGTGAGTGCAGCCATGAAATTACAANTGAAAGAGGAGAGTGAAAAAGTTGGAGTAAAGCTCAACATTCAGAAAATGAAGATCATGGCATCTGGTCCCATCACTTCATGGAAAATAGATGGGGAAATAGTGGAAACAGTGTCAGACTTTATTTTGAGGGGCTTCAAAATCACTGCAGATGGTGAGTGCAGCCATGAAATTACAAGATGCTTACTCCTTGGAAGAAAAGTTATGAGCAACCTAGATAGCATATTCAAAAGCAGAGACATTACTTTGCCAACAAAGGTCTGTCTAGTCAAGGCTATGGTTCTTTCACTGGTCGTGTATGGATGCAAGAGTTGGACTGTAAAGAAAGATGAGCACCAAAGAATTGATGCTTTTGAACTGTGGTGTTGGAGAAGACTCTTGAGAGTCCCTTGGACTACAAGGAGATCCAACCAGTCCATTCTAAAGGAGATCAGCCCTGGGATTTCTTTGGAGGGAATGATGCTAAAGCTGAAACTCCAGTACTATGGCCACCTCATGCGAAGAGTTGACTCATTGGAAAAGACCCTGATGCTGGGAGGGATTGGGGGCAGGAGGAGAAGGGGACGACAGAGGATGAGATGGCTGGATCGCATCACCAACTCGATGGATGTGAGTTTGAGTGAACTCCAGGAGTTGGTGGTGGACAGGGAGGCCTGGCATGCTACGATTCATGGGGTTGCAAAGAGTCAGACACGACTGAGCGACTTAACTGAACTGACATTGAAAATAGAAAACAAAAACAATTTGGGGACATAGTCTTCTGGCATTCAAAAATTACACGTGATTCAGTGGAGAAGTCATTTACAACTGTGGTGAAGGAACAACGTCTTGACATAAGTTTTTCCTGTCTTACTTTGGATTTATACATGATTATAACTGAAAAAAGTAAATATTCAAGTCAAAACTGCATTTTATTTTGTACTTTAATCGCAACTATAGGTTGACTGGAGAAGGCTATGGCACCCCACTCCAGTACTCTTGCCTGGAAAATCCTATGGACAGAGGAGCCTGGTGGGCTGCATTCCATGGGGTCACTAGGAGTCGGACATGACGAGCGACTTCACTTTCACTTTTCACTTTCATGCATTGGAGAAGGAAATGGCAACCCACTCCAGTGTTCTTGCCTGGAGAATCCCAGGGTCGGGGGAGCCTGGTGGCCTGCCATCTCTGGGGTTGCACAGAGTCAGACACAACTGAAGTGACTTAGAAGCAGCGGCAGCAGGAGTAACATAGGTTGACTACAGTAGAGAAGTTGGGAAAAAACAACATATATTATAGGAAAGTTAGCTAAATACATTTATAATAAAATATATTATAAAATTTATAATTATTTGTAAATTGTTTCTGTTAGGGCAGTTTGTAATTTCCTTGGTTCTGTCTCATCGCAGCAAAAATCTGAAGGAATGGACAGACCAGTGTTACAGCCCTGTGTAATTTCCCCGGATGGACCAGTGTTACAATTCCATGTTACAGCTCAGTTTTATTTAGAAAGTAAAGGAAAATACATCCTTGAGGTGTGAGGGCAGGCCAACCCAAAAGACACTAAGAGAAGAGAAGCCCCCAGCCCAATTTTGGCCCCCCCTTTTTATGTTTTTTCTCCTTTCCCTGAACTTGCCCTGTGTAAATTGGGCTAGCCAGGAGGGCTGTTTGTTTTACCTCAAGTCCTCACTCCTGTCCTCAGACCTTCCTTTGTTCTATTTTCTCAGGCTTTCCCCTTTTTTGTCTTTTAGCCACTGCCATTCTGGACTCCTTTTCCCCATTCTAACTACCTAACAGTTCCACCTTGTTTTCCTCTATGTTGGCTTTATTCTCAGCTAGCCTCTGCTAGATTATGACAAATATGTCCATCAGACCTAAGCTAAAATTCTACCCCCTCCAAAATCTCAGTGGGAGGAGGATTTGTCTTCAATTTGTGAGCAAAAGTCTTAGGGTTGAATCTGTTGGCTTGTCTGGGTCATAATCAATCACTGAAAATGTGATTGTTGCTATGGAGCTCAGATTAGGCATATCTGGGCTATCTTCAGCATGCTCTAGACTGCAGGATGGGGTTCAGTATCATCATAACTGTAGTAACGAATATTGGGATGTGTTAGTTTCCTCAGAAGAAGGCTGCATAGGATACAAGTGTTTGTCCACCATACATGCATTCATTTGGAAACTCAAGGTGTAGAATATGAAAGTAATTTACCTCATGTCACAATGTAAATTACTAGAAGAATAAGCATAACTCCTTATACCCATGATCATCAGTCTTTCTATTGCTCCAAACTGTCTTGAGTACAGAGTTTTAAATTTAAGCTTGATATCATAACAAATATTTACTCTTTGAAAACTGTATTGCTACATGTTCAATGTTAAAAATTTCTACAGTTTAATGAAAATACTCTCCATAAATCTTAGAAAGTAATTTTAAAGACAGTTTCAAAACTACTGACTAAGCTGAATTTATATATGTGCTGTGTACTCAGTTGTGTCTGACCTGTTGCAACCCCATGGGCTATAGCCTGCCAGGCTCCTCAATTCATGGAATTTTCCAGGGAGGAATACTGAAGTGGATTGCTATTTCCAACTCCAGGGTTCTTCCTGACCCAGGGATCAAACTCACATCTCTTGCATCTCCTACGTTGGCAGATGGATTCTTTACCAGCTCACCACCTGGAAAGTCCTTCAAATTTATGTATATGAGAGTCCCTTGGACAGCAAAGAAGTCAAACCAATCAATCCTAAAGTAGATCAACACTGAATATTCATTGGAAAGACTGGTGCTGAAGCTCCAATACTTTGGCCACCTTATTTGAAGAGCTAGCTCATTGGTAAAGTCTCTGATGCTGACAAAAATTGAGGTCTGGAGGAGAAGGGGGCACCAGAGAATTAGATGGATGGATAACATCACCAACTCAGTGGACATTAGTTTGAGCAAACTCTCAGAGATAGGGAAGGACAGGGAAGCCTAGTGTGCTGCAGTCCATGGGATTGCAAAGAGTCAGACATGACTTTGCAACTGAACAAGAACAAAAATATATATGTATTTGTAGTTTTGAGTAAAATATAAAATACATCTCTATAACCATAGTCATTCATCGTATAAAATCTTCCGTCCAAAGAAAACATCTCTATTTTATATATATAACTTATTTAGTCATAAAAGATAAACTAAGTTCAATTGCATGTGATTTCTATTTGCAAAATGTTTTCCAGATATGAATGATTAAGTCTGTTCCTTAATCACTATAGTATTAAAACAAAAGCAGACACATAAATGGAACAAAAGCTTTGAAGTCACCTCGCCTATGTATATATTATTGCTGCTGCTGCTGCTTCTGCTGCTAAGTCACTTCAGTCGTGTCCGACTCTGTGCAACTCCATAGACGGCAGCCCACCAGGCTCCCCTGTCCCTGGGATTCTCCAGACAAGACCACTGGAGTGGGTTGCCATTTCTTTCTCCAATGCATGAAAATGAAAAGTGAAAATGAAGTCACTCAGTCATGTCTGACCCTCAGTGACCCCATGGACTGCAGCCTTCCTGGCTCCTCCATATATTATTGCAGAAACCTTAAAAATCAATATAAAGAAAAAGTGCCCATTACTAAAATAAAATAATAAATTACCAATATTTCCAATAGTTATTAAAATAGGAGGCCCCAGCAGGAATTTAAATTTTGTATAATGAAAAGGCATATAATTATCTTGAAGGAAAAAGTTAAATATTCTCCCTTTGTGAATTTTCCCTAATTTAATCAATAAATTCAGTACAGTAGAAATGTAATACCAATAAGATAATTTTATAGGTTGAAAAGTTATATATTAAAATGTTTTGAAAAATTGGAAAAATTTCAGAAAAACATTATTTTTTAAAACGAAGCAGCGTAAAAAGAGCAAGCTGATAAAACTATTAAAATATTTTAGTGTCTGTAAAGCTGTCTCTCAAAAGAGAAATTCCAGACATCTAATGTTATGTATATACTAGTAATCCTAACAAAACAGAGAAAAGTAGATTTAATTATATTAAAATTGATAGATATTTTGGGAAAATAATTTTTATCTATAATTTATATCACTTATCAAAAGATGCTCTAGATAGAAAAATAACTGAATCCTTTTTTTCAGTATCAAAAATTTATGCTATAGTAAGTCTTCTCAAGCTACTGAATATGTTCTACTGAATATACACTCTAATTAATGATCCAGAGAAGAGATTTCTTGGTAAAAAGTAAGACTGGGAACCATGAGTGACCATTTCACTTCTCAGAGCTCCACGTTATTTAGTAACATGTTCCAGACATGAAAAATTCAGAGGAAGAATCATGTTTAACTTTGTTTAGTCCAAATATATTAGATTATACAACATATTTCCAATAATACTGACAAAATCATCTTCTTTTGAAGCAAGTGTTTAGGGAGACAACACTCTGAGAAATATAAATTAGTTGCTGGAGTATTTCCTAAAGATATAAATCTTTAGAAATTTAGAAAGGAAATATTTGTATGCTTGACCATAAGCATTGATTTTATTTCTTAGTGTAAGTGCACTTTACAATAAAATTAAGTACATGAAACTTGTGACCAGAATTTCTTATTCACTAGATATTTTCAGCACATAGTTCAGTGAGTAGTTACTTCATATCTGATAATTTCTGAAAAACAATTAAAAAGAGTCATAGAATAAGGAAGTTTATTCATTTTCATAGTATAAGATCAACAACATTTGAAATAGATAAATGGACAAGAGGGATAAATAATTCATTTGAGAAGTAATATGTATAAAACTATATTTGACCACACTAGGAATGACTCTGTTAGGAATTTTTAAAATTACATTATTAAAAATGAGTCATAGTTTATGTATATATTAATTTAGGGAAAACACAAAATAATTACTGTTTAACAATGGTGAAATTAATGTAGAAGTGATTCATTCAGATATTCCATATTTTGCAAATTATATCATTCTTTAAGAAAACAATATGGCAATAAACATTGTTAATAAAGCCAGTGAAATATGTGTACATATATATTGATTCCATAAAGATACTCTTGAGTGTTTAAGTAAATATCCATAGAAAGAAAAAGGTATGTTCCTAAAAGATGCTTATAATGAAGCACATTTTGTGTTTTGCTTTATCTCTCTTATTCCATCATGAGTTGGAATAAGCATTCTTTTGATTTTCTACTGAAAACTAATTCTGGGGATGAAATGGCAGCCCACTCCAGTATTCTTGTCTGGAGAATTCCAAGGACAGAGGAGCCTGGCAGGCTACAGTCCATTGGACTGCAGAGTCTGCCATGACTGAGTGACTAAAACTGGAATCTACATGGTTAGAATAAGTCTCTCCATCACGGAGCATCCTCTTCTCTCTCGCCACACACACACACACAAAAGGTAGAATGGGGGGTGGGGGTGGGGGTAGCAGGACTTAATGCAGGCTTATTTATAATAGTATTCTATCCTTGTGCTCCCAATGACTGGTTTGAGGACTGGAGCGTGACCTTACTTAAGCCAATGAGATGCATACTTAACATTTGGTATTCAAGTCTCACTGAATATTCAAGTCTCACAGAGTATTCAAAGCTGGACTTGCTTGTATCCATCTTTTATGGTCACTTGGAATAAACTGACCACAGAATGAAACCAATACTAAGAGGAGAGCAGAAGCAAGAATGTTCTCAATATCAGTTGAGATCCTGGACCTAGTGATAACTGAAATTTGGGATTCTCACTGCCCTCTTTGCACTTATTGTTTCTTCAAAGGCAGACCTGCCAGTAGTGTGCATGGCATAAAAAACCACTTGAAAATTTTAATCAACCAATCCTCTGTTTGACAGAATTGTTTTAAACAATAATTACACAATACCCAGTTAAGTATTATTTCCTTAACTCATTACATTGTTTTAAAACATAATTCTCCATAATTAAGAAAAATAGTCTTCAGTTTTAAAGGTAGTGTTTACTTTTAGTTAAATTGTTTTTGTATCAACTAAAACTTATACTTCTTCCATATTTTAAACTTTTTACATAGCTGATTAACAACGTTGTGTTTCAGATGAACTGTGAAGGGACTCAGTCATACACATACATGTATCCATGCTCCCCCAAACACCCCTCCTGTTCAGGCTGGGACATAACATGGAGCAGAGTTCCACGTGCTATGCAGTAGGTCCTAGGGGTTGTCCATTTTAAATATAGCAGTGTGTACATGTCCATCCCAAACAAAACAGCAATTTAAACTGTTTTCCTTGTTTAAAATTCTGAACAAAAATTTAAAACCCAAAAACAACTATAGAATTTCAGAATTTCAGTAACTTCAGATTTTCCTTTATAATCTCTCTGATACCAGTGTTTAACTTTCTGTTTATATGCAACAATATGTAATGCCACAGACTGTGGAGGCATATTTGCATCTGAAACAAGGCTAGATGAATTTAAAGCATTACTACTCTCCACAGGAATCAGAAAATCTGAGTCTGTATGTGTCTGTCAACAGGGAGTATATAAATTAATTTGTGTATAGGCTAAGATGTTTATTTCAAGATAAATGAAAATAAGTCCTAGTTCAAACTTACATACATGAAAATTAATGGTAATCATAGAAGATACTTAGAATTTATAACAATTATTTTCAAGGAGGAATAATTTTTTTATTCACAGACATTATTTAGGTTTCATTGCATTTTTTAGAAGTAGACTGATTTAGATATCTTTGTGAGGTTTAAAGCTTTTTATTAAAAAATTTTAATATAAAGGTATTTATTTTAATTGAAAGCTAATTACAACATTGTATTGGTTTTGCCATACATTGACATGAATCCGCCATGGGTGTACATGTGCTCCCCATCCCATCTCAGTGGGTCATCCCAGTGCACCAGCCCCGAGCATCCTGTATCATGCATCGAACCTGGATTAGCGATTCGCTTCACATGTGATAATATACATGTTTCAATGCCATTCTCCCAAACCATCCCACCCTCGCCCTCTCCCAAAGAGTCCAAAAGACTATTCTATACATCTGTGTCTCTTTTGCTGTCTCGCGTACAGGGTTATCGTTACCATCTTTCTAAATTCCATATATATGTGTTAGTATACTGTATTGGTGTTTTTCTTTCTGGTTTATTTCACTCTGTATAATAGGCTTCAGTTTCGACTACCTCATTAGAACTGACTCAAATGTATTCTTTTTAATGGCTGAGTAATATTCCATTGTGTATATGTACCACAGCTTTCTTATCCATTCATCTGCTGATGGACATCTAGGTTGCTTCCATGTCCTGGCTATTATAGACAGTGCTGTGATGAACATTGTGGTACACGTGTCTCTTTGAATTCTGGTTTCTTCCGTGTTTATGCCCAGCAGTGGGATTGCTGGGTCATATAGCAGTTTTATTTCCAGTTTTTTAAGGAATCTCCACACTGTTCTCCATAATGGCTGTACTAGTTTGAATTCCCACCAACAGTATAAAAGGGTTTTATACTTTTCTCCACATCCTCTCCAGCATTTATTGCTTGTAGACTTTCGACTACCTCATTAGAACTGACTCAAATGTATTCTTTTTAATGGCTGAGTAATATTCCATTGTGTATATGTACCACAGCTTTCTTATCCATTCATCTGCTGATGGACATCTAGGTTGCTTCCATGTCCTGGCTATTATAGACAGTGCTGTGATGAACATTGTGGTACACGTGTCTCTTTGAATTCTGGTTTCTTCCGTGTTTATGCCCAGCAGTGGGATTGCTGGGTCATATAGCAGTTTTATTTCCAGTTTTTTAAGGAATCTCCACACTGTTCTCCATAATGGCTGTACTAGTTTGAATTCCCACCAACAGTATAAAAGGGTTTTATACTTTTCTCCACATCCTCTCCAGCATTTATTGCTTGTAGACTTTTGGAGCAGAGAAGGCAATGGCAGCCCACTCCAGTACTCTTGCCTGGAAAATCCCAAGGACGGAGGAGCCGAGAAGGCTGCAGTCCATGGGGTCGCTGAGGGTCAGCCATGACTGAGCGACTTCACTTTCACTTTTCACTTTCATGCATTGGAGAAGGAAATGGCAACCCACTCCATTGTTCTTGCCTGGAGAATCCCAGGGACAGGGCAGCATGGTGGGCTGCAGTCTATGGGGTCGCACAGAGTTGGACATGACTGAAGCGACTTAGCAGCAGCAGCAGCAGCAGCAGCAGCAGCAGCAGCAGACTTTTGGAGAGCAGCCATTCTGACTGGCATGAAATGGTCCCTCATTGTGGTTTTGATTTGCATTTCTCTGATAATGAGTGATGTTGAGCATCTTTTCATGTGTTTGTTAGCCATTCGTATGTCTTCTTTGGAGAAATGTCTATTTAGTTCTTTGGCCCATTTTTTGATTGGGTCATTTATTTTTCTGGAGTTGAGCTGCATAAGCTGCTTGTATATTTTTGAGATTAGTTGTTTGTCAGTTGCTTCATTTGCTATTATTTTCTCCCATTCAGAAGGCTGTCTTTTCACCTTGCTTATAGTTTCCTTTGTTGTGCAGAAGCTTTTAATTTTAATTAGATCCCATTTGTTTATTTTTGCTTTTATTTCCAGTATTCTGGGAGGTGGATCATAGAGGATCCTGCTGTGATTTATGTCAGAGAGTGTTTTGCCTATGTTCTCCTCTAAGAGTTTTATAGTTTCTTGTCTTACGTTTAGATCTTTAATCCATTTTGAGTTTATTTTTGTGTATGGTGTTAGAAAGTGATCTAATTTCATTCTTTTACAAGTGGTTGACCAGTTTTCCCAGCACCACTTGTTAAAAAGATTGTCTTTAATCCACTGTATATTCTTGCCTCCTTTGTCGAAGATAAGCTGTCCATAGGTGTGTGGATTTATCTCTGGGCTTTCTATTTTGTTCCATTGATCTATATTTCTGTCTTTGTGCCAGTACCATACTGTCTTGATGACTGTGGCTTTGTAGTAAAGCCTGAAGTCAGGCAGGTTGATTCCTCCAGTTCCATTCTTCTTTCTCAAGATGGCTTTGGCTATTCGAGGTTTTTTGTGTTTCCATACAAATTGTGAAATTATTTGTTCTAGCTCTGTGAAAAACACCGCTGGTATCTTGATAGGAATTGCATTGAATCTGTAGATTGCTTTGGGTAGTATACTCATTTTCACTATATTGATTCTTCCGATCCATGAACATGGTATATTTCTCCATCTATTAGTGTCCTCTTTGATTTCTTTCATCAGTGTTTTATAATTTTCTATATATAGGTCTTTAGTTTCTTTAGGTAGGTATATTCCTAAGTATTTTATTCTTTTCGTTGCAATGGTGAATGGAATTGATTCCTTAATTTCTTTTTCTACTTTCTCATTATTAGTGTATAGGAATGCAAGGGATTTCTGTGTGTTGATTTTATATCCTGCAACTTTACTATATTCATTGATTAGCTCTAGTAATTTTCTGGAGTCTTTAGGGTTTTAGAGTTCCCTGGTGGCTCGGATGGTAAAGTGTCTGTCTACAATGCAGGAGACCTGGGTTTGAACCCTGAGTTGGGAAGATCCCCTGGAGGGGGAAAGTGCAATCCACTTCAGTACTGTTGCCTGGAAAATCCCATGGACAGAGGAGCCTGGTATGCTACAGTCTATGGGGTCGCAAAGAGTCGGACATGACTGAGCAACTTCATTCCACTCCTTAGGGTTTTATATGCATAGGATCATGTGATCTGCAAACAGTGAAAGTTTTAATTCTTCCTTTCCAATCTGGATTCCTTTTATTTCTTTTTCTGCTCTGATTGCTGTGGCCAAAACTTCCAAAACTATGTTGAACAGTAGTGGAGAGAGTGGGCACTCTTGTCTTGTTCCCGACTTTAGGGGAAATGCTTTCAATTTTTCACCATTGAGGATAATGTTTGCTGTGGGTTTGTCATATATAGCTTTTATTATGTTGAGGTATGTTCCTTCTATTCCTGCTTTCTGGAGGGTTTTTATCATAAATGGATGTTGAATTTTGTCAAGGCCTTTCTCTGCATCTATTGAGATAATCATATGGTTTTTATCTTTCAATTTGTTAATGTGGTGTATTACATTGATTAAATTGGGATATTGAAGAATCCTTGCATCCCTAGGATAAAGCCCACTTGGTCATGATGTATGGCCTTTTAAATATGTTGCTGGATTCTGTTTGCTAGTATTTTGTGATATTGGCCTGTAGTTTTCTTTTTTTGTGGCATCTTTGTCAGGTTTTGGTATTAGGGTGATGGTGGCCTCATAGAATGAATTTGGAAGTTTACCTTCCTCTGCAATTTTCTGGAAGATTTGAGCAGAATAGGTGTTAGCTCTTCTCTAAATTTTTGGTAGAATTCAGCTGTGAAGCCATCTGGTCCTTGGCTTTTGTTTGCTGGAAGATTTCTGATTACAGTTTCAATTTCTGTACTTGTTAGGGGTCTGTTAAGATTTTCTATTTCTTCCTGGTACAGTTTTGGAAAGTTGTACTTTTCTAAGAATTTGTCCATTTTTCTAAGAATTTGTCCATTTCCAAGTTGTCCATTTTATTGGCATCTAGTTGCTAATAGTAGTCTCTTATGATCCTTTGTATTTCTGTGCAGTCTGTTGTGATCTCTCCATTTTCATTTCTAATTTTGTTTTTTGCTGGAAGATTTCTGATTACAGTTTCAATTTCTGTACTTGTTAGGGGTCTGTTAAGATTTTCTATTTCTTCCTGGTACAGTTTTGGAAAGTTGTACTTTTCTAAGAATTTGTCCATTTTTCTAAGAATTTGTCCATTTCCAAGTTGTCCATTTTATTGGCATCTAGTTGCTAATAGTAGTCTCTTATGATCCTTTGTATTTCTGTGCAGTCTGTTGTGATCTCTCCATTTTCATTTCTAATTTTGTTGATTTGATTTTTCTCCTTTTGTTTCTTGAGTCTGGCTAATGGTTTATCAATTTTATTTATCTTCCCAAAGAATCAGCTTTTGAGTTGTTGATTTTTGCTTTGGTCTCTTTTGCATTTATTTCTGCCCTAATTTTTAAGATTTTTTTCCTTACGCTAACCCTGGGGTTCTTCTTTTCCTCCTTTTCAAGTTTCTTTAGGTGTAGAGTTAAGTTATTTATTTGACTTTTTTCTTGTTTCTTGAGGAAGCCTGTATTGCTATGAACCTTCCCCTTAGCACAGCTTTTACAGTGTCCCATAGGTTTTGAGTTGTTTTGTTTTCATTTGCNCTGTGTTTCAGTTTTGTGGTTGGTCCTTTACACTGTTACCCCAGAGCAGCTTCCAGGTTGTGGTCAGCTGTTGCATTTAGTTGCTGTGTCTCTTTATCCTGCTTTAGCTAGAAACAGTTTAACAGCCCTTTAACAGAATTTTATGACATGAACATTTTTTGAAGACTACAGAACAGGGGTTTATAGAGAATGGAAGATCAATTAATAGTAAAATGTATTTTGAACTTCAAACTATTTTATGGCAAGAAGATAAGCCCTTTTCTGAGATTTTAGTGCTTGTTGATGTAGTGATGAACCATCTTTTCAAATTAAGAACATCACAGCTTGATTAATTCATCAAACGACTTTAGTTCTACTAGTCTTGTGATCAATTATAATTTTTCTTGATTTCTTTATTGTTGATAATAGTATTACTTCTGCTTCCGACATTGCCATTTTGAATGCATAGGTTGGGCCACATTGTGCTGGACCGGCTGTGTAACGAGCGTTGTCTGGTTGAGCCCTTGTTTAGCCAGTGACATTCTGGAGGCTCAGCAATGACATGACCTGACCAGCGTGGACGGGCTGAAACGTGGCGGAGTCCTTGGTCCTTCTGGTTCTCCAGGAGAGCTCCGCCGTCTTGGCCCGGCTTGCCTGAGCAGAGCCACAGGCTGAAGAGCCGTCTGAGGAGCAGACGCGGCAGCAGGGGGAAGGCGCGGTGCTGAGGCGCGGCGCTCGATTCTAGCACAAGTGCTGCCGAGGCGAGCACAGCGCTCGTTTCTTTCTGCGTGACTTCTGGTCTTTGCTGTGACGCTTCGGCCATAAATTTTTATTTGCATTCTTCTCTAATCAATATGCTTTACAAGCGTTTAGAGACACAGATAAAAGCATATGAGGAAGCCAAGCAGCGCTCCCGGAGGCCGGGGTTTCGCTGGAGGGCGCTGACTAAGGCCTTTTCTAAGGCGAGGAAAAGGCGGTTTGCTCAGCGGTGCTGACGCCCCGACCTGCCGACCTGCCGACCTGCCGCGCCCGCTTCCCGCAGCCCGGTCCGTCCTGGTCCGTCCTTCCGTCGCGGGTAGGCCCCGCAGAAGCTCTGCTGCGCCGTCTGTTCCGGACTCCAGGCTGCAGCCCAGCCCAGCGCCGGGCCTGGCATGCCGCTTCTGTCAGGCCCGAGGAGTCTGTTGCTTCCTGAGTGAGCCTGAAACCAGGTGACGCTTTCCCCCGTGTTTGTGATGCATACCCCTGGCTCCTGTGATGGAAGATGTAAAGCGTCACCTTCTGGGAAGTGAGGCGAAAGACCGGAAGGAAAGGCAGCCCGTGATGACTCCTTCCTGTGAAGGCTGAGGAGCCCCGCTGCATTGTGGGTGCAGAACGCGAGGCGCCCGGTCAGGCGGGAGGAGCCGCCATGCTGATGCTCTGCGTCCGTTCACGTCGGGGGCAGGAAGGTTACTCTTATTCAAAACTGACATTAATGTATTTATCTAGTGTTAAATATGTACAAGTAAATAAAAAAATAATAGAAATAAAAAGAACCAACCTGAATACTCTGGAAGGACCTATGCTGAAGCTGTAGCTCCAAGACTTTGGCCACCTGATGTGAACAGCTGACTCTTTGGAAAAGACGCTGACGCTGGGAAAGATTGAGGGTAGGAGAAGGGGACGACAGGGGATGAGATGGTTGTGTGGTATCACTGATTCAATAAGGACACGAACTTGGGCAAACTCCAGGAGATGGTGAGGGACAGGGAAGCCTGGCCTGCTGCAGTCCATGGGGTCGTAAAGAGTCCGACACGATTTGATGACTGAACAAAAGCAAAATTACATACATATAAATATATGAATAAGTAAACTTGGTCCAACTTAGCTACTGTTATTTCCCTCAGCTCAGAATGTAGAGTAATATTGATTGAAGCTAGCTTTTCCTCACTGGGGAATTTTCTAATAGTTTGCTGACAATATTAGTTGATTCTTTGCAGCCTCATTGCTTATGAGGAAGAGGAAATCTTTTCCTTCTACCTTTCTAGGTTCCTGGCTGGGCTGTAAAACAAAAGAGATAAGTAAGAGAAAAGCATACAGATTATTTGTTAAGAACTTTGTATAATCAGGAGCCTTCGAGGGGAAATGACCTGAAGAAAGGGTTAACCTGAGTACTTTTTAACACCAGGCTTGGTGGGGAGTGGAGGGTCACGGGGAAACAGAAGGGTGTGAGCCAAGGGTAATAAACTTGAGAAGTTCAGGAAGGCCTGTCTGTTCAGATTCCTCTCACCTGCAGAGATAAGGATGCTCCTTTCCTCCAGGTGCAAAGCGAGCACCTCCGCCAGAGGGTCTCATGACCTGCTTGGGGGTGGGTGGTGGCAGCGCCCTTTCAGCACCCGCCGTCTCCCAGGGCCGGACACGGCCAGTCTGCCCAGGGGCGGTGTCCGGGGTTTTTTCTAATAGTTTGCTGACAATATTAGTTGATTCTTTGCAGCCTCATTGCTTATGAGGAAGAGGAAATCTTTTCCTTCTACCTTTCTAGGTTCCTGGCTGGGCTGTAAAACAAAAGAGATAAGTAAGAGAAAAGCATACAGATTATTTGTTAAGAACTTTGTATAATCAGGAGCCTTCGAGGGGAAATGACCTGAAGAAAGGGTTAACCTGAGTACTTTTTAACACCAGGCTTGGTGGGGAGTGGAGGGTCACGGGGAAACAGAAGGGTGTGAGCCAAGGGTAATAAACTTGAGAAGTTCAGGAAGGCCTGTCTGTTCAGATTCCTCTCACCTGCAGAGATAAGGATGCTCCTTTCCTCCAGGTGCAAAGCGAGCACCTCCGCCAGAGGGTCTCATGACCTGCTTGGGGGTGGGTGGTGGCAGCGCCCTTTCAGCACCCGCCGTCTCCCAGGGCCGGACACGGCCAGTCTGCCCAGGGGCGGTGTCCGGGGTTGTGCGTCCGGAGCCCTGTCTTGGAGGTGCGATTAGCTTTCGCATCCCTTAGGATCTTACAGAAAATCCCGTTGCCAGGCACTGTCAGCTTGGCTGTGCTGCAAACCCGAGCAGAAATTCAGAAACTGGTTTTAAAAGGGGCTGATGAGGAGGATAAGCAGGGGGAGGCAGAAGATGGTGATGAAGAGGGGGGCATGCCCTGCCCGTGGAGAACTTGACCTTGAGAGCGGTCAGTGTGTCAGGGGCCGGAGATGAGTCATGTTGGACTTGCCATGGAGTTTGGAAGCCGTTGTCTGCATAGTCGTGTCTGACTCTTTGTGACTCCATGGACCGCAGCATGCCAGGCCTCCCTGTCCATCACCAACTCCCGAAGCTTGCTCAGACTCATGTCCATTGAGTCAGTGATGCCATACAACCATCTCATCCTCTATAGAAGTAGATGTTTTTTCTGAACTCTCCTGCTTTTTTTGATGATCTCTGGTTCCTCTGGCTTTTCTAAATCCAGCTTGAACATCTGGAAGTTCATGGTTCATGTTCTGTTGAAACCTGGGTTGGAGAACTTTGAGCTTTACTTTGCTAGTGTGTGAGATGGGTGCAATTGTGCAGTAGTTTGAACATTCTTTGTCATTGCCTTTCTTTTGGATTGGAATGAAAACTGACCTTTTCTGATGATCAATGCAAAAAAAAAAAGAAGATAATAGAATGAGAAAGACTAGAGATCTCTTCAATAAAATTAGAGATACTAAGGGAACCTGTTCATGCAAAGATGGGCAAAATAAAGGACAGAAGTGGTATGGACCTAACAGAAGCAGAAGATATTAAGAAGAAGTGGCAAGAATACACAGAAGAACTATTAAAAAAAGATCTTTATGACCCAGACAACCACAATGGTGTGATCACTCACCTAGAGCCAGACATCCTGGAATGCGAAGTCAAGTGGGCCTTAGGAAGCATCACTGCAAACAGAACTAGTGGAGGTGATGGAATTCAAATTGAGCTATTTTAAATCCTAAAAGATGATCTTAATGTGATACAGAAGAAATGTCTGTGCGAAAGAGGGAGAGATGAATGACCTCAGAGGGAAGCTGTTGAAGCTGGGAGGACCACTGTGTACATCTAAACATGCTGAATTGAACACCGATGGCCTGAGCTGTGGATTCATGGTGCTGACATAGTCTAACACTCAGTGATGGCTTAAGGAATTTCTTTTTTTCCCTCCTTCCAGTTTCATTGAGATATAATTGACATACAGCACTGTATAAGTCTAGGCTTTGCAGCATAATGACCTGACTTACATGCATTACAAAATGATGACCAAAGTAATTTTAGTGAACCTTCATTACCTCATAGATAAAAAATTCAAAGAGAAAAAATTTTCTTTTATGATGGAAAGTCTTAGGATTTACTCTCTTAAATTTTGTGTATAACTTACGGCAGTGTTAATTACCTTCAGTTCAGTTCAGTTCAGTCACTAGTTGTGTCCAACTCTTTGTGACCCCATGGACTGCAGCATGCCAGGCCTCCTTGTCCATCACCAACTCCCGGAGTCCACCCAAACTCATATCCATTGAGTCAGTGATGCCACCCAACCATCTCATGCTCTGTCGTCCCCTTTACCTCCTGCCTTCAATCTTTCCCAGCATCAGGGCCTTTTCCAATGAATCAACTCTTCACATGAGGTGGCCAAAGTATTGGAGTTTCAGCTTCAGCATCAGTCCTTTCAGTGAATATTCAGGACTCATTTCCTTTAGGATGGACTGATTGGATCTCCTTGCAATCCAAGGGACTCTCAAGAGTCTTCTCCAACACCACAGTTTAGAAGCATCAATTCTTTGGCACTTGGCTTTCCTTGTGGTCCACCTCTCACATCCACACATGTCTACTGGAAAAACCATAGCCTTGATGAGATGGACCTTTGTTGGCAAAGTAACATCTCTGCTTTTTAATACACTGTCTAGGCTGGTCATAACTTTTCTTCCAAGGAGTAAGAGTCTTTTAATTTTATGACTGCAGTCACCATCTGCAGTGATTTGGAGCCCAAGAAAATAAAGTCTGTCACTGTTTTCACTGTTTCCTCATCTATTTGCCATGAAGTGATGGGACCAGATGCCATGATCTTTGTTTTCTGAATGTTGAGTTTTAAGCCAACTTTTTCACTCTTCTTTTTCACTGTCATCAAGAAGCTCTTTAGTTCTACTTCACTTTCTGCCATAAAGGTGGTGTCATCTGCATATCTGAGGTTATTGATATATCTCCCCGAAATCTTGAATCCAGCTTGTACTTCATCCAGCCCAACGTTTCTCATGATGTACTCTGCATGTAAGTTAAATAAGCAGAGTGACAGTATACAGCTTTGACGTACTCCTTTCCCTATTTGGAACCAGTCTGTTGTTCTGTGTCCAGTTCTGTTACTTCCTGACCTGCATTCAGGTTTCTCAAGAGGCAGGTCAGGTATTCCCATCTGGTATTCCCATCTCTTTAAGAATTTTCCACAGTAATTGTTAATTCCACAGTTAATTTTTCACGTTAATTACCTTAATCATGTTGTATATCACATGCCTAGTACTTATTCGAGAGTTTTGTTTATGTGCTTACAGGTTCAATTCAGTGCAGGTTATTAAATGTTAATTTCATCTGTTGGGATCTACACATACATTAAAGCCACACCACCCTAAGTGATCATGAAAAGTATAAAACTGTGGAATTGAACCTAAGTTTAAAGATGTGCAAATATGGTCAAATAATACGCATTTTGAAAGGCTCTGTGTCTGTAGTTATACATGAGTTATCTACATTTATTTACCTGGCTAGTCTGCTCAGTTGCTTTATAATCTTGAAAGTACAAATATACAAACAGATCTCTCCGGTGATTTTCCTGAGTCTTCACTTGCTCTTGTCACTTAAACAGTTGCTCACAAATGATGTGTTCAAAGGAGTTTTCATATCAGAGGTCCAGTTTATATCCCACAAGTCTGTGTGAATGTCTAGTCTTTTCACTTGGGGTGTGTTCGTGTCAGATGTCCACTTCTTTATTGAGGATTTCTTGGCTGCACTCGGGCTCCGTTGTGGTGCGTGGGCTTCCTCCAGTTGCAGGAGGGCGGCCTGCCCTTGCTGTGGTGCTCGGGCTTCTCACTGTGGTGGTTCCTCCTTGGAAGTGCGTGGGCTCCTCTGGTTGCAGCACACAGGCTTGGTGGTTGCCACTCCCGGGCTCTGGCGCACCGGCCAGGAGCTGCAATGCTCCGGTTTAGTTGCTCTGCAGCAGGTAGAATCTTCCTGGGTCAGGGATTGAACCTATTCTTGTTCCCTGCATTGGCTGGCGGTACCGCTAAGGAAGTCCAGATGTCCATGTTTTTAATTTAAAAACTTTTTATTTGTAAAAAAATTTATTGACATATAGTTGATTTATGATGTGAAGACTCTTGAGAGTCCCTTGGACTGCAAGGAGATCCAACCAGTCCATTCTGAAGGAGATCAACCCTGGGATTTCTTTGGAAGGAATGATGCTAAAACTGAAGCTCAGTACTTTGGCCACCTCATGCGAAGAGTTGACTCATTGGAAAAGACCCTGATGCTAGGAGGGATTGGGGGCAGGAGGAGAAAGGGACGACCGAGGATGAGATGGCTGATTGGCATCATGGACTCAATGGACGTGAGTCTGAGTGAACTCTGGGAGTTGGTGATGGACAGGGAGGCCTGGCGTGCTGCGATTCATGGGGTCGCAAAGAGTTGGACACGACTGCGTGACTGAACTGAACTGATGATGTGTTTCTGCTCTATAGCAAAGAGATTCAGTTATGCATATATATGTTCTTTCCCCTTATGGTCTGTCCCAGGATACTGAATATAGTTCCCTGTGCTACACAGTAGGGAACGGTGTTTAGCCATCCTATATATGATAGTTTTCATACGATGCCCACTTTTGACAACTTTTTGTTACCAATTTCTCTATTTTCATAAAGATAAATGTTTCACAAATCAAAGTAGCAAAAATCTACCTTGTTTTAGGATTTTTCCAGCAGGATATCTATGATATGGTATACAGGAAATGCACAGCACTACTGAAGTGCGCCTGCTTAATATTTATGCACAATATTGAGATGCATTTATGAGGGAGAATCAATAGCTAAAACTAATGTAAGAACATCTACCAACATAATATGGACAAGACTACATTTTTATTATAATTGCTTCCTTACAATGCATTTTATTCATTCCCTGCCAGAATTTTCAGATTCCGTTGGAATGAAAGCAAAATTGAGCCAAGAATATGCTAACACTTAAATTGCATGTCCATTGTAGGGGTATGGGAAATCATATTTATTGGCAACCCACATGCCTTATGTTAGAAGTTTTATACATTATTTTGTGACTTTCTTACCTGTTTAAAGAATTTTCTTCTCAAAATTGTTCAAGTGTTCTTGTTTGTGATTTTTAAAAAAACTCTCATGGGAAATATACTGCTGCTGCTGCTGCTGCTAAGTCACTTCAGTCGTGTCTGACTCTGTGTGACCCCATAGATGGCAGCCCACTAGGCTCCTCATCCCTGGGATTCTCCAGGCAAGAACACTGGAGTGGGTTGCCATTTCCTTCTCCAATTCATGAAAGTGAAAAGTGAAAGTGAAGTCGCTCAGTCGTGTCTGACTCTTCGCGACCCCATGGACTGCAGCCCACCAGGCTCCTCCATCCATGGGATTTTCCAGGCAAGAGTACTGGAGTGGAGTGCCATTGCCTTCTCCTGGGAAATATACTACTCGTTTTCAAATAAAATTTAGAGACACCATTGCCCTGGTGGTCAGATCATGTTTTGATATAGCACGTGTGCACAGGGCCTCACATGTGAGTGGGGCTATGTGTCCGTCATTTTTATTTTATTTTATTTTTTTGTCCGTCATTTTTAGAGAACTGCATTTCCCCAGGTGGTTGAAGTGGGAGGCAGGATGCTCTTCTCAGACTGGCCCTGGAGATGCAATCTAGTGCATATCTTGATGGATGGATGTTAAGAGCTTAAGTCCTGAGGTCAGGGAGCCCTCCTAACACACCAGAGCAGCCCCTCGCCAGCCCTACAGAGGTGTAGGTTTCAAGCCTCCTCGGGCTCCTCTGTTTTTTTTTGGAGACTCCCTTGCCCCCTTTCCCCAGGGGCGCCTGGGTGAGTGGGTCCTCCTGACTCTCTGTTTCATCCTGGAGTCCCAGGGCAGCTGGTCTTGGCGAGGGTTGGGGCAGGCCCTCATGGGGAGATGATGAGCACCAGATTCTCCGCAGTCTGTAAGGAGTGCAGCACTCAGCCATCGTGCTGGGGAAGAACACCTGGGGTGAGTGGCTATGAAGGCAGCCTGGAAGTAAGCTAGTCTTGCCTGGAGTCTGTCCTGGTGGGCAGTCTTTCTGAGCTAGTCCTGCCTTTTCCAGCATCTTCCCTCACTGTGCCCTAGATCCCAGAGAAGTTTCTTCCTTTTTTTTTTTTTTTGGATTTATGAAACTGTCCATCCCTTTTTATTTTAAAAATCTAAATTGAAGTGTAGTTGATTTACAACATCATATAAGTTTCAGGTATACAGTCAATGATTTCTTATATATCTAAATATATATGTGTGTGTGTGTGTGTGCACGCGTGCACACATGTATTTATATTTATATATATATGGCTTCCTGGCTGGCTTAAGACCGTAAAGAATCTGCCTGCAATGCTAGAAACCCAGGTTTGATCCCTGGATCAGGAAGATCCCCTGGAGAATGGAATGGCTACCCATTCCAGTATTCTTGCCTGGAGAATTGCATGGATACAGGAGCCTGGTAGGCTACACCCCATGGAGTGACAAAGATTTGAGCAAAACAGAGCGACTAACAATATATATGTTACAATATACAATATATATGTTGTATATATAATATAGGTTAACCTTGAACTGTTCTAAGCCTTTGTTTTCTCATCTGGAAAGCGCAGAGAATAGTGCCCTCTTTAGAAATCTTTCAGATCAGCAGAAGCTCCAGGTGGGTCCTCCAGTCTTCCATAGCAGTGGCAGAGGGTCATGATGGATGCATTTTTATGGTTTGTGTCATAGTACTGCCTGTGAGAAGAGGAGTACCGCATTGAGTATTGCATACTGTGGAGAGGAGAGGGCCCATCTGAGAAGGGGCTGTGGTTTTCTGTTGCAGTGCCAGATGCCAGTTAGACGGTGAACTCCAAATAAAGGAGTGTGTTTCTCGTGGTCTGGCTGAAGCCCACACCATGTCCCCTCCCGTGGGTATGGCAGTTTGAGATGAGATGCTGTGATTATTTGTGTGCCATCACATCCCTGGTTGAGTTTAGCCCAGAGAAAATAATCCACATAGCAGCAACCTGGTAGAGCCATAAACACAAGATGGCATTTAAACCTTCTGCCTGAGCAGAGAGAATCTGGCCCTTGTATTTCCGATAAGAGCATTAACAGCCTTCTAATACTTGAAAAAACAAAGCAAAGAAATCTCTAAAATCGGTAATACGTACTGAATTCTTGAAGAATAGTGTAAAAACTCTATTTCTTAGAGCTGAGTACAGTTATACCAGGAGGATATAATGTAAGTGCCCTGACAAGTTCTGTAAGTAGAGTGTGTCCTATAGATCTGTGTCGAAGTTAATGATCTTCAGGGTTATCTTTTTTTTTAATCTCACAGTTTGTCTCACATTGTTCCCAGATGTTTTAAGCATCTCATTATGCATAAGCTTAAAAAAAACCCTGTTTGCAGACACTTTGATTTTACTGGGGCATCACGCATGCATGCGTGCATGTTAAGTTGCTTCAGTTGAGTCCAGATCATTGTGACATCATGGACTGTGTCAAGACCAACAACTCTTTGTGACACCATAGCCCACCAGGGTCCTCTGTCCCTGGGATTCTCCTGGCAAGAATACCAGACTGAGTTGCTATTTCCTCCTCCAGGGCAGCTTCCCCACCCAGGGACTGAACCAGTTGTCTTAAGTCTCCTGCGTTGGCAGGCGGGTTCTTTACCACCAGCGCCACCTGGGAATCCCTGCTGGAGCATTGTATGTAATAGCAAATTTTAAAAAATTGACATATAGTCGATATAAGTTAGTTGTATAACATAGTGGCTCACAGTTGTTAAAGTTACAGTTGTAGTTATTCTAAAATATTGGCTGTATTCCCTGTGTTGTACAGTATATCCTTGTAGCTTCTTCATTTTCTGCTGCTAGTGCTGCTAAGTCGCTTTCAGTCGTGTCCAACTCTGTGCGACCCCCATAGACGGCAGCCCACCAGGCTCCCCCGTCCCTGGGATTGTCCAGGCAAGAACACTGGAGTGGGCTGCCATTTCCTTCTCCAATGCAGGACAGTGAAAAGTGAAAGTGAAGTCGCTCAGTCGTGGCCCACTCTTCGCGACCCCATGGACTGCAGCCTACCAGGCTCCTCGGTCCATGGGATTTTCCAGGCAAGAGTACTGGAGTGGGCTGCCATTGCCTTCTCCGTCTTCATTTTCTACATGTTAATAATAGTTTGTACCTCTTAATCGCCTACCCCTATCTTGCTTTCTCTCCTTGCCTCTCCCTACTGGTCACCATTAGTTTGTTCTCTTTATCTGTGAGTCTGTAACAGAAGTTTTAATGTTTCTTCTCGTTGTTAAATTCCAAACTTTTGGTTTGTGGATTTAATTTCTGATGAAGACTTTGCTTGATGATTTTAAAATTAATTTTCCTGAGTTGACAGGATCAAATAAAAACATATATGTGTATATATATATATATATATTTTTTTTGGCAAAGAAAAGCATTTTTAAAAACAGGTTCCCAGGAACACAAGTGCTGTGAGATGCCTTAGGGTGAGGTGGGGGTGCCAGGGAAGGCTTCCTTTGCCAAAAGAGTTTGGAAAGCAGCCTTCCCAGATTGGAGAGATTTATGGTACACATTAGCATATTAAAGACTGAATTTCTGTGGAAAACAACCCTGTTTAATCCAGTGTTTCACAAAATCACTTGGTCATGGATTCTTTTTTTTATCAAAGAATATCTATTAACATCCTTTTGAGAAATCCTGCAGGAGAGTTTTAGAAATGACTGTTTTTAAGCAAGTCTAATTAATTTTGTGTTAATTCGAATCCCAGATTTGGACAGGATCTAGTTAATTTGGTTGTCCTTGTAGGAATGTTTTCTCACAGCCTTTCTTATGGGTCACTGGCTTTCTAATTCATGGATAACTCACACTTTCAGTCTGCTTGAGTTGTAACTGAGCCAGAATCTGCTCATTGTAACTCCCACCCTCATATCTTGGGTCAGTACCCTCCCACCGCCCCCCAGCATGATATTAAACATATATTTCAGCTCTTAAATATGTAAAGAATTAATTTTGTCTCTTTCTTAAAAGTTTTCTTGTCAAAAAGTTTTAAGAACACTTAACGCTTCTGTTGACTAAAAAAATATGTACAACCTAAAAGTTAAGAGTTAGGTTTTATTCGGTGGGGATGTTGGACTTGAGCCCAGGAGACAGGACCTCAGGTGACCCGGGGAAGGCAGACTCCGAAGGGCAGGAGAGGAACCAGGCTACAGGTTTGTAGCAAGGGCGGAGAAAACGAAATCTCTCACATGAAGAGATTTAGCAGTTTTCTATGTATGGGAAGGTGCTAGTGGCCCGCTTGCTGAAATTATTCTTTCCTATATGTCTGGCCCTCTGGGGCCAATCCTGCTTTCTTTATTGTTCACTTGCTGCTTCCTTGTTTACCGTTTGAATGTGGTGGATGGCGCCTCTCACACCCCCCAGCTCCTCATCTCTTAGCTGATGGCTCCTGAATAGCTGGCTTTGTTTCACCTGGGTCAGAAATTTGCATTTGGAAAAGTCTTGTTTATTGGTAGAGGATAAAGCAGAAAATACTTCATTTCACACTTTCATAGCCTTCATTTCATGTGATGATTCCATTTTTACACCGCATATTTATTTTTCTAGCATGTTCTCTTTGTGTTCTTACCTGTGTTAAGACTTGAGTTGAAGGCAGACAATGAGTTGAAGGAAAGTCAGTCAGGTCCTCACAGCTGTGCAGCAGGAGCCTGGGCCCAGGTTATCCACTCTGTGTTCAGCACCTTCCAAATTATCTCTGACATTCCACCTCCCTACCTTTGTTGTGTTGAGCTGTTTCCCTGTTTACTTACCTTTAAGGGTTTTTTTTCTTTATTGCAGAATAGCCCCTTTTGTCGTAACTATTTTCAAGTTTTTCTACAAAGAGCAAGTATTGCTTTTATTTTCAGAAAAGAACAAGATAATGTTATTTTATAAAACCTCAGTCTTTTTCATTCTGAATTTCCTTTGGGAAGGGAAGGCAGTTGGATCATTCACCTCTTTCACAGGAATGGCCTGATAATGGCAAATGTGCTGCTGTTCCCCAGAGTACTCATGTTTCGCATGTCTTGGAGGTGATGGTGGTGGGAGAGGTCTTCAAATATGGTCAGAGGGCCAAACCAGGCCACAGCCTGTCATTTTGTACAGACCATGAGTTAATAATTATTTTTACAGTTTTAAAGAATTAGAGACAAATCAAAAGAAGAAAATTATTTGGGGGCATAGGAAAGTTATATGAAATTCAACATTCAGTGTCCATAAATAATTATGCGGAACCCAGGCATGCCCATTCATTTGTGTGTTCTTGTACCACGTGGCCCTTAAAGCCAAAAATATTCCCGCCTGGCTCTTCACAGAAAATGTTTGTGGAGCTCTATCTCCGGGTGAGGTTTTGTGTATATTTAGGGTAAGCCTTTGTGTGAATTCACTTTGCTCTGAATCCCTTTGTTAAGATGGCTTTCTTTTCCTACATGTAAGATCTGCTGTGGTTCAGTGAGTGAAGTTTTTATACCATAGCTGCACTGACCTGAGCCAAATAGATGGCCAAATACTTCTCCAGATGGTTTATTCAAGAGCAGGAGAGAATCGCAGTACAGGGTCTGCAGCCAAGGGGAATCACAGGAACATTCAGGCATGGCAAGGGAGGGGACCACTGTTACAGTCGGGAGAGGAGGTGGATGGGCTGCACTTAACACAGACCTCATGGCTCTTCATTGGCGGAGCCCTGGCCGGCTAGGAAGGGTGGGTCTTCTCTTGCTGGGCTCTGCTGTCATCACAGGCTTCGAGAGCGCCCCCTGCTGGTCACCTGACTGTTTAATTGAGGTTTTTTAAAATTTTAATTTATTAATTGTTTACAGCTGCTTTTCTGAATGTGCTTCCTTCTTCAATTTATTTTTAAAAATGGCATTTGAAAAGGCCAACTCAGTACATTGCTTCATTTTTTAGGCAAGATTTTCTTTCTGTGATAACCCTTTTTGAATGAGATGGAGTCAAGAAAGAGATACCTGCTTCAAGTAAGAGTTCAGTAAATCGTGCTGATGGAAAACTGAGGAACTGAGTTCCTTGTCCTTCAAATTAGATCCGTTTCCCAGCTGCATCACTGGGTAGCCATTTCAGTATGGCTGTTCCATTTGCTTTTTGCTCTTTCAATATAGATCTCCTCTTTTGTTTAGGTGAAAGTGGTTGGCATTGCCAGTTTTTCTAGCCTCGTTGGTATTATAATTAGTCCTTTGGTTTAATTACTGATTGATTACTTTGGAAACTATTTTTAATAAACACAAATCATAAGTCCTTTTAAGTATATTTTCGTTGTGTGTACCTCCAGATTGGAACGGCCTGACTTCCTGTCTTATATTCTGGCACTGTTCTTATTCTTAATTCATGGTGAATTCTGATGAGTGTAGTAAGCATGTCCTGTGTGCAAACAAAATTGCCACTCAGTCACTCAAACGGTGTGTGAGTTATATAGTTTTAGCTCTCAAACAGTATTTAGGTCTCTGATCCATTTGGAAGAAAAGGTTCAAATGAATCCTTTTGCATGATGAATATTAGTTTCTCAGAGCATCATTTGTTGAAAAGATTCAGCACTGAATTGCTTTTGTTCTTTTGTGAAAAACCGATTGTTAGGACTTCCCTGGAGGTCCATTGATTAAGACTCTGAGCTTCCAATGCAGGAGGCGCAGGTTCAATCCTTGCTTGGGGAATTAAGATTCCACATGCTGTGTGTGGTATGGTGGGAAAAAATAAAATAAAAAAAAATTGTCCGTAAATATGTGTCTATTTCTGGACTCTGTTGGGTTCCATCAATCTATATGTCAATTTTTTAAAAAAAGCATTTTAAAATAGATTCTTGATTAAGTCCTAACACTTGGTTTACCTGAACTCCACTCTGGCAGTCACTTCCCAGGTCAGTTTGGATGGGTCAGGGGGAACACTTAGAGGGTTTGGTGCAGGAGTGGAGGTTGGTCCTTGAGCAGCATTATTGAGCTCCAGCTGTATGAGAGGACATAGTGCCAGGTACCAGTTGTGACAGATGCCCTGGTGGGCCCTGCAGGAGAGGCAGATCCCCTCTGGGAAGTGGGCGATGGAGTTCGTGATTCCGTGTCCTGAGCTTCTCTTTTCTTCCCCGTCACCAGGCAGGCACTCAGGAGCCCACAGCTGAGGGCATGGCTAAGGTCACAGGCAAAGTACAGATGGCTCATCTTTTATTTATTGAACAGAACTTCTTTGTCTGCTGTATGAAGGGTACTGTGCGAAGCACGAAGCATTTATAATGAGGACCTAAGACTCTGTCCTCTTAAGGGGCTTCCACTTGTGCTATCATGTACGTAAAACTCTTCTTGAAGGAAAAGGATGGTTGGTGTCCTGGTATAAGCCAAGGCTACGGGAGGGTAGAGGAGGGACGCTTTCACGGTTTGGGTGACACTGGAGTTTGACCTTGAAGGAAAAGTAAGATTCAATAGCCAGAGGAGTGGAGCCAGAACAGCACTTTGGGTAGAAAGAATACCTCAAGTGCAAGCAGAGACCGCCGCTGTCCAGCCGACGTTCCTTCCCAGCTCTCTCAGCCCTCGGGGTTGGAAGTGCAGCTGTCCTGCCCGGGCGCTGGGGCGCGTGTGTGCTGAGCCACACCACAGCTGTGTCCCCGCTTCACCTTTGCACATGTGACCCCTGAGTTCCAAGGTGGTCTCTTATCTGTCTAGAAGAGAGGATGTTCAGAACAGGGACTGGAGGAAAAATAAGATCCGCTTAGATTTTAGGCTTTAGTATGCGGCACACGTGGGCATCGCCTCTGATTCTGGCTGTGAACGCCTCCGAGGACTAACTGTCGAACGTCCGTGGTCCACAGGTCTCTGCTGAGCAGATTGAAATCTGGAAATTTGGTAAAATTGCAGTGTCATTTAGGAGGTAATCTCTTTTTTTAAAAAAAAATGAAATATATTGGATTTACACTGTTAATTTCTGCTGTACAGCAAAATTATTCAGCTATATATGTATCTATATATACTGTGTATCTCTACATGTCTATATTCCACAAAAAGAATACACACACACACACATACTTTTTCACGTTCTCTCCCTTTATGGTGTATAGGATGTTGAATACACTTCTTTGTACTATACAGTTGGACCTTGTTGTCCAGCCGGTGTATAATAGCTTACATCTGCTAAGCCCTGCCTCCCGGTCCATCCCTGGGAGGTCATCCCTTTGAAAAAATTGATGCCAGCTTTTTAAGCTTGAATCTTCCCACAGAAGGTATAATTCTGTGGCAGAGATTCATTTCAACAACAGCGTATACAACATCTGTTAAAAATTTTCTTTATTAGTGATGGATGAATCAATATTTATGATTCTGCCCACACATTTGGGCCTGGGGGCCTTGGAGTTTCATCTGGATTGAAGGAACGTTTTGACAGGGGCCAGGTTTCAGCGTGGTCGGGAGCAGAAGCGGTGGGATCGCATGATCTGGGGGTGTCTTTAAAAATAGTCTCCGTGTTCATCTCCCTGTGGCAGTTGTCTTGTCATAATCCCGGTTGCTTCAGAGGCTTAATGAAGAGGATGCAACCAGTTGTTCAGTTGTTTACTCGTAAGGACTCTTGGACCTGGGCTTATGTGTAAAGAAGGGTGAATGAGTTGCATGTGGAGTATTAGAGAGCATTGCGGTGTTTTAAAGGGCTCGAACCTTAACATGCGCTCCTGAGAGACCCTGAGATTTTCTAGTCTTCAAGACTTAAAAAGACATGAAGCCACGGCTCATGTCATCCCTCTCTTGGAAGCACAGTGCTCTTAACGGCACATGGGGAGTGCCCACGCCGGTGTGACCTGGGGTGGCCCTCCCGGCCGGCTCCCTGCCCAGAGCGGTGCCCACCGCCCCGGCCCTGCCACCTGCCACCTCCCCTTCCTGAGCCTTGTCACCGGGCACCGTCCCCGTCGGTGGCACGGCCTCGCTCGTTGTCGCCTGCAAAGGAGGCGAGGTGACTCCTTGAGGGCTCGGTGGGGCCTTTGCTAAATGTGCCCTGAGGCTGTGGTTATTTTTGCTATAAACAGTTGTCCTGAAAGGAATTTTATTTTATGTATTTAAAAGAAATTTAAATTGAAGTGTAATTACAGTATCATGTTAGTTTCAAGTGTACAGCACAATGATTCAGTGTATATAATGTATATTACATATATTATATATTAATATTTGTATATTGATATATATTATGTTTATTGTATTATATATAATACAATACATATACATATAATATGTAATACATATATATAATACATAATACATATACTATATACTTTTTGGATTCTTTTCCCTTTCAGGTTATTACAAAATATTTAGTAGAGTTCCCTGTAGGGAACAGTAGGACTTTGTTTATTATCTTTTTTTTTTGTTTTGGCCAAGAAGCATGTGAAATCTTAGTTCTCTGACCAGGATCAAACCCATGCCCCCTCCATTGGAAGGTGAAATATTGACCACTGGACTGCCAGACAAGTCCAGTTATCTATTTTATATATAGTTGTGTATATATATTAATCCCAGCCTCCTACTTTGTCCCCCAACTGCCCTTTCCCCTTTGGTAACCATAAGTTTGTTTTGTATGTCTGTGAGTCTCTTTCTGCTTTATAAATAAATCCATTTGTATCTCTTTTTTACATTCCACAAGTATTTGTCTTTGTCTGACTCACTTAGTATGGTGATGTCTGGGTTCACTGGTGTTGCTGCAGATGGCCTTATTTCACCCTTTTCATGACTGAGTAGTATTCCCTCACATGTATGTGTCACATCTTACCCGTTCGTCTGTTTGTGTACGCTTAGAGAGCCGTGTTTTGGCTACTGTAAATAGTGCTGCAGTGGATATAGGGTTGCATGCATCTTTTCGAATGATGATTTTTTTCACCAGATACATGTCCAGGAGTGAGATTGCAGGGTCATATGGTAGCTCTATTTTTAGTTTTTTAAGAAACCTTCGTACTGTCCTCCATAGTGGCTGTTGCCAGTGTACATTCCCAGCAGTGTGGGAGGGTTCCTGTAAAAGGTATTTTAAATGGTGCCAAAAGGAGAGAGGGCAGCTCCTATTCGGGACAAGTGTCCACTTCACTGTTGAATTACTATGCAACAGGCTGGGCTCTGACAGCCGGTCAGGCGTTTGACACAAGCCCCAGAGGAGATGATTCAGCTCAGAAGTATTCAGTAAGCAGGGGCCATAGCAAGCCTTTTCGTTAGAATTGCCAAGTCGTTGGAGGTTCTGTCCGTCTCCCTGACCCCTCTCTTGGACTCTGCTCTCTCCGCCCAGCAACTTCCCAAGGCCCTGCTGTTCTTTCTCACTTTCAAAGCTCTTCTCTGGACCCCTGGGTGCCCCAGGGTGCCTCCCTCCCACACCCAGCCCCCACGGTTACTCCATCTAATCACTAACGGTGGTCAAAGCTTCTTTGAAATTGATAACAGACAGGTGTAAGAAGAATATCAGTGTGATAAAGTGACTTGGAATTCGGAGGCAATGACTGATTGTTTCTTTATCCCAGGACCTGTCTTATTTTTATCTGGGGACTGGTTGTATTTACTTGAGTTCGTCTCCAGTTTCTAATAGTTAATCTGACCTAACTTACATTATTGGGAATATCTTGCCAGAGAGTCATTAAGTGGGGGGTTATGGAGGAAATATACATTTCTTGAACTAGTTGTAAGTTTTGGTCATGTCTGTAACTTAAATTTAAAATGAAAGTTAAAATTAAAAAAAAAAAAATTTAGGTACTTCCCTGATGTCCAGTGGTTAAGACACCTCCATTGCAAGGGACACGGGTTCAGTCCCTGGTTAGGGAACTAAGATCCCTTGTACTATGACATGGCCAAAAAAAAAAAAGAGTACTTCTAGATCAAGTTGGGCAAGAAAAGGAAAAAAAAAAGTTAAACATTTTTTACATGATTTGTATTGAAAAACATGTGCAATTATTTTTCAGAACTTTTCCAGTAAAAGCTAGAATTTGACAAAACAGTGGAATTTGTTAAAAATGTTGGAGATAAAGGAATAGGACTTTGATGGTGGAGCGTGGGCTCCGTATGTCCGATCGGCTCATTTCGTGTGTTGAGGACTTGGCACCTATGAGCTCGCGTTGTGCATTGCTTTGATAATAATATTCGGCAGAGCAGTCACTGTCTGTCTTGTTACATCACTGTAGTCACACGCTTACATCTGTATCAGTTTCATTTCCCCGACCAGCTCACTGATTATTTCTTGTCAGTGCTGAGTGACTCTGGCACCCACTTTCCCAGCTCTTGCTTCCTTTTGCCCAAACTGTAAGAAGGTGAACGGGAAAGAGATGAATGTCAAAATGCAGGTTCTTGGTGTCTTCCCATTTCCTGATGTTATTATTGAAAACTGTCCTTGATTTCTTGAGGTGATAAATGGTTTAAAGAAAGGCGTGTGTCAGGTATGAGCCAGGTGGGCACTGGATGAATTGAAAGGAGAGACCCACAGGTCTGGCCAAGCACCCCTGCCTTTGACCCTCAGAGGCTGTCCTGTACCTGACCCCCGCCCTTACCCCGCCTTGTAAAGCTCACACGGAATGGATGATACGAATGTCTTTCTAACCAGGGCTCCTTTGTTTGACGTTGTAGTACGGAGGCTCTTTAGAATACATGCTTAATGAAAACCAACCCCCAGTGGGCAGATACACAATACGAATGTGTAGGGTAATTGACTTCCGAATTTTATTTTTCTCCTTCAATTACATTATTTATAACCGTTCAGCACCAAGACATAATACAGTTCTGCAGGCCATAAAAGATCTGCAGACCAACAGGAAAACCCGTGCAAATACAGATTTTTATCTTTCTGTTGTAAAAGGGAAGAACTGGAAGGAAAAGTAGACCCAAATCAGGACAAACTAAACCAGAACCAGCCACCCAAAACCTCAAACAAATTATTACAGAAAATAATTTCATCCTTTAAAATTTCTAAAAGTTGAAATCTTCTTTTATAAATGTTCCTATGACAATGGTAAAACTATACAGAAGAAAATATAAGAAGTACCTGGGTTAAAACCATAATCAAAATGCTCCCAAATCTTAACATGTTTATCAGTAAGAAAGATGACTTTACTTAACGACCTATAGTTCTGCCTTGTAATGAGAGACTAGAGAAGACCTTTGGTTTTTGTTTGGTTTTTTAAAATTGGTTGTCGATTGTCCATCTGAACGTTTAAAAGTCTTCTTTGTCTGAGAACTAATCATGTCCTTTATGGAGTAGACAGATTATTTGTACTACTTGGGGCCAACAACTGAGTTGTTTGAAATGCTTCTTTATTTTATGGTTAGAAACCAGTGAAGGAGATAATTATGAGTTGCCTTAATGCTGACCTAACATACTGCCTAGAGAAAAGCATGACCACATTTTTATTACATCAGATAATGATATTTACCCTTTATATTTCCCTGAACCAGATTAGAATTTACGGTAATTTAGGAAGAGTCTGAGCTGTGGTTTTATTTCTTTACCATCTTGAAGAAATAGTACTGACATAAGTTTGTAATAAACAACCATTCAGAAAAGGGACCTACTGAAGCAAATGCAGTGTTTTGAAGCATTTCTGTGCATTTTTGAAGCATCAATTTACTTATCAATAATTGATGTAGTAACTTATTGGCAGGTTATTTTTATTTTTGAAGTAAGACTTGTAAGGAGCTCACCCCCAAGAATGTGGTTGCTTATTTTTCCCGAATGTATTTGTTCAGAATCAAAAAATTGCTTTGAATAACATCTTCATTCGTAGTTTCGCCTGAAGCTGAGTCTCCCGTTTCTTTCCACCCAAGGCTGCGAGGTGCTCTGTCTTGGGGCAAGCCTTTATTATTTATGTGCCTTTCTAAAGATAGGGGTTGTTTGCCAGAGTAGCGTGTCCTTCAGCTTTAGGACTGCCTTAAGAGGGCCCTGGCCGTCCTTGCCCGTGGTCTGCTCCTTGCTGTTGGGGTGGGAGGCATCCCCTTTCCCTGGGCTCACGAGGGAATATGTGGCCTCTGTGTGCCCCCCGCCAGCGACCTTTCCTGCATCCTCGCCTATCGACTGGACCTTCGGCAGCTCTTTCTGGGTTTGCTCAGGATAGGATGGGAGCTTTCCTGTTGCTCAGAGATGGTGTGTCCTCATTCTGCTTGGGTGTCAGCGGCTGACTCTGCTCAGGGCAGGCTGTCCGTAC